>VWZK01009864.1:10012-117295 GCA_013396935.1 Baryphthengus martii | reverse complement strand
AGAAAAAAAAAAAAAAAAAAAAAAAAAAAAAAAATCAAATCAAGAAAAAATCTCTTTGCCAAGCCAACCATTACCCAAACTTTCTCTACATGTGTGCCTCGTATGGAGGGTACGCTATATAGAGTAAGAGATGACTACCTATGTCTGCCAAATGCTTTAAGTTAGGATTTGGCAGGAGCTGATTTATAAAGGGAATGAGGAAGAAAAGGGTGTGGGGAAAATGGCTTTTCCAGAGGTCTACAATAAAGTAATTATGTAGCTAATTATTAGCGGGCTTTCTCTTTATTACTACTGCTGTCTATCAAGAATTATAATTTGCTTTGTGCTCACTGGGCCTCGGGTGACAGTTCTTGCTATTGAGTAATTCTCATATAACAATGCCCAGAATTATAATTCATTATGCTGCAGCTCTACATTACAGCTCAGAGAAGGCTCCAGAACCTGAAAATCTTGCTTATTCAGCAGAGGCTGGGTCAGACCGAAAACTTCAGTTGACTGGATGTAGAAGGACACCAAAGACACCATCAGACAACTACCTTGTCACACCCTAGATGATGAAAACCTGTTTAGTCCTTTTTGAAGCTTCCTGCTCTGTGTGGAGTTAGCTAGCCCTCCCAGGTCCATCCCAAAGAAATTTGAAGTGCATTTCTAATAAGTTCTAAAATAATCATCACCACTGATATTCTTGGACTCCTATCAATCACGTGGTCAACAAGGAAAACCAGTACAATGAGTGTGACGATATGCAGAAATAGTCTAAAGGCACGGCTCTCTAGATGGCTGTAGAATTGCTTTGCAAATACTCCATCCTTTTTAGTCTTACAGCCTAAAAGGGAAAGGTTAAACACTGAGCAACAACAGACAAGAGAAGTCATGAACAAAAAGTAGAGCTACAGAGACAACAATGCAAGCAAAGAGTTTTAAGAGTGTTTAGTGTTTAACTTGACAATAAATACAATCTTCTTTTTTTTTTTTTCTCCTCTCTTTTAAACAGTTCTTATTTTAGGTCCAGATTTTTTTGTCAATTTTTTCATTGGTAGCTAAACTTTCTAGTAATAGTGTAAGTCAACTCGAGCTAACATTTGTCAGGTTTACTGCCAAAAGTGTATAACCACAGAGAACAATGCAGAGGGCTGGTGATAATCAATTTATGTTTCACAGAACTCTGTAACTCCATTTATAGCTATTGACACAAATGTACAAATAATCTGCACGTTCTTCTGACCAAGTCCTAATTTAACATTGCCATCATGATGTAATTTATAGGATGTTGGAATCTACAGGCCCTTCTATTTTAGAATTTCTAGGTACTTTCCCAAGATTAATTAATTTTTATAAAGCTCATGGGAAATGTACTCCTGCTGTACAGATGTGGAAACAGACATAGAGAAGTTAAGTGATTCGTCCAAACTCACATAGGAAACGTGAGGCAGTTTGAGAGAAAGAACTTGTGCCTCAACCTTCTCTTGCTCTGTTTACTTCTATTAATTGTCAGGTAATAGTGATGAAAGTCAAACATACAAAACATATATAGGGCAGCAAGAACGGAAAAGAAAAATTTCTCCACAAAATATGCTTTCTTGAAAGTATGGAAAATGGAATCTTACCTAAGCAACAATTTTTCAGTAATTCATAATGATTTATGGAAGTTAAAAGGGTAATAAAACGCCCCCGGTTTGTGCATATGGAAATAATAATAAACGTATATCACACAAAGCAATTCAACATTCAAAATATTTCTCATACCACAAAAATATCATTTATAAATCTTCATAGAATGAATCATAAACATCAGGTGTAATTGAATGATGCTCAGACCAAGCACAAACAGATGAATATCTATCCATTTCAAAATATTTGATGCTTTTATTATAATTAAATCAATTGGACAAGAAAATTGCTATTCACAAGTCTAGAATCTCCAGGGGCTCAAGAAAAAAAGGTTTAGGCTGCTGCAGGTGCTGTGATTCAACACAGTAACACAGGCTGCTATAAGGCTCTACACCAAAGAATCTGTGGCTTCCTTCCCAGTAATTCAAACCAGATTAACAAACTATAAAAATGAACAGAACAATAAACCTCCACTCATTTTTAAAAATTATTTACCAGGAATTTCAGTTGTGATGAAACACTCTAGCATCCAAAAGTGATACTGACAATTTAAAGTTTTCATGAACAGGCTAAAGTTGTACCGCCAAATGTTATACAATGCTAAAAATTAGGGCAGAAAGGGGACTAATTTACTAATTCTTCATTTGTATGAGAACATCGGGAGAAGTCCAGTATAGCAGTACAACACCACTTTAATCAACAGTTAGACACTTGCAATTAATGTTGAACAAAATTTATTTATTCAAATAAGTTCTGAGATAAATCCTGTGCAGCCCAAGGAGCAGCATTCTGATACTGCTCAGGTACTGCCTTGTTCTGCAACTAATTACTCTGTTCAAATGAAGTAATTGACTAAGGCTGGTAAAACCCAGATTTCCAGAATAAATATATCAATTTTCTTATCAGCAATTTTTTTGTCATCTTTTTAGCATTCTTTATAAAGTAGCAGAAAAAACCCCAACTTTTTAGAAATTTCAAATATATGGGAAAAATCCAAAAATCAAAATCAATGATTGTTCATTTTATTCATACTTCCTGGGGTGCCAAAACAGGTTTTTTAACTGTAGACAAAGGCAGTGGGTATAAGTTTGGGATATTTTTCAGTCAATCCTTATGGTGTTTGCACCACCTGTATGGAGCGTTGTGGCCAAAAGAGCTATTGTCAGGCATGTCAGATTAACAAAACCAAGTTCTGTGGGAGCAAGCAACTACAAGGATTTCATCATCACAGAACACAAATGCTTGACTTGGTTACAGCACCAGCACCTCCATGTTTATTGGAAGCAAGGAGAAACTGAAGGTATCGAACCACCAAGTTTCAGAAACATGGTGCTTCGTGCAAAAACAAACAAACAAAAATTTGCTTTTGTCTACATCAAGTCAAGACTGAGAAAAATTAATTTCCTTTTCCAACCACAAACTCTCTAACCATTTGACCATCTGCATTGTTCTCACAGTAAGAGCACATGGAACAACTACTGGCATTTATCGAAGTAAAATGATCATAAAAATATGTTACTACATCTCAATGGTTATTATATCCCCTAAAGTTAATTTGTCCCAAATTTACAACAAACAATTTGTTTGAATGTTGCTTTTACTAGCTTCTGTTGCATGAAGCTTTCAGAGCTAAAACTGGTCAAGAAGCTGTAAAGGGCTAACGGTGCAATCAAGGCTATAGAGAATAAACACCTATCAAAAATCTAAACTAATTTTGTCAAGCAGGAGAAATCACATACAGAAAATGTAATTAAAATCCACACAAAGCAGGCCTTCTTCCTCTTGTATAAATTTGGGCTGAGTTGGAATTGTTTCATGAACATACTCTAGGACAATGTATTTATGTCTTTATCATCTGAAAACCTGGATGCATGCCCAAGGGAAAAGAAATCTAAAGACATGTTATGTGGCATTTTCAGAGGACATAGGGGAGACAAGAGGTCACAGACATGCCCGTGGTAATATCTGAATATTTGAATTTAGGAGTTTGGTAAACTTCATCAAAAAAAGTAACGACTTGTCTGAGATGGTGCACCAGACAAACAAAACGGAGGGACATTTAGGGCATGCAGCAAGTTATAAAAAACAAAACACAAACAAAAACAACAAAACAACCAAACATTTCACAGAGCTGCTAAAAATAGAATTTAAAAAACCCCACCATCACCACACAAGTTGATCCCAGCAAAAAATTCTGTAGAAAAGCATCGAGAGAAAACAGCTATTAAACTGTGACTGTAGTACGCCCTCTTTCAAATTCTGAAACTGAAACAGAGAAAGTAGCACACTGCAGAAAAATTGTTTGTAGACGACGGTCCTTTAATTCAGCATTCGTATACAATCCAACTAAACCCAGCCCTTGTCTGCTCATACACAATCCAGCAAAAACCAGCCCTTGTCTGCTGAAACGTGGTTCTATATGGACATGAAATACAAGAGAAAAGCTATGGAGACCTAGTGCGTTTGCGCTGTGTGGGTGAGAGACAGCCAATACTGAGTCTTTACCCTTTGTCTAGCAGAGCACCACACTCCAACAAGGCTTCCTTGGCCCCAGGAGGCAGAAGGACAGACAAGAGTGCTCTCACCTAAAGGTTGTACTAACAACAAGCGTAGATGGCCAACCATTGTGTGAGGCTGGGAAAGAAGGTAAAGTTGGTTGGTTTTAGAAAAATACTACTAGTAAATCTGTACACTCAGCAGAGTCAGATGGCCTGTGTCATACAAACTTAAGAAATTACATCTGAAGCTAGTTTTATTGCCTCTTTTTTTTTTTCCTATAAAATATTTGCATATTCAAGCCCATTCCCACAGTTCTTGAAGATAAATCACTCCTGATGTCATTGTGGAGTTCTATTTTCAGAAAGCTTTATTTATAAGTGGTTTAATGTGCATCTGTTTACATAAATATTTAGATATGTGAAAGCACATCCTGCTCAAGCTGCTCCGATAAACAGAAGTCAGCTGTTACTCCTTTTCCACTCCTGACTCTGCTTGGAGCGTTGCCTATTCCCGAGCTCTCGTTTATAATGCAGCCATTGTGCTTAGAACCAGAAGTTTATAAACACATGCTTGAAATATGTAATCTGGCTTTCCAGCAAAATATTTCAATGCCTCTTTTATCATTAAATTATGCTACAGTTGGTGTGGCTCAGTGCACTACAAGTTTACGTTTCTCCACAAGGCCTAACACAGCACAAATATTGACGGGATTAGCAAAACTGGGATGTGAGCGGAAGAGTGAACATTAGAGAGGTAGAACTCAGTATTATCACTTTTAAGTGTAAGAGTTCTCTCTACAAACTACTTCCACTGATTCTAGATTATAGCAGACCTTACGGAGTATGGGATGCCATATCTAATTCTACCAGTGGCTCATCTCTTTGACCTACAAACCTGTTGTTATTCTTGCTTAACACACGAGAAAACTTAGTATGGAAAGATGAAGAACAGAGGGAGGGTGGATGTTTCTGCAATTTGATGACTGGACTTGGAGTTAGAAGATCTGGACGGAGCTTCCACATTTGCCACAAGAGTTCTCATGTGAATTTGGAAAAGTCTCTTAGAACCTGGGCCAGTAACATACTCAGCACATCCCACTGACTTCAGTCTCTGGCAAGACTTAAATCATATGTCACATCCTAAACCTACTGAAATTTTTCCTGTTACTCTAACCGTTAGAATGAAGATTTCTTTTACTCAAAAGACACAATAGAGATGGTATTTTTTTATATATATCCATATATGTATCCTTGCAAAAGATTAAGCTTTGTTTTCCACCCAGATTTAAGTGGATGCTTTCTTTGTTATAAAGATGAAGTCTTATTTTAAGTGAATATTTTATTTCAAAAAACTAAGCGCATGCATGTTGATATTTTACATTTTCAACAGAAAATGTTCCCCCGGTAGATAATTTCATTTGCCAATCAGAGACTTTCCCTCTCTCTTCTCTCTGTTTTTGGAATCAAGGTTGAGAGAGATGCGCATCTTATAAAAGAAAGAAATCTCAATCAGCACTTGAAGGGACCACTGGGAATCTCCCGATGAGTTCCAGATGTTTGGCCACTGAGTCACTAATGCTTACACCATGAAAAAATCTTTCCAGGTGTTTGCAGTTTCATGCATTGTTGCACAACTCATAAAGCTGTTTCCATGAAGGAAGGCCATACTTAACCAAAGGCACGCAAATAAGAGAATACCCAGAGTGGTTGCAACCATGGCAGAAGTAAAAAAAAAATCTAGTATAACACCACTGCTACGCATTCGTACAAAGTGCGCTGGGAAAGAATCACGCGGTCTTGGAAACATGGAAGTATATGAACATTCCTGCAGAATCAGGCAGGATTGTTGAGATTTGGCAGATGAGGAGCCCAGGACAGGTCAACCTTTTCAAAGACAGCCTAACCTGAAATGCTCGCCAACTTGAACTTTCATTTCTATTCCAGAGGCAACATCGACTGTAGAGGGAAGTGTTAGTTTGAAACACAACGCGTTCCACACTTCAGAATTGGTCAACTGAACCATCACTTATATCATATTCAAAACTTAAATGGCAGTTTCTGGACCCTCCCTAAAGCGCCTAATATCCCCTAAAAAAGCTAGTCTGAAAATTCAGGCAGGCAAAATGTCAAATGATAGATCAAAAAATAAAAGGATATTTAATTGACTACACGAATAACATGCAATTCCAAGTTATTTAAGAAGGACAGTGCCAGGGTTTGAATTAGCATATTTTGACTTATTTTACCAGTTTCTAAAATGCAACGGACACTACTTAGAGTGTTCAGCTCCTTCAAGCTAAAGGCATAAACTACGAATAGTATTAATGTTCTAGAACTTTTCTATTATTGTCTAAAGCCCTGAAATGACTAATAAAAAGTTGTAAGTTAATAATATTATGGTCAAGTTTAGGATTTTTTGCAAAAAGATATATGTAAGAAGCACAAAGGGAGAAAAAAACCCCACAATACAGGTGGTTACTTAACTACAAATAAAACATTTTGGTTTTAAAAAAAAAGGTTTTTTCTGGTTTTAAAAAACAGATTAAAAATTTATGGGTCAGAAGCACATGCACATAGAAAAAAACAAAACCCAGAGAAAATATTTCAAAATTCTGACATCTGCAGTGGTCTCTTATCTAAAAGGAGTATTCTCAGCCATCTGAAATGTTTCACTTGCTATTTTGTTTTGCATGCTCTGAGTGTGTTTGTTTCTGCATTGCTAAGCCATGAGTCATTACAGATCAGAAACCAGCTTTTTGCACTTATACTAGGAAGGACTAAATGCAGCAACAAAAACCAACCAGCAAACTGAAAAGCCTTAATGCTGCATATAGGATAAATTATCATAAAATATGTATCATTCTGCATAGGCCAATAATTGATCTTTCCAACCTGCAATGTACATTTAGCATTTATAAATCCTGCTGCAGCTCAGATCTTGACAAACACATCAAATTCCAAATCTGAGTTTCCCAGAACAGACCAATGTTCATGAGGCTCTAAGTATGTACTTCACCAAGGGTCACCTTCCCTTTTTCAAATGCCATTTGTTTTAGACTCTAAAAGTTTTAAAAACTTTTATTTTTGTTTGTTTGGTTGTTTTATTAGGTATCTTTCTAATCATCTCTCCAGTGGTTGTGGGTTTGTTTGTTTTCTTTTTTAAGTACTATCCACATATTTGATAAGAGAACAAAACCTAGTATACGTATGTAAAATTACAAAATAAAACAGTGATTAGATCCTGTTTAGGACACTGCAGATTGCTACAGACAGATCTTAGGACAAATAGGAACATTAATGAAATGGAATCATGTCAAAAGCATATGGTTGTTCCTATCTTGAATTAAACCAATTTAAAATGCTCCAAAGACAGCTAGTAAACCACTTCCAGCATGATCTGAAGACATGATCTCGCGTAAGCTGCAAGTCATCCGCATCCTCTGAAAGGCTATTTTAATTACATGAACTATGAAGCACAGTAAAGGCAATTTAGAATGAAAGTATTCTTGAATAACACATCATTCAAGCATGTTTAACTCAAAATAAGAGACTGAAGAAAAAACATCAAAGATCAGAAGAATAATTTGGTCTATTTCATTATTCTATTCCTTAGCTGACTCCTGAAAATTCAGTAGAATTTATTTTCATTTTTATTTTAGGATTATTTATACCCATTTGGTCCTTGCTTAAATGAGTCTATCTTTAATTTCAAAAGGACAAAAATTTCAGATTTCTTTTTTTCCCCAGTATAGACCCGAAAGTTCAGTAGCATTCTTCAGAGTTTAACGAGCTATTTGATCTAATCACATGATGATAATATCTATTTCTAAAGGTATTCAATGCAACTCAGTGTTTAAACTACTTCAGTTCCTTTGAAATAATTTTTAAAGGTAGATAAACCTTTGTGATACTGTGGTGGTGATACTTTGTGTATTGTTTAAACTACTTCAGTTCCTTTGAAATAATTTTTAAAGGTAGATAAACCTTTGTGATACTGTGGTGGTGATACTTTGTGTATCACCATACACTTTGTGATGCCTTTGTGATGCTATGTATGGGAGAGGAGAATATGCAACAAAATCATCAACATCTAGGAATACGAGCAAGATTGCTATTTCAACATCTGAATTATTCAGCTCACTGAAGTCCAGAAAGTTCAGTTGACATCTTACCTATTAATCTAAATTCCCTACTGTAGCACCAATCAGCTTCCGTTCAGACACGTCACTACTACGTCTCAGGCCAACAGATTCCATCTCTATAATTTTCAGAAGACAATCAGTAATTCCAAGTGTATCAGCTTTTATATGCAATGCCTGAGATATCGCAGTAAAAAACCTTGATTTTTACAATGTGCTGAGCACCTATACAATAAAAACTGAAGCCCCATCTAATACTGGGTATTCCAAACCACAGCCATTTATAAGTTAAATCACTTTTGAAATCTAAGTTAAATTTTCCTCAGCAAATATATATACAACCATTTAGGAGAAAACAAAAGTTTCAGGAAAAAAGATAGAAAAACAACCTTGTGTCTTTGAACACAGCTATCTGCTTTCACTCTCCAACTGGCTACAGTTCCACAAAATGTCTTTTTTCCATTGTTTTTTTTAGGATTAACCACGATCTCTTCCTGTGGAACTCCATAAACCAATTGTATTGGATTGGTTTAATAACTGATAAATCCTATCTGACAATCAAATTAATATTGTGTTTCCTCTAAAAAACTCTCCCTCCAAGTATGATGCTTCTAGCAATATCTGTTAACTCTCAGGGGTTTATCAGAAGTCTCTTTTAAATAAGACACTTTTGGTACCCTAGGAGCTATGGTTGTAACGTGACTATGAGCTGAATCTGTAACAGGATCATTCAATCTCATTAAGTCTTATGAGATACATGAACGGTGGTCCTAACTATCCATCTTCTCATGCTCAAAATACATGTAAAGCAAATACTCAGCATTTCCCCTCCCATTTTTCCCCACTGTGGGACTTTACCAACAGTCCCTAAATTATGGGATACAGCATCATGTCATGTCCACTACTTATATGGGGACCTAAACCAGTTCGCATTGTTCAGTATTACATATTTGAAACAGTATTGCTTATCTTAACACAGGGCATACAAGGATATGCATCAGCCATGTGTTTGAAATGGGTTGATCCAGTACCTCCAAACAAAAGATCCATATACAGTATCAAGTCTATCATTCATTGTAAGTTTTCAAGAACATTTCAGACTTCTCAGATGATTCTGTGGGTAACTGATATGCCTGATGAAACAGCATAGCTGCCAATTAATTCAAACTGCCAGCATTTTTAAAGGTAATATTTTCACAAGAAAGAAGCATCAGAATGCTAAAAAAGCACAACTTTTCTTCACAGTTATTGACCATAAGAGAAAATAAAATGACTACCTCCTGAGACTGAATTCTCTCTTGGTAATTATTATTTTTAAGCAATCACTAAAAAAATAATGAATTTTCAACCAATAATATTTTTATGAATTAGTTGCAGATATTACGTTTTCCTTTCACATTGTGCATACGAAAAGACAAGTCATATGCTGTGATTTGTACTCTGGTTTAACAACTGCTCCTTTCTTTTTTTTTCCTTGGGATGGAGAGGAGGCACAAAAAAATCAAATTCTCCAGTATATTAACTCAGAATAATAATGGTGTTGCAACAGAGGGACCTTTTACATCAAACGACCTAAAAATTACAGATGGACTTATTTCTCATGTAAGTTGCAGTCCCTTTTACAGCCCAAAATTGCATTAGTAAAAACTGTCCAATACAACTTCCCTGTTAAATCCAAGACCAATTGAATTCCATTCAAATACCCACAATGTATTTTAATTTAACTAGGATTTGCCTTTTAGTAGTTGTCACAAATAACAACTAACAAGAGATAGCTACTAGAAGTATATGTAAAGAAGAAAATATTCTAAAGGGTATGTTTCATAGTATATGCTGAGCAATGTTTTCTGACTACCTTTTATGAAAAAGCTTCATTTTCTCGTATCTTTTTTTCCACTATTGCTTCATTTTTGTTATTATTTCTTGCCTCCCTCTCTGCTTCTGTAACCATTTGACCCTTTGCTTGGCATTTCAATTAGATATTCTCATATATTCAAGGGTGATTTTTTTTTTTTTTTCTTAAATGTACTGCAGTACATTCAGATAGCAGATCTGAGTACTTAGTCATGTCATGGATGTCATCCTTGATGTGAATTTATTGGCTGGTTTTGTTACTCATCACAACCAGGGTTGTCCTCCCTCGCACATGCCGTTCTCCTCCTGTTTACCTTGGGGAGATGCCCAAGGCAGACATGATAGTTAGGGCTCCCTCCTCCCTCAATCCCAACATATAAAGCAGATTGCAACACACCACTGAACTCCACCACCACTATTTCTTACAGAGAAGAGACAGGGACAAATTCTGGTCTCATCCTTTCAAGAACTACCACTGAGCTGAGTTACCACATGAGATCAGGAACTTACAACAGACAGCTGCTGTGACACGTACCTTGGACTTAAACTGTCTGCACCATTAGAGACAGTAGAGAAAGGTTCCACAACTAAGACAGAATTAACTGCATTATCATATTTCATTGTGAAAGCAAAAATTGGCACATTTTAAAAAAAAAGAAAGCTGACATACTACAGCAGCATCAGCTCATAGCACTCAGGCCAAGGGTACATCTAAAATTTCCATTACAAACTTTATCTTACCTCTACTTTCAAGACAAAGCAAACTTTTCTAGTAAGATTAGTACTGAATTCCTGAGCCCATGAATGTACTTTCATGTGAAGCTGTTTTAACAAGTCTAATTAGGATGAAACAGTAAGTTAAACAAACAGGCCGAGAAGATATGAGTGGTATACATTTTTCATTATAAATGCTGTAAAGAAATATTTGGTTGAAATTACATCCATCCATCCACATTTTTAACAAGTACGAGACTGACACTAGTAATGCTTTGGAAATTAAGAGTTTGTCTGGAAGAGCCAATACTAGCACCTTTCCTGTCACTAGCTATGTAACTGTACTGTGCTAGAGCCCAATAGTATCAGCTTTATCAATGAATATATCGGCTTACCAGGTGCTTTACTAATAAAAGACAAAAAGATTGCCAATTTTGTCAAATAACAAGCGTTAATGTAAGCTGACAACTTTAAAGATATGCTAGCCAATCCGGAAATAAGTAGATTTTCATACCTATTTAGAATCAGATCTCTCACAGTTTTTAATGAGTTTTAATGAGTGAACTATCAACTGAGATACTCTCTCAAACCCTTTTCATGGAGTTCAAGTCTTTCAGATTCAGTTCAATCTATACTCAATCTTAACTAGATTGCTTTTCAATTACTGCACAAGGCTGTTGTTTTAAATACTGTACTGTGCAAGTCTGTTGTGCTTACTGATGGTGAATAACTAACTTGAGAAAACTGCTGGAGAGGAAATAAGGAAAATAAGGCGTTAAGAGGCTAGAATCAAAATTAATTTAACAATTTCCTTGTGTGTTATATAGATCAACACACTGTGTAAACACAAAATCATTCTCTTCTTCCTGTACTTTTCCAGTATACACTTAAGATATGTGAGGTTCTCATTTTCTGATAATTCTTCATAGAACTCACCTCTTCTCTGTTTAGAGAACTGTCCACTCAGGCAAACATCTAACACCCTGCAAAACTTTACTATTCAGGAAGCCTTCATGGCTAGTCACACGGAAAGCTTTTTCACATTTGGTAAAGAGAGAGAAATACTATTTCCTCCCCTTCCCTACAAAAGATTAAATCTAACTTTTCTCAAAAAAAGATACAAACCTATGACTTCAACAATATTTTGCTTTTCTCATGGATGAACCGTAGGTTATGCATTGTTTTCATCAAAATATAGTCTTGGCATTTTTAACTTGTGATACCAGCAAATTGTGATGGCTTAGGGTAGTAAAACTATAGATAATTAAAGCTGCATGGAGGAATGCTTGCGTATAAAGGATGAATCTACTAACAAGGAACATCTGAAAAGTATTTAATACAAACAGGATGTCGTATACTATCCATAGCTCTGGTTAAAACAGTTCTTTAAAAAAAAGATTGTTCAGCCATTCTTAAATATTATGACTTTACATGGAAATAAAAGGTGCTGATTTTTTATTAATTGGTTTTTTTTAGGAAAACACTTTCCTCCTATTCATTAAATCTTGTTTTCCCCTGTTTGCATGAAGCAACCTCCTGCTATCATACATAGCACAACTCCATAAATTGAAAAAGAAGGTATCAGAACAAAGGGTAGAAGCAGGCACTTTTCCATTAAAGGGGCATATAAAAGTAGTAATAATGTAATATATATAATATTTAAAGTATGCTTTACAAGGAATGCTAAACACCACATTCAGTGTACTATCTAAATATCAATAAGTAGCTTATAAATCATTAAAAACAATTACATCATTCACTCTAACTGAAGTTACCTGTCTACCCTTTACCTACCCTCATGTCCTAAAAATTATACACTTCTAGTGCAAAATATCAGTTTACTTTTTCCTTTTCAAAGCACAAAAAGTTCAGTCTAACCTAGAGTGAATGTGAATTTGGCAGTAAGTTGCCTTTTTCTTTTTTAGACAAGTTATCCCCCACTGCAGCATAATTAAACTATGTAACTCAATAAAAATAAATATAGAAGGAACTCAACCCAGCAATTTTAATTTGCCTTTTCTCATGTCACTAACACGTCTCAATCTTAAATAAGCACAGACAGTCCCAACTCAATATTAGCACCCTAATAATCACTTACTTGGTTCTCCCTGGTTAGAGTTCAACCAGCCCAAGTCTGTGCTTAGGACTGTGGCACAAAAGTTTTTTCAAAGATCAGACTTGAGCCTCTTCCTGTACATAAACACGAAGGCACACGTACACTTTTCATTATGACTTCTTTAAAAGAGATCAGATCTGAATTATAAAGAAGTCGCACGCAGTGTCATATCAGGCTAATATCCAAGGGTTGATTCCAGTTCCTTTTGACCTCTGCAGGCTATATATCTATACTGTCACATAATTTAACTCCCTCATTGGCTTTTAAGCCCCTGTTTGTTCCCACTGTGTATAACACCAGTTGTCTCTTCTACAGCAAGCATAAAGAAAATCTGGAATCTACTAACACAGTTCACTCGAGATTTCTGATTATCTGGAAACTAGTAAGATGTTTCAGCCTACTCAAAGCGAGGTCTGGAGCTAGACTATACCATGTTTCGGCCCCATACCCAGGTCAGGCTGTCAAAAGTTCCCATGTGGTCTTGTCCCTTCAAACAACTCATGGCATGCAACACAAATACTCCTAGGCAGGCTATAAACCCACACTTTTTTCAAGATGCAAGATATTCTTTCCATTATGCAGGCACTTCAAACTATAAATAATTAAAATTGCATCTTTGGACAGCATGAGCCTTGGTAAAAATCCATCTAGAGTGCAGTGAAATTGCAGAAACTCTCGAATGGGGATGGCTGGCCTGAGCAGCGGCTGTCATTTCCCACTCTTTGACATAGGCTCCAGGAGATACCTGCTTTAGCACTACGGCAGTCAGATAGATTCAAAACACAGAGAATTTACAATATAAACATGAAGGTACATATGTAGATATTAAGGGAATTTCTGGAATATGAATAGAGATGGGTTATTCTACGTTTGATCTCTGTAGAGTTATGCATACGATATAATTTATGAATAAAATATTTTGCTGTTGGCTTTGTATGTTTCCCCCATACTTTCATTTTTACCTTGTTATGAAAGTGTATGTGACCGCATGTGACTTTTATAACTGTTTGTGAAGTTCCAGTTCTGGGACACTTTTAGGGCCTGAACACTCAGAACAGAGGTTTTGAGTGGAAAAAGTAACTTCCACTTCACTATCTTGCTTTCACCCTGAGTGCTTGCATTTGAAGGCCAAGTCTAGGCCCGACTGAGGGCACTAGCAAAACTCCCAATTGTTTCAGTAGGCTTTGCACCAGACTCTAAATTCAAATGACAAAACTTTTCCTTTTATCTGAAGATTTTGGCAGAAGTTATAGTTCATGTTTAAGGCTCTTCTAGTCATAGCTCTCTTCTGTGTGTTTTCCTGATGAAGAAGAGTTTAAAATAAACAATTAGCCCTAAAAAAAAAAACCCAAACAAACAATCAAGAAGACGACCCCACTCCCTGAAATAAGATGGTAAAATGTCAGGAAGCAATGAAAACAACAGAACAATGATGGGGTGGGGGAGGAGGGGGGGGTTGAAGAGAGAGAAAGGAAGGAAAATAAATACCTTCACAACATAAAAATATTCAGTCTTTGGAGATGTCCTGATAGGCATTTACCCTTAGACTATATCTGTATCTGTATTAAGCAAGCTAAGCAGAGCCAGGGCCCATTTTCTGGCCCCAAGGCCGACTGGCATAGCCAGGCCACACACGTACTGTAAAACCTTTTAGGCTCTAAACTAAGATCACAACAGGCAAGCTCCCTTGCCCACAGCAGGGCTCAGCTGGGTTACCAACAAGTAGGTTACATAGGTGGATGGCATAACCAGAAAAACATTAGCTGGCAAGCAGAGAGACATATAAATGCATCTCTTTGTGAGTGTGACACCAAGACAGCCCAGAATGCAGTGGAATATACACAACTAAAGCAGCTGGTAGCTGAGCCTATGAATACTAATAAGCCACGGCTTATCACTGTCATAGAAACTGAGTAGATGACACTAAAAACCAGTAAACGCCTTCCAATTTTGGAAATGAGTGGTTTGAAAGACTGGTAGACCTGTAGCTCTGATTGTGCAATATTAAGGGAATCAGTGCGCTAGGCAGAGTGCAAAAGTTGAGATCATGTTGTTGATTTAAAAACAGAATGCCAAAAGGACACATAATATACTATTACATCTTTGGCTTTAAACTTGAACCCAGCATAAATTACTTCAGGAATGTTTTACACAGCCTCTTTTTATATCTCCAGTGCAAAATCTATTTTGATTGCGTGGCCTTGGAACAAGTCTGTTATTTTTCACATTTTATCATTTTTGGAACCAGTACGCTACAACACAGCTCTTCTTATCTTTCGACCCCCACCCTCCTCCCCCTGTAAGGTAAAAATAAAACACACTGCACCACTTGTAAAAGCAGAGAGACAGGCTAGAATGGAAATCTCGATTTGCTGAAAGAGGGGTTCTGCATCTCCAAAGGAAAACAAAAACAAAAGTTGCAGACTGTGGTGAAGCTAGCACACATGCTGTAGCAGTATTCCATAGCTTAGCCATCTTCAGTATAGCAAACTGTCACAAGGCAAAACTGTGAATCTTTGTAAAAAAAGGAGATTAAAAAAATTAGGCTTTACCATCAAAAATAAAAGCATTGATGATGTAATGGAAGATAATTGATGGTAGAAGAACATCACTCTATCCACCCGACACTGTGGATCTCTCAAGAGGATCATCCCCACAACTGACATAACACAGCAGGAACTTTAAATGAGATCTACATATACCCTAGCTTTGATTTCAGCAATAAGACCAAAATACACCAAAACAAAAATAAAAAAAATAAAACAAAAAAAAAACAAACAAAAAAAAACCACAACCCCAACCAAAACATCAAAATACAGATTAAAATCCTGAAGTCCACCCATGTATTTTTTACGCTATGAGAGAAGGGAAAGTGTGTTTCATGTAGTAATTTACATGTGTACACATGAAAACCAGGAACAGGTCAGGTCAAAAAAGGCTCAGATATGGTGGTAGGAGAGAATATCCATTTACTGTTGTCCTTTGCTTCTTCACATTTTCTTCTGTTCAAAGAAACAGCACCTAAAGCCCACACAAAAGATGTGTCTTTTCTTCCATCCCATTTAAGTTTTAAATTGCCCATTTAAGGGCACATAGGAGACAGAGGCTACATAGAGAAATAACTGGCTCTCACAGAACAGGAGTAGATCCATTGACCACAGGAGCTCAGATTCAGGGTGTTACAGATAAATGCCTGGATCTAAAAAGCATCTGATGCTGTCTCATTAGCTGGCAGGATTAGAAGGTGTTTATGACAGGTATTTGTGATCTATAAGCATCAATACCACAGCCCCTGGTAACACAACAATCTCAATGTTTCAGAACAGAGGTACAAAATACTGTCAGTTTACGAGACACTCCTGAGACTCACGTGATTAGCTAAATACGAGCAATGGCCAGTCATATTCAAGAGATGGCTTCAGAAGGAGATTATTTTAAAGAAAGAGCTGATGATCCTCCAGGAAGCAACAGAATTTCTTACAAAAGGCCTGGAGTGGATAGGATTACTACCTATAAATTCATTGTAGGGAAAGGGACAATCCAGGAAGAAGTTGTCTAAGGCAAAGGAAAACAATGGCACGAGAACAAATGGATAAAGACTAGCTATACATATGCACAGACTAGAAATAAGTTTCTAATGAGAAGAATTTGTATGTCTTAAGACATCTTTCCAAAAACTGCCTGGGGAAATGCACCACTTCTTAAAGTGGAGCTCTATTAGTTTGTATAGTACCAATTAGTGTTTCTGAGAGTAAACATCTGGACATGACAACACTTCCAGTTTTGTCTTTGTACAGCTTCTCTGCACATGAAGTTTCTTTACTTTAGTGACTGCAAAGGACAGCAGAGCAAGCCAAAATAATATGAGCATGTAACCAGAGAGACAAAGCAAGGGTTATCCTGCTGCATTCACGTGAAACACCTCTGAGCACACGCTACACAAACAGCAGGCTGGTAAATCCTTATCAGTGCGTGCTGCTTCTCGGTGATGAGCAAACACGCTTTGTTTATGGAGATACTTGCAATGTGAGTGATCCTCCAACTGCATGGATACCAAGGGGCTGTGGAAATACTGTGATTTATTCCACTTGCTCACAGACCAACTCAAAGCGCTCTGCCCATGCTGCTCAGCCCAGTAGGGTGCCTTCATAGCAATGACAGTTGTCTGCACACCAGTAATGAACAGCTTGTAAATTCAGCCTTAAGCACCACTTTTCTCCACATCTGCTTTTCCTTGTCTCTGTGTTGATATATTTCTGCCTTATTTACCCTCATCTTAAACTGTCATACATTCTCTTTAAGGGGCAGACTCTAAACAGCATATCATTCTTCAGATGAATAAGCAGCAAGTCCCCTCCTCTGCAATACAACTAACTGAAAGACCTTAAAAAGACAAACAAACCCTAGCATCTCTAGCCATATTTATCTGAGGCTTTGCAAATCAAACATCAACATGAATAAACAACATATGGGCAAGCTAAAAGAAATCAGATGCCCTACAGAACTTGGCATATCTCCCCAAAATGTTTGAGTTGAACTATATTGTAATTATCCTTAATTCTCTGTTACAATTTCAAATTAGTTAAGGAAATCAACTCAGTATAGACTAGTTCTTTCTAGCTTGTAGAATCAAGGCATCTTCATACCACACCCTGATTTGCAGTCAGTGTGTAAAACCGGATTATTTAGTTAAACACAAAGAATCCTTTTTTCCCCTCCTAGAATATATCATCACTACAAAAACCTTAAGAAGATTCAGGTTTATTCAATATTTTATATTCTTATAGGCTGTAATAGAGATTAGGTTTAGTAAAACAAGGTTTGACCTTGGAACCCTCATTTCACATTTGAGTCATTCTCCTGAAGCCAGTTCCTCTGAGGGACTAACAAGGTGAGTACAGGTTAGAGAAACAGACCAATTATTATCAATGGGAATATTCTTTATCATGCAATTCAATCGTGAGACACGACACAGGACTTTGGAGCAATAATAGGCATCAGTCACCGTAATTTTGGGAAAGGCAGAAGGAAGATGACTGACCTTGCCAACTTTGGAATGGATGTGTGACATTTTAGCTGATATAAGCCTGCCAGCTGAAACAGGATAGTCTCACTTAGGCAACCATGTCTCCTGTTATAAATTTTTTCCATAGCTGAGGTAACTATGCCTTCACAATTCAGTTTGTATTTGCAGCAATCTCTATTTTCTAGGTATCAGCCATTGCATTCTCTGTCTTTCATGATCTAAGATTAGTAATGTGTCAACAAAAGATTACAGGGAATATTTCTTTGGCCAACTGCACCATTACCTGTCATTCACACACCTACCACTCTTCATGAACAAAGGCTCTAAACTAGAAACTTTAAAGTTACTTACAATCTTCAGGGTAATTCATACAACTGTGCTCCCCCAGGAAGAAGAATTGAGGTTCTGAGCAGACTAAACACTATGGAAAATGGTGTGTTCTATCGGTTACTACGCAATACTAGCAATGCAGAAATTTCCAAAATATCAGCAACATAACTACTTTTTATAATAAGCAGCAGTGTGCTTATTTGGCTAATGGAAAGAGAATCTTGGTCAAAACCTCCTCCCTTTCCTTGCATACGTACACACTAGTCAAATACGAGGGCTTTTTGCTGTCTTGTTAAATCTCCTTCTGGCGATGATGGATGAGCTATCGCAGGATACACAGAACCTGGTATCTGTTGCCAGAGGAGGCAGTTAGCAGTTAAATACAGGTTTTGAGTGAATCAAGCTGGCTTCACACAAGAGTAGTAAAGTGCTCACTTAAAACATGCTCTCTGCCTTCGGGCTCTTATAATCTTGTAGCAACTGGTTTAGATTTGCAGAGCTTTTCAGAGGCCATCTTACTATTCAGGAACTTCAGGGGGAGGAAATATTTTTTCTTTGCCTCCAATAGTAAAATTCTGTGAATATTCTATACAATTTGGCTGAAGTTGCTCAATTTCACTGTAAGTGGCTAGTCAGCAGTGGCAGAGGTGAGTAATACTTTCTTGTAGTTTCAGTGGCTTGTTTCAGTTTGAGGTTTGCATGGACATTAAACCTTTGCTGTACTTCATGGTAGTTACATCTGTCCTCTTTTTGAGGTTTGTTCTCCTTCCATGTACAAACAACACACACACTATTATAAAAACACATGATTCCTTAAGCACCACAATAAATTTCACATATCAAACGTTTTTCAATGTCTTACTGCAATCTGATCCTTCTCCACCACAAATATATCTAACATGGTACAGGAATTTTCAGAGAACCACCTCTTTCAAAGTAAACAATTATTGATTTTAGTTCTATATGTGGAATACTATTTTTGAGGATCATTAATACACATGGAAACAAAAGTCCTATCAACACTAGTCCTGGCTTAGAAAAGGCAATTACTCTCAATGCTTATATAACATAGACATATGTAATAGATATTTTTATACACACAGATATTAAGTAAATACATTTGAATATGGGCATAATGCTATTTTTCTTCCTCCACAGCCCCTTAAAATGACCAGTATCCAAAATGGTGCCTCTAAGCTCAGATTTGCCGAATTAGACCTTTAAAAGGTTTAGTATTGCAAGCACAACAAGAACTACACAGTAAGAATGTGAGGGTAGCAAATTCTTCTTTTTTCCAGAAACAGATACCAGAAGCTTAAGGAGCTCTTCAGAGTGCTGGGGAGTGGTTCAGAAAACTCCACCTAAGCCAATTCTTTGGCAGATGACGTTACTTACTAGGCTACTGTTTTAAGCGGATACAATTGACAGTAAAAGCATAGTCAGAATAAAGGTGTGTCTTCTTAGCACAAACAAAAGAAAATAGATTCATTTTAAAGTATAGCACTCCAAGAACAGAAAAGAGAAAAAACAGAGTGCTGTGTGTCACCAACTTAATGTGTGAAAGGAAGAGAGATTCTTTTGTAATTAAAAACAAATAAAAAAACAAACAAAAAAAAAATCACAAAAAACTTATGTTCCTATGATAACAGATGTTGACTTACACTGTCAAAACATAGCTTAGTTGTTCTGGTTTTCCTGTTCAGCAGTATGCAGTTCAAACAGAGCCAAAAAGCATAAAAGCATCTCCCCTTCTCTTCAAAACCATACATTTGATTAGACCCATTATAAGAAATACTAACAAAGGAGGTCTAATATTTAACAAACCCAGAGTGAAAAAGATGGTCGACCTTGACTTATACTTGATTACACGAAAGATAAGATACCACTATAAAAGGCAGTTTATACACTTTTTGGCTCTAGGGTTTTTAAAATAGTAAAACTGAAATAGCAGAGCATTTAGGGGAAGACGTCTTCACGAGTGCAGAACCACATTGAAAGATAAAAGCAAGGAGAAAGCTCTTCCTTCCTTTTCCCCTTCAGGTCCTGCTCCTCCCCAGTCAAGCATCCAGCCAGCTCAGAACAGAAATATTCACTGGGCAGGGCACGCTGCAAAGAGTGGAGCCCAGACCTTTCACACCCCACTCTCCTCCAGCCCACTCCCTGCTCGGCAGCCTCTGCAGGGTGATTCAGTCAAGTCCAACCCTCAGCTTCAAAGCCTGCTGTCACCTTGTGGTGCATGGAGTTCCCCAAAAGGCAAAGCTCTCTCTAAGTATCTTGAAATGACTGATATTTTTATAAGTTCTTATTGCTTTCAGTATTCCGCACTACCCACGGTAGCTCGGCAATCAGGTTGTGACATAGTTGGAAAAATATAAGGTGGAACTGTCTACCTTTTCTAGACACATTTTTTTGGGGGGAGTGAGGGGGGAATATAAAAATAAAACACCTCCTATCTATTTTCTCCTATCTGTTAAGCGTATAGTTCCCTGGGGCTCTTCTACGAAATCAGAAAATGCCAAACAGAAAACTGAGAAACTGCATTTGGCTTACATACAAAGGACTGAAAAGGTTCTGTGCAAGGGTTTGACAGGATTTAGCCCTTTGACAGGATTCCTGCAGTGCCAGTTTCTGCAGTGAAAACTTTACTTCTGGAAGTAGTTAACTGCTCTGAAAATGAAAAACTTAAATACACTAATGAGTAAGACTCATTCCAATGAGTATACAAGTCTGCACAGTATTTACACACTTTGTTGCCTGTATACCTGATGAAAGAAGATAAAAGGCGATGCAAAGGAAAACAAGGAAAAATAACCCTGAAGTATTCAAGGATTTTTATATGGGCTACACCCTTGCTGACATTTCAGGAATTTCTGATGATACAGAATTTTCTGACGTAAAGCAATTTCTGCCTAGGATCTTTCATCAAACCACTGTGGGCTGCAGCTACCACAAAACTGTTTTCTACTCATTGCATATTATTCCACGGTGATTGGCATGATTGCCAGACAAAGCATTTCCATGTGTTAAGTGTACATTGCACAGAATCTCACAGTGGGGACCCGTTACTTCAATTCTCCAGCACTTACATCACATGCATGTATAATAAACACACACACAAGCACACACTGTAGAATATGTAACTTAAATTTCTTATCACCGCATGTTACAGGATGTTAATCCGTATAGTTCCTGTTCAAAGTTCAGTGTAGTTTGAACTTTGGAAACAGGAACCCCAAAATTTACCATCTCAAGCTTACTTTCAATTACATGTTATGAAAACAAGCAATTTTCCAGTGTTAAAAATCTTCTTTCCTCATTCTTCTACACATTCAGTAAACTGCCAATCAGCTTTTCTTTTAAAAATCAGTAGCAGCAAAGATGCAGAAAAGAAATATAGCAGGTAGGTTAAAATAAAAGTTCAGGGCAAAAGTTAGTTTGCAACATGGCTGCAAAGCCTGGAATCAATTTCATATGGTGCTATTTGAAAATTCCTGTCACTCACTACACCATTCCTGGTCTCCAGGAGGCTTGGGGTGGGCAGATAAGACAGAGAGAGCACTAATTGAAAGCAGTGCAGTTCTGCCTGTGAGAAGTCAAATGGCAGAAACTATTTGCCCAGCTGACTTTACTGTGAGCAAAACCTAATACAGAGATGATTTTACTGAGGATTCAAACACTAACTACACAGCACCATGTGGAGCATCCAGATCCTGTGAGCTGACTCCGTGTTCCTATCAGGTCAGAGCTCAAGAACTACACTGAAGTTCTGAGCAAGTCAAACACTTTTGTGTCTTTGTCTATGAGAACTGCAATATTTATGAGATTTGAAGGCAGAGTAAGCTTCTGTGTTTGTAAAATATATTCAAAAATAGGTAAATCTAACTTTGTAAACAAGGAAAGGAAATTAGGTTGTTTTCCAGTACCTACAATATTTATTAATGAGTGTTTATTAATATGAAATTATCTTCTTGAGAAAGCAGAAGCAATTTAAGTTGTATAATTGGAAGTCAGCTATTTATTATGTACTTACAGATCCTGCCAAGCACAGATTTCCAGCAAAGGAGCTCTACTCCTGACTACAATCAAAGTGTGACGCATTAAAACATGTAGAAAATAGCAGAGGACCATAGCTATGCTGCACATCACTGAATTCCTGCCTTTAAGGTAACGTACAGTAATTAAGTGCTAATGCTTATTGGAATTCCCAGTGGAAATCAGGCAGTCACTCCTTGGCAGAGCCACAGACATTTTTTGACTCTGCAGTTCCACAGGAGTTCAGGATGAACTCAAAGAAATGGATGTGATACGAATGGATATTCCTCCTGATTGTAGTTATTCATGAATTAACATCAGAGCTCAGACTTCTTCGTTCTATAATAAATGCTCTAGTTACACACCACATCTGATTTGTAAAGTTCAGGCTGCACTTAAACTGTCCCAAAATGTGGAAGGAAAATCAGTTCTGCAGTTGCATTCCAGTCCAACTAGAGAAATTTGTGGGGAAAAAAGAAACCTGTGTCAATAATCAGATTTTCAGAATCACTAAATCCTATTCTTCAGTGGCTCTGACTGAATCAGTAATTAACAACCAGTGAAAAACAATTTCCTTTTGATTTGATTCAGTAAACAAAGTGCAAACTCCCCAGGTCTACCATTCATACCTGGCTTTACCTATTTTGTTTTGCAATAGGAACTGTTACAGCTTGAAGAGCATTTGCACTAACTTGAATTTCCAAACTTACTGTTGCGAATTGTGTCAAGAGCTTGAGGTTACTCATTTGCATAATCCATTTTCAAGTGGTAACACTGGACCTATGACAACAAGCTCATTCCCTAGTCTACACTCCTTAGCCTTGTTTCTGGGCAGGTCATAACATCATTAGATTGGCAAGAAATGAAAAATGGGGAGATCCTTGGCTAGGCTGCTGTACTAGCCTAGCACTCACCTTCCTTCAGTCCTACCTTGGGGTTTGGTAGTATGGAATCTTCTCCCTAGTACGCAATAACATGCAACATTTCTACACAGCCTTGTGCCACAGCTGAGTGAAGAATGGTTTGCTAATGCGTGTTATCACCGCACAACTTTTTTCATCTGCTGTACACATCTCATCCTTTTTTTTTTTGAGGTGTGTGTGTCTGTGTGTGTGTGTCAACTTGGCCCTTCAGGATTTCTGGCAAAACACATGCAAGCAGAGCAGTACGGTAATTACATTTGCAATAATTAAGAAAAAGTGCAAATTTTCATTTTTTTCAGTCTCAGACATTGAAATCCCACAAAATCCAGTTTTCTTTCCCTTTCACATGTCTAATAAAAACCTAACTCTCCAAAGGAAGCCAAAACTTTATACTAAGTAAATAAATAAATAAATCTTGATCAAACTAGTGATTTTCTATAAAAAAAAGTAGTTTCTAGTGAAAACTTTCAACACATCTCAACTCTTTTGGATGCTAAGTATAGAAAGGATACTGTGGCGTTTTACATGAAAAATAAATGAGACACAGTTGTTATCAAAGCCTCAACATTTTTAATCCAGATGTTTTCAATTCAGTCATAACAACAAGCAAGAAGAGAAAAATGGAGAACAAAGATTTAAATTAGTAAGAGTATATGCGTCTTCTAGAAAACAAGAAGAAAATCATTTAAATTAGATTGGATAAGTAGTTTGGTGAAAACAGGAGATACGGATATCTATCATTCTGTGAGCCTGTGATTTATGAATAAACTAAATAGTCATTTCCACACGAATGTTTGTACATTCAGGGAAACAAGGAACATCAAATAAATAAAGAAGATACTGCTTGGAGGATCTTATACTTCATTCAGACTAAAGCTTTTTATTCCACTCAAGATATTTAAAGAATTCCCAAAGTTATAGGAAACGTAACTCTAACACCTTACAGAATATAACCTTAAGAAGTCAGAAGCTGTTTTAACACAAATATTTAGCTAGACGTTTTCTCTGAAAACAGTTTTAGAGGAAGAGTCTGCATTTAGAGGAAGAGAGGTATTACTGAAGCACAGTATCAGGACTAAATAATAATCATCCAGGTCTGCCGTTTTATTACAAAAGTATATAAACAATTGTCGTAATTTACTTCTATATTTTTAATCACCACCCTAGTTCCTAACTACATTGCAAATTAAATTCCTTATTGACTCTAGCTTTTTAGGTCAGTATGGACGTATGTTGGATTGAGTTTTTCCCACATCCTGACCAGGGCAAACTAGAACCATACGGCCAGCCAATTCTGGCTAAAAATCAGGGAGTTAGCGACAAGAAATTAAATTTGTTTCTAGAAAAGCAGAATATATAGCTTGTGTTACTCATGAAGTTATTGTCACTCTAGTCTGGCACTTAGAAGGCAGATTATCCTCTCTTAAAACAAGATATAAAGACAGGATAGACAGAATAAAATTCACATATTTAATTACTGTTGTGTGCAATATAGGAAGCTCACCGTACTGGTTTGGATTTGGCCTTCCAAATGTCCTTGGCTGCTCAGCACTCTTTACAGAGCCAAACCAGGGACATTCTTGGCTTTAGTTAAATTTGTATTAGCCCAGCACATCCCAGTCTTCAGTTCCCTCGACACTGAGTTTCCTTTGTAAACCAGGAGGAAAACAGGATATCTGCATATATATATTTTAAAAAATATATAAAAATCACAGCATCTTATTGTGAGCTTGCAGCACACGTGTCATTTCTTTATGGATACAATCCAACACGCTTACCTATTCATTGGTTTCTATTACCTAAATTTGGAAAAGTTTCTTGATCAAAAGAGGTTACTGGCTATATACGAAAATTGATTTTAATCTCTATGAGCTTGGCTTATAAGGAATCTATACGGAATGAAGCTCTATTAGGAATATTTATCAAATTCAAAGTGAAACTACAAAGTCCTACCTGTCCTCCTTATTTGAAAGTAATAATTCAATACCCATCAGCTTCAGTGGAAACTCAATTCCCCATCAACGCATCACCATCTAGCACAAAATTAGTCCGTGTGTCCCGTTCTAGATACAACTCAGACCGATTTCAGAGAGCACAGTTCTGCTCTAAATTTGGGATACAAAACTCAACTCTATTGCATGGAGGAAAGCTTGTAGAATCAACAGCAACAGCATTAAAGGACTGTGAAAGCATCATACAGTTACATCCTGTTGCTTATTTAAATTACATACTTGAATAAAATCATCACGGTTCACTTTTCCAACACTCAGTAGTCCTTAAAGGTGAGACAAATGGCACAGTTTTAAGATTAATACAGTCTAAGGTACAATTTCTAGCTTTACTCTACATTAAAAAGAATAAGAGAACTCTTCAGTCAGACTGTGCTACTGGTTTGCGAGTGACCTGTGCCACCTCCCCTATTTCTGGAGCAGCTGTGGAAAAACTAACAGCTCTATCATCACCTTGACTATTCATACAAAGAATTATTAGGCTGTTCACCTCCCCCAGCGTAGCGCATAGGCAAGAAGAATAATGAACAACTAAAGTTAATTTGAGAGGGGAGGACAAAACAGAGATCACCAAATCTGCTTAGCTACAGGAAAAAATGGTAACTCTTTCACGCTGTCCCAAATATTGCCTACAACTAGATACGAAATATATGAATTCCATTTTCCTTTGTATTAGGAAGCATTTACCAATAGAAGGCCTAATGATATATTTCAAGTTTATTTGCAGATTCCATAAAATCTTGCTATTAATTTAAAAAAAAAGAAAAGCACTGAAAAAGACTTTATTGAAGGTAGGGCTTTTTCCCCTCCTAAGTTTATAGAGTTTTTTTGTTCATATTAAATATGTCAATGGGACTGGATTCCCAGACCATAATATATAAGTGACATTTATATAGTCTCAGGTGTGCAGGCATCCTAGGAGAAACTGTTGTGTTGTACATGAACTATTTCTAGGACTTGGGTAAGCAGGGGCAGAAGAGTTAATTGGAGGCACAGATAACCTCACCCCACAAAGTTTTCAAATTTAGGATCCATGTTTCATGCTAAAATGTCAAGCAGCAGTTTCACTGAAACTTAAGTTCAATAATCTGAACTACTGAAATGTTTTTTCTAAAATTATATACTGATATAAATTAATGGATTCAACTTTGGTATCTTACTTGCTGTTGCATTATCATTAACACTGGAGTGACTGTATTTTGTGATTACACCAAAAGAACATAACTTTTGATTCTTCCTTTCCAGAACAGACCTGGTAGAACTAACGAAGGTACAGAGCAGGGCTACTTGGATGACCAATGACACAGAATAACTTATCTATCAGAACTGATTACATATACTTGGTCTCTCTTTTCCAGCCTGAGAAAGTTTTCTTAAAGGTGTGTATTTTGAGTAGCCCACTCAATGATAACAGAGAATGAATATTCAGTATGTTTCATGTCACAAGAATTACTGAACAGCAACGAAAAACAACATTGGCCAGGCTTAAGCTTTCCTGGACATAAGAATACTCTGTTTACTAAGGAGCATCTTAGATATAAGAGGATAAACCAATTATATTGTGATCATTTTGACCCTGTAGTTCAAAGAAGGGTTTGTTTTACATATGGAACTATTGTGACTTTCCAAAATGCTAACAGAGCATCTTTAGCCACACACATCGTTTAGCTTCTATTAATCAAATCTACCAGACTCAGAAAAGTTTTCACTTGCAATCTAAGCTCTCCAGGACATAAAAATACTCTGTTTACTACAGGGCATCTTAGACACAAGAGGATAAACCAATTATGTTGTGATGAATCTGACTCTGCAGTTCAAATAAGGGTCAGACAGTAGCATTTAACTTGGATTTACCCGCAGCTTCCAACCTTTGTTTAGGTGTACAAAGATGCAATTCTATCAAGACTGCTGCATTTTAAAAACTATCTCATTTAATCCATTACTGTCTTTTCTCTCCCTGGAAATCCAGTAAAAAACAAAACAAAACAAACAACACAAAACAAACAACAAAATAAATCTGCTGGATTTTTTCACACCTGAGAAGAGTTGGGCCTGCTTGTCAACTTGCCTACATTTATGTCACTGCTACACTACATTAACCAGTATAGACTGCAGCTTGAAGACTGAAAATGCCAGGGTAGTCCTAGTGGTCCTGCAGGTTTCTAGAAAGAAAAGGTTTTAATCTAACACTGTTAAGTTCATAATTTTCAGGGGCCGAAATTCAGATAAAAATGAAAAGCAAAGTTTCCTCACTGGAATATCAACAGACTACTCCACAATAATGGTAGCAAGGTATCTGTATTCTGGTATGGCAACTTTTTGCTTGTGCTGTATGTTACCTGCATGTAGCTAGAGGGAACCTCAATCTATGAAGCTTTCTGTCTAAATAAATGCAAGTTGTTGGCTTTAAATAAAGGAGGTACAGAGACGGTTCATTAGTGTGTAACTGGCAGAATCAGAATCAAGGTATTCTATTTCCAGAAGATCCTATTCAGTGTAGCATTAGCTGAACCACAAAATAAAGCTCACTGTATTGGTTCCAAACAATATGTTTATATATACACTATATTGCTATGCATAATGAGTCATGATGAAAATGACTGTCTGTTTTAAACTATTTCCCACTAATTCCATGCAATCAAACTATGCTGGGATCCAAAACCACAAAGTTTGGGACAAGAAAGTTCTTTGCTTTTTCCTTCATCACTTAAAAGGTTCTTTCATGTCTGCTTTCTAATGCTGCAAGGTGCTGCCTTCCAGTCAACAAAGATGCAAAACATACTACAGGAACTATAAATTTCCCCCTTATGTACGCAGAAAACTAATTTCCTATAGTGCTTGTTCCAATCAACTTTCTGCTTCTCATTAAGCACAGCATTTAATTAAAAAAATATATTTGGGATACAAGTCTGAGAATTTTCTGAGAAAGACCCTCAGGTGGCTGAACAGTAAGCTAGCTAACCTTGCACTGAAGCACATTTCTAAGAGCTATTTAGCATAAAATGACTGAATCGACTAAATCATGAGTTCAAGACCAATTACAACTGTTAAACTCGAGATTCAGAATGTACATGCAGCACTGGAACTTAAAGCCAGTCAAGGACATTTGAGTAAAGCCAGTTCCTAGTATCTTTGCTTCCTAGTGGCCACACACATTTTTATATTGTCACCAATGTCTTAAAGAAATAGAGGGGTAAACTGTCTTTAAAGTGTTAAAGTATTTCTCGTACATCTTAGTACAGCATCACTCGTGAGCCATGTCACCAAGCAGGGTAGCTTTGAACAATCCTGACTAGGACAGTTCACGTTCCCGAGAGTTCACGTGCACGGAAAACAAATCTCCAAACATAGCATCTGCTATGTAAAAGCAGCATGTTTTTAATTGAGTAGTTCAGATTTTAAAAATCTGTTATGCTTGTTTGCAAATAATGTTGGCTGATGAATAGCATCTCTACAATTGATAAATGCTAATGTGACATTATTTCTGCACATGTCTTGTCAAGTTATTAGATAGTGATGCTAAAAATGGGACACTATTTTGAGAAGTGGCCAGAGAACAGAAGTTATTTTAAGTTGTCTTTAAAGCTTTTACAGCTTTATCTCCATTTCCATTCTCAGTTTGGGCAGGGAGGTGGAATGGAGGGAGAAATCCTCAAAATATTTGGGCAATGGAGTTTTCTTTAAAAAACGAGGGGAAATGAATCAGGATTTTGCTTTAGATAGAATATATGAACCCAAATCTATCATTCACAAATGCTTCCTTTTCATTCCTTCCAAGATTTTGAAGTTTGTTTTCTCTCACACATTTCTACACTGGCCAAACAGTTACAATATTTTGCATTAAAACTCTAAACAACTAAGTAAATTCTTAAGATCTCCCTAAGACTGGATCCAATTAATACAGGATTTAGGTAGCGTGAACATGTTTAAAACAGCATTTTCTGAGCTGTGCTTTCTCTAAATTGAAGAGTTTACACTGTAGACCTCTCATTTCATCCATGGTAGAATGTGTCTAGTATAGCTTCAGTCTTTAAGATAACTACCTGGAGTCCAGCAGCATTTTCTGGGGCCAATATTAACTAGTATTTACATATAGGTAACTAAATTCATTAGAAGGTCTATTTTTGTAGGAATACTTAAGTAAGCAATTGATTGATTCTTAAGTAATGCTGGTACGTAGCTCCCATTTCCTGCATGATTGCGATTAAAATGTCTGAGTATTAAGAAAGGGAACCTACTTTGGGAAATAACCAAAAATTCATGGTTGCCTAATCCTTTAAATTTAGTCAAATACAGAAAAAAAAATAAACAAACATATCAACTGCCAGAAAAATATGACAGACTCCCAGTAAATAATATTTGGAACATTCTCTAAAACACTGGAATCGTTTGAAAATATTGTAGTCTTTACTAGCAGATGCTTCTTCAGTTCATGAATTCAAAGTAGACAAAGAAAGCAAGTTTAGAGATAGGATTTCCTACCACCTGACTTTTTTTCAGATTGTAAAAAATAAAGGATAGGCAGAGGGTTATAATAAAACTAACCATGCCTCCTTTAATCATGCAGACTGATGAAGATTCACAGCCGATATGTCACTTACAGTTTGAGTTCAAGATCTGAAGCTTCTTCATTTCAAAGAGAATTTTTTTCTCCTGTTACTTTGGCTTACATCCTGAAGTTGAGAGCGCTACCAAACCACCTCAGAACTTATTTACAGAAATTATTTTTATTTACACAAATGGGCAAAATGATTTTTTTTCTTCTTTAGAATCAAATTTAGAGACTTTGACCTGTTTCACACAGGCATACTCACATACATACACACAGAAGAGGTATTTTCTACTCAAGTGTTCACACTTAATGTCTTTCAGATGAAAGTTATTTCTCTCTGACATTCTAACTACTCTAAAAAGTAACAAAAATTTAAAAAAATAGCTGCAGATGATACATACACTGCCTTCCACTGAACGCTGAAGTCTTATTATGACTGGATAGGGAAACTGTAGGTTTTCTTTTAACACAAATTCCTTCCCGTGGCAGGTTTTTTTCTGTCTCTGTGCTCATGTTATTTTAAGACACTTTCATTTGATCATTCAATATTTTCCACCACTGCCTAGGTGATGAATAGATTTGCCACCTGGCTCTGTTTCTCATCCCCTCTCCCAGTTTGAGTATTTCTTTAGACATGAAAGCCAAAGGAAATGGAAAAACTGCCAGAAGGGCTTTTTAATGCCTCCAATAAACAAAAAAAATAAAAAGATATTCTGTATGGACATGAAAGTCAAGACCCTCTCTGGGTCCATCTGTTACCTCCTCCCTTGCAAAAAGTAATTATTTCTTTTTAGCCAAAACTAATCTCAGCAGAACTTTAAGGAAAAACATTGGTTCATTCTCAAACTGTTCAGTTGCTTCTTCAGAAACCTGTTCTATCTCACTGAATCCTTTTCACTTACTTTACTGCTTTCTCGGCTTCCTGTATGCAATCTTTCCCAATTTTCTACTTCACTTTTTTTCTTTTAGTATCATTGCTAAAATAACGAGTCTCTTCTGCTATTCCTGTCTTTTAAGATGCCACAGTGCTTGTCTCCTGAAGCTCAATCTCTACTTTATTTTACCTTCTTTTCCTTTAACTTCCACTTCTGCTTTTACATTTTCTCTCCATGCCATTCTACCACATACATATTCAAGATAACCCTAAAATAAACTCTTTTACGGCTCGTCTTCCTCTTTAATATCCAGAGTACTTTTTTAATAGTTCTAGGATACATCTACTATCAACTACCTAAACATGATGATGGTCTCCACAGTCTACTCAAGATTGACAGACTTGTCACAACTCCTAAGAATCTGAACTTCCTAAGGTTGCTTTTTCAGTGTAACTACAGCACCTTCCACATACTTGAGGCAGGAGCGACAGCTCCTATTAGTTGCTGTTCAGTTCTCAGAGGGAACTCCAGGACTAATTCTATACGAGCAAAGCACAAGTTGAAACCATGCAGTACACCCTTCGATAAACTTAGGCAAAGCAAGTGTGAAGTGGGATTGGATAGTTTTTCACAGTCTTTGCACTGTTAAACTACAGTAAATTCAAAGGAAAATACAATTAGACTAACTAGAACAAATCAGTATTTTAAGGAGTTTTCCACGGGTTTATGATTGGAGGAGGAAGAGGATAAATTTCAAATTGAATTTTCAGTGAAAAAAAAATCTCGTTACCTGCCTCCTCATACTACATACACTCCCCATCCCCAAACAAAAAACAATCAATCAATTTTATAAATATTTTTTCTCCCTGAATTAATATATTCAACTCCAACTTCTAGATCTTGAAAATATCATTGTAATGCTACGTGGCAGTTCTTACCTGGTGGTATCAGATCATCAGGTTCCTCAAAAGGGAATGCATTTACTGTGATCAGTTCTGGAGAAAGGGATGACTCTCATTTTAAGAGATTTGTCCCAGCTATCGATCATGCTCACATAAGACATGAAACATTCAAATTGCAATGCTTAATATACATATTGCTGAATTTTCTAATCAAAACTCACACTCTTCTCACAGAGAACAGCAGGCAAGTATGAAACTTGGGTTTTCGATAACTTTTGGCTTATTCCTTCCACCTTCCTACCCACCGACCCTCATCCCCACCACTCCCACCTCCACCCCTGCACCATCATCACCACTGAAACCTTCTTATGTGGGAAAGGCTTCCTAGTTTCCTCAGGAAAACTGGTCCCCATCTTCAGCTCCATCTTTACAGCTTTTCTGTAGTACCACTAGAGTAGCTGGACCATGAAAAGGAGCTCATGTAGCACTGAGAACCTTGCAACAATTGTACTCTAATCATACCAAACCCTTACAAAGACTCTTGCAAACTTTATACAAAAGCTGCAGGGAAAGGCATGGGAAAAAGGACTTAGTTAATGTGCCTCTTGGATTTTCAGGTCTCTGCCTGCTTATTTCAGATCTTTAAGGCTGAACCAGTTGGCATGAATGAAAAGTTTAAGCTGCTCCAAGTAAGAGCTGCTAAGTGCTCAATCTAGACGAAGTCTGCCTGTCCTTGGCTCAAACAGACAGCTGGTCTGTATCTCTAGATACTCAACAGCTGCTATTCTACCTTTACTGCCTTCCTTCCTGCTCCAGAAATGTGTCACACCTGCCTCTATTTCTGAAATACTTCTAGACAAAGTAAATTCAAACCTTCATTATAATTTTTTCTTTTTCCACTGAGGCATAAAGTGTAAGGATTTTTTTTTTCCCCCAAGGGAGAATGGTCACAGTTTCTGTGCTGTACAGCCTCCAATGCAAGAAAACCTCTCCCTTCTGCTATAGTATGACACAGATTATTATGCCACAGTTTTCACTCTTCATTATAGTTCTAGTGCTATTCCTCTAATGACTTTTCTTTTTCATTCAATGTATCAAGTCCTTTCATACCAGAGCTTTCAATTCAGGTATGACTTGGAAAAAAAAAATATAAAAGGGAAAGCTTGTGTTGGTAAGGAAATACAGTTTCTTAGCTATTTAAATCTTGTTTTTAAAAATTGTAGGAGGGTGAAATTTGGATTATTTAGTAAGATAGATTTGTACAAAGTGAAAATTGCAACTATTGTCCATATCCATCAGGTAGAAGTAGAGAATAATTTTATGATAACCTATAGTTTTTAATGGGACCATGCTCTTATCTTATATAACACTCAGTCTACCTACTAAAATGCATTCTGTAAGATGGTTACCTAACTCATGTACAGATTAAATCACAGCATCAGATGTTCCCACAGATCTGGGTGGCAAATGTTGATCAACACCAAGCCAGTAAGATCACCATCATGCATAGATTAGCCAGGTGTAACCGCCAGTGAGGGTTTGGTAGCAAATAGGCTGTGGAAGAGCTTTCTGAAAATTCAGCTCCAGCTTACACTTAACACTTGGATATACCTCCTGTGTCACCAGTACTAGACAATACACACAAGCACTGAGTCCATTTTACAAAGATAATTTAAGGGGCAGTTAAAGTCAGAGAAAGAACAAAGAACATAAGCTTCAGAAAGCCAGTGCTCAAGTCAACAATATTGTGGCTAAAATTTCCCACGTCTGGGGCATCTTGCATTTCAGGTCCCTTTTTTAGCTCCTTAATAAAAGATCTGCCTGCTGCTTTTCTGCAAGGACTTACAACGTCTCTCAAAATTAACAGCCAGAGCTTCACTGCCCAGTAACAGCACTCCCTTACTAGAGCTCCAAGTTACACTTCAACCCTACTTAGTACCGTTCACCTTTGGGCTGTCTGTCCACCATTTCTTGCTCAGAATTCTTTGTTGCTTTGTCAAGTATTTACAAAGAGATCACTGATGTGTATCATACTGAAGAGATTCCTTGATATCAGACATATGCTGCCACAAAAGGTAAGCACAATTTTCCCCTTAAACTGGGGACTTTGTTATTCAGACCACATCTTTCATCTAAAGTGATCCATAACTCTAACTACATTTGGTGCAGTTTGCTCTCTCGGGCATCTCTATGTTTAAGTACATCTCTGTCTTGCTCTAGGAAACCAGGTTTGACCGGTTTGGTCATAAATAACAACATGCAATTCACAAAGCAGCCTAAGAGCAATCATAAATACTATCATTAAAATACAATTACTGTCAAACTTGAATTTTGTTTTTTCATTCTTCATCCAGTTCCCTAGTTTTGAACACAGGGCAGACTTCATGGGCTTTAAATGAAGAAGTGTTTGTACATTTTCAAAAGTATAAGGAGTAAAAATTTTTTAGAAATGAGTCAAAGATAAGATGTGCAAAAAAAAAAAAGAGGGAGAAAACTGAACAACCTCAAGGCAACTTCTCATCTACAGCTATAAAAATTCTTTGTAGTTTTATTAATTCCTCTACTTAACATCTGCAGTGAGTTTTCTGTAAGTTATATGGCACTCAACAATATATCAGACAGCAATTAAAGCAGCAAATGTGCCTACAGCGTCTTGCTTTAGAAACATGTTCTGAGAACTGTAACGTGTCAGATGAGTACAGATCTATAAACCAGTCTCACCTAACATGCTTGGTCTCACCTAATACTCTTGAAACACTTAATCAGAGTGTACAATATGTTGAAGAGGAGGAGGATTTTTAAAGCCTAAACAAAAACCTTATGAACACACAAGATTTGGTCACATGCTGACTTCAACTGCAGTACCCAAATAGCACCGGTATCAGGACAAATTTACTCTTTAGCCACTATGGCACACAATGAATGTTACCTTCTAAATTAAGAGCTCTCTGTTTTAATCCAGAAATTACTGCACTTAACACTGTTTCAAACCAGAGCTCAGGCTGCAAAGCAGAAGTGCGGAAAGAAAGGGGAGAGCTACCTCCTGCCATCAGCAACAGCAGACACGTGTTTGTTTTGGCAGCCGTCAATGTAGCGGCTATTTACCAAAAGAGAGCAAATACACCACCTAGGCAGAAAAACATTTGTTTTCACTATATGACAGATGTGGAGAGTTTCATTTCTCCATTTTTACGGGAACGGACTTGCAAACATAACTTTAATACAGATTTGAGAAACCAGGTCAAAAATGAAGGATGCCCAGTATCATGACAGAAATTAACAAGTGCCATGTACAGATCTAGCATATAAATGGAAGTAAACTGGCTAATTTCCAAAGAATCAAGAGGTGATTTTAAAGAAGAAAAAAAGAAAAAAAAAAAAGGCTTTCAAGAGGACAAATGCAAAGCAAACGTGTGTAGAAAATTCAGAAGGAAAATCTGTCAGAAAAATCCTGCCAAAGTGAACTTTGCAGATGAGGAAACAGTATCGGAGTTAGAACTTACAATTAACACCCTAAGAAAATATCACCTTCTACATTTTTTCACAGCCCAGTTTTATAATGTGACTCCTAAAGTGGCATGTACACTGAAAGTAGTTTATAACCAAACATAATAGTGTTACATTCAAAGGATTTTGAAACTCCTCTACCTCCTCTGAATAACTCTTACTGTTAGAACCACATGTAGCTGTTTCTGTTACTGCAGCACCTTGATTGGTTCCAGTTCTATTAAAGTAATCCCAGTAGAAGAAAGTCTACATACTTCAACTTGGAGAGGAGTTTGAAGTGATTAAGGATTTTCCTCATGTTCCTGCAGGGTACTTAAAACAAACCAACAAAAATCCCCATATGTTTTAATTCCAATCTCTTTAGCACTCACAACTATGTGTAAACAGTAGTGGGTAAGGCAGGAAATGATTTCTATGCCAAAACTTCAAATATTCCCTAAACAAAAGTTAAGATTAGAGAAAACTATTTCAGAAGACTATATTCAGAGTCTTAAGCAAAGTGGTAATTGATGTGCAAGTCTGTACAACTCAGAAACCAGTACATAATGGCAATGATTTTGATTTATGAAACAGTTCTCTGCCAGCATCCATGGCACAGATTGATTACAGGTATCTTGCAAGAGCACCCAACGATCCTATCTAGAGCTTTGGCACACAGGTGCAGCAGGTGAATTCCCAGAGTTTCACACGTGGGGTTTTTTCAATATTCATCCAACTACAGGATATCAAACTCTTCCCCATCAACAGATAAAAAACTTCCTTAAAATTTCACTCAGTGAACTTGTTTAATAAACATGTGAAAAACATATAAAACCCCATCCGATTGTTTCACTGCATATTCAGAAAGGCAGAATGAAAATCTAATCTAATTGTGAACCTCACATTAAGGCTACAATGAAAAAAAAAAATGCTACAGGCACAAGCATCAGTCATTTAGGCTACACAAATAACACAGTTTATTAACTAATCACATAAATATGCTTAGGCATATCTGAATACTCATTTGATGCACTAGAAGGGAGCCTGAAACATTGAAAATATTAGCCAGCGGTCTAAAATGATCAGGGAAGTCTGTTTTTAAATATCAAAAGATGACATTAGACCAGATTTTAAGGAGCACCTAGACAGCAGCTTTCACAAATTAAGATCCTCTCTCGCACTCTTGAGCAGCCTGAGAAGGGCAAGCAGACTGCTGGGGCCACACATAACTACAGTTGCTTAGGGCTATTGCTCAAACACTGGAACTTCAGGCATTTTAATGTTCTGTTAGCTGCTGTTCAAAACTACCATTACCGCAGAATTCAATTGCTCTGACCAGAAATATGAAGTCAAAACCCCAGAAGCGCAGTACTTTTCTCAAGCACAGACGATCTGAGCCCCATTTCTAGACATGCATGTCAGGTCTTGCAAGGAAGGTCAGAGGCAGACCACCTATATCAGTGGTTCGCTCTTTCATTTTCAAGTTACCCAACAGAAATGCAGAAGAGATTTTCCTCACCTCCTGAATTTCTTACGCGTGAGTCTGGCAGACCACAAAATGTTTCATGAGATGTTTGTATAGTCACTAATGCAATAGGATGTCCACTTCAAGGAGACATCACATTACCACAGATTCTGATAGATATGCCATCTCTAGAGAACGTCACTGATGTAAATTAGGATTCAATGGCAAAAAGCATTACTTTCAGTCTCCCCACAGCTTTTATTAAGATAGTCTTCAAAAATTAGGCATTTTGGATAAACTTAGCAGTTAATTCTGAAGGCTAAAGATGGACAATTCACATCAAAAATCCGTGACCCCACAATTAAATGGACAAGGCAGAAATAAACAAGACCTCCTTTATAATAGAGACTTTGGACTCCTCAGAACTTCCTCCTGTACCCTTAACCATGAATTAAGAAAAAAAAAAAAAAGTCTTTGGATAAGTAAACAACAAGCTCTTTAAGCCTAGGAATGCAATCTGGACAGTAAAGACTTTAAAAATGTGAAAAACCTTTTACAATGTCAACATTTGGTCTGGGTTTGTCAGGAAGATTCTGCATAGATTGGGAGTGGTTTATGCTCCAAATACTTCACCTTTTAACAACTTTAAATAGATAAGTATCACTTTCAGTTATGTCTTTACTCTACAAAAGGGTAGATGACCATCTTAACTACCAATCACACAATTTACATAAAGAGACACCTCAAAAGTAGATTAAAAAGCCCAGGATCCATAATTTTGCAAGAAGCAGCAAAGGGATGTTAAGACTTGCAGCTGAATTCTGAAGAGTGTAGATTAGAAAGGCAGCTTTTGAATATTTTGGGTTTTCTTTTTTTGTCTACAAGGGAATCATTTTGAGATCTTCTGTTTCCTCATTTGTGTTCCCTTGAAGAAGTCAATGCACTGGCATCTGAATGCGTAATGAATGTGTACAAAACTCATAGTCATTTCTTTGGGAACTTCAGCACAGAAGATAAGAAACAGGTGAAATAATTCTCTAAATACAGAGGTCTGTATTAAATTTAAATCTAAAGTGAATTAAAACAGCATCACCGCCACCACATTTCCAGGATCTTTATGTGAATTTGCTCTGTATGTGCAAATTACTGTAAGGAAAAAAATTTTGATGTACTCAAGCCACTTAGCTTCCACTTTCTGATAAAATTTTGGGGGCAGGGGGCATCTTTAAGATGATGATTACTTAAAATATCATATTTTCTTTCTCTTTCTGTAATTTATCACCATAATCACCATTAAATGTCAATCATTAAAGATCAAATAATAATTAAATTTCATCACTTTTACTAAAATCTGCAAGAGAACACTAAGAATTCACAATAAAACAAAGCCAAGAGAATTTCAGAAATGAGGCTTTTTATGCTGATCTCTTCTTCCAACTGCTTCTTATTGACAAGTTTCATCATGTGGAATAGAGCTCTCAAAAAATTTGCTCCACTCTTCACTAGGATAAGTTGGTGAGACTTCAAGGAGAACACTGACAAATTAAAAGCGATTTGCTAAATTGCTTCAAATCAGTTTATTGTCTGAATTCCTTTTCATGCAACATACATTTGCTCAGTGAAACAAGCACTGTACCTTTTCCAAGTGTCACATCTGCTCATCTAAATTTCACCATCATCCCTCTCTAATTTGCAGCTGACAGGTTTCTCAAATTTCTGGTGGTTGTTTTGAGGAACTTCTATTATATCCAATAGATCTTACTGACATTTGCCACCTGACCATTGTCACGGCTGGAGGGCAGTGCCGTTGCAGGCACTCACTCCGAACGCACCCAGCACGCTTTTGCTTCAGGCAGCCTCTCGGTGTCAGTGCCCAGATGCCCCTTGATGGAGAGAGATGGATGCAGATGTAACAGGGAAAGTCTGAACACAGGCAAGATCAGCAATGGTCTATATCCTGGATTTCAGGTTCTTCCTGCTGCCCACATCCCACATCTTTAGTCATTCATCTAACACACATTTCTGACACTGTTTTTTTTCCTGTTACTACAACTGCTTTCCACAATGCTTGGCAAACAGATGAATTCTCAGGCAACTCTCAACCACACACACCTTGGGAACTAGAGCTACACTTCTGCTGCAGCTCACTGATGTGGTATTTATTCTAAGAGCTAAACCCCAGCAAAATTACATTCCAGGAACATTTCAGGAAATCCCTATCCCAGTCTGCAAAAATAGTCCGTCCTCGTCTCAGAATGTGAAGGTTACTGATGCTTCTACACACTTCCTTTTAGAATTTTTTTCATATTTCTGCATTTTGCACAATTTCTGCACTGTATTTACATGTTCTCAGTGTATCAATAAAAGCAGAAAGCTCCTTAAAAAGGAAAATCAAAAGACAACTTTTTATGTATGGATCTAAAAGAACAGTTGTCTATTTCAAGCCAAGGAGAGAAAAGGGAAAAAAGTCTCATCCTCAGTTTTGCATATTTCAATAGAATTATTTCTATTCTAGCTAAAATAATGTGTGCCAGTGCTTTAGAAGTCTCCTGGTTTTTCAAAGCTTTTTTTCTTTTTAACTTGTATTAGGAACAATTACAGAAACCTCTTCGAAGGAAACTTCTGCACTAGGACAAACTTCATTCTTCCTCTTTTGATGCTACAGAAAGAGTCTGCATGTTACCTTAAAAGACAAGGAACAAAATATTCTTCCAAGACTTTGCTTCATGTTTTTATTTCAGCAGTAGAAATTCAGACACACTTGAACGGACTGCTCGCATGGGACCATCTGGGCTGACATCCTGCAGGCAGGACATTCCAAAATTGCTGCAAGCAGAAGCAAGTTGGAGGTGGTAGTGGAGAAAATTAACACTAGGCAGCCAGTTTTGGGGGTTCCTGCACTGTGGTTGTGGTTTCAAGTTGCTATTTTTGTAACAGTGACAAGTTCTAATAGACAACAGCATTATCGTTCCTTATTTAGAGAGGTTTGGAGATGTTCTCGGTACCTGAGAGGTTAAGAACTAGGACTTTTGTATCCACTTCTTATTCAAACTCATGCAGCAAAATCAGTAGTGATTACTTTTTCCTCTCTTTCTGCTCTCTCTTTTCGCACAGTCACTCATTCTATTCAAGTAGCTACTGCCATAAGAGTATGGTTACTGCCGACTCCAAGCTACCACTGGTGGAATGCTGGGCTAAGAACCACCTCAAGAAACCATCTACCTCTGCTCTTTCATTTAAGCAGAATGCTAATACCATCCACGGCAATTTGTTTAGTAGTTCTTCAAGAGAATCAAGTTGTGAAACGTACAGTGATTTGTTTGTTTGTTTGTTTTGTTACACTAGAAATTTGGGCTACTATAGTCATATGCCAATGTTGTTCATTTTATGTATAACTGCTATTGCAATGTCCCTATACTTCAAAAGAGACTTTCATTTCCAGTACTGAAAAGTATCCAGAATTACCAGTCTATCCTCATTTCCCTTCTGTGACCTAATACTTTAATTGAAGTGGAAAATATTAACATTGGTTCTGTGGATGGAACAAAACGGTAACTTCTGAGGAAGTACAATCTGTGCACTTGTACAAGACGCAGCATCAATTACTAGATGCAACTACCAGCCTAGTTATTTGTAAAGCACGTCCGTTTATCTCCTCAGCTGAAGTCACAGTGGAGTAACGCTTACAGCCTTCCCAAAGTTTACATGTTGGATTGAGCCCTACTTTGCCTTGCTACAGGATGGACTTTGAAAACAAGAAAATAAACACAGTGAATGAGAATCCTTTGGAGGAAAATAAAACCTGAGAGTTTTACAGAAAGGAAGTTTTATTTGTGGAAAAGATTCGGAACTGCTTTCAAGTATTTGTAATCTTCGACTGCAACTCCTAAAGCTCTTTATATATTAGTCCTCACAGGACAGCTAAAGTCTAATTATCAATACTTTACACAACTCTGACAAACATTTGTATGTAGTAATGGCCTATTACATTAGCTTAAGATCTGGTGCCTAAGACAGTGAAAGAAAAAGACTGATGTTTGCATTTCTGCATATGATATGAATACTTCCTACATCAGCACGATAAAGAATTTCACATTCTGAGCTTTGGCAAACACCAAGCCTGTGGCAAGTCATTTTTGTCATTTTCTCATTTTATAAAAGTACGAATCTATGCATACTCCCATTTCTTAAACCCCACCCACCTCAACCCCTGACTGGTGTCTAAAAATTGTGACTTCAAAAAGTTTTTTTTATGGAAGTGGCAACTACAGGCCTGTAAGCCTCACATTAGGCAAAGAGATAATATTCAGGCACATATTAGCATTAGACAGTGAGTACACAGACAGAAATTACAAAGGATAGCCTTTATTCCAGCATCCACTAATTGCCTCTATTCAGAGAAAAACTGCCATGGTTTCTACGAAGAGAATGCCTCCCTTGAAAACCAATTGCAGTTGACAGCTGATAAAATAAGGAATTCAGTAGATTTTCATTTACGGGTAACTTTGTTAACTTAGATTTCCAAAAGACGACTTAAATTTCCAAAAAACATTTAACGAGGTTTTTCCCAAAGTCTTTTAAAGAGACTAAACAGTCTCAGGTGTAAGACTAACATTAAAGACAAGGCACAGCATAGAAGACAGTCAGAGGTCTGTGTTACAGGCACTGTGCTATTCAACCAATTCAGAAGTGACCTGGAAAGAGGGGTAAGCACCAAGGTGACCAATTTTTGCTGATGAAACAAAGGTATTTAAAATAAGGTAAGGGGGAATGGCAAACTGAGTAACTGCAGAAAGACCTTAAAATACTAGGTGTCTGTACAATAAAACTGCATCAGAAGCCTAAACAGAAGTGTTTCGCATGGAGTAAGACAATCCATAGATTCACTCACCAGACAGGATCCAGAACACTGGAGCTACAATAGATATGCTAATACAAACATGAACTCAATTCTTAGTAGCAGCAAGCAAAACAGAAAATGAAACGTTTGAGGAAATCTAGAAAGTTTTAGGAAGGAACAGAAGGAAAAAAACTAAAAAAAAAAATCTCGTTTTTATGGCACAGCATAAATCTACATTTTGCCCACCACTGGCATGATGTGAGCAGTTCTGGTGAGCTCTCAGCATTATGACTGGAAAAAGTCCAGAGAAGGGCAACAAGATTGAAGACAACTCCACAGACAAAAAGCAAATGAGTAGGCTGGGCTTCTGCAGCCTGGAACAGATCTAACAGGAAACTGTGGTAGAAGATAAAAAGGTGAAAAAAAGGTAAAAAGAAAGTATTGAGAGCTTGTTCCAATATATAAATCAGGGTATCAAATGAAGCCAAACAGGTGTCAGAATAAAAAAAAAAACCCTAAGTTGTTGCATAGGCACCAAGTGACAGACCTCAGGAATTCCATGCCAAAGGCTACTGCGCGCACAAAAAAAAAAAAATTATGCAGGTTAAAGGACTGGCTGCGCGGCCTCATGATAGAGATGACCATGGATTTATGAAACAGATAAACCACAGAAGGTTCAGAAAAAAAAGATAAATTGAAAAATGAAGTGAAAATATTCGGAGGCTGAAAGAATATTTTAGAAAGAAATATTGTACACTTGCTTTATTTCTGCTTTCCATTGAGCACTCATTTCTAGCAACTGTGGGATACGAGGAACTGGAACAGATGGCACTCTGATCTGAATCATTATGTTTGGAGATACAGGAAAAACTTAAGAATTATTTGTGCTACAGGTGAACCATTTCTTCACTTCACATATCATGTCCTGACAAATAATGAGCACAGGCATCAGAGGAGGACTGATTAGTCTAACAAGTATCAGATACCTTTGTTCTGATATCTGAGCTAGTTCATAATTTTTGGTAAGATGAATACCTGTTATTTTGGCAGATGAACAGACACAGCGCGTGCTTTACTAATTCACCACATAAAAGTAATGACAGGTGCAGGTGATAAAAGGAACATGTGAGAAAGGGACCTCAAATTATAACAGCACACATTTTTGCCCCTTCCAGACAGTATAGCCATTTTCATAGCCCTCTCTCTTCAGATATGTTTTGCATGATACTCAGAAGAGGTTACAGCATTTTAAGCTTATGGCCAGGGGGAAAAGAATGGCAGAGAAATGGAAAAATGCATGAACAGAAATCATGGAAAAGCTCATTTGACATGAAGTGTTTTGGTCCTCCGTGCCACTATTCATGAAGGGACAGTATATTGTAGAGAAAGTCTTTTAAAGGCACTGGTACATTTTATGCCCTTCTGCCTTTTTCCTTTAAAGTATGTATGGCTCTTGCATGCTCTCTCCATCCTTTGGTGGATCTGTTCACCTGTTCAGATCTGTAAAACAATGTATACAAACCCCTAGCTGCCTATGCATTAGACACATCTTTAGCTTACAATAATCAGGACGTTGGAGTGACTTTCTGATGCCATACGTATTCACACCCTTTTCCAAAAAGCAAAGCTCTGCTTCTGCTACTGGTGCAGGTTTTAGCTTTTGAAGAAAAAAAAATAAAAATCTGTGCACACACAACTTTTGAAAAAACAAAAGCCAGGTTTTCATTTACAGATCACACTTATGCAGTATTTAGATATAAAGCTACTCCTACTGCAAGGAAAAAAAAACCCAAAACAAAACCACACTGAACCATTCTACAACTTTACTAAAAACTCTTATTCTAGTCAGCCAGCCCTACAGAACTAATGTTCCAGAAACCACATCCTCACACTACAGCCTCACTCAAATCTCCGCCCGTTCAGAAAGAATGAGCTCACGTGTAAAGCAAAGAATTTAAGTCAATGTGGCCCCTGTACTACATGTTTCTCCAGCTGGAGCAGGGAAACAGCAGTTCTCTCTTTTTTAACACTTGAAATGCACATCTGTTTATAAAGTTACACATCAGATTATATGCTTTTTCCTTCCAGATGGTTTTAACCTTCCTCTTCCACATCTCTTCTTTATAGGCTCTAGGTAATTTTACATTTCCTTTAAGCTGCCGAGAGCTGCACAGTACAAAAATGTGATCTTCCACAATCATATTTCATTCTTACATTTATCTGAAAGTTAAACATATGGGGCAATTTCTGGTTTGTATTGCATTTGCAAGCAGTAAACAAGGTCAAGGCTCCGTGCAACAACAACAAAAAAAAATTTGAGAATTTCAGAAGCTCTTAAATGGCTCCTCTCACAGATGAAAATTGCACATAAAAATCAGAACCTAAAGATGTGGCAAGTGAAAATGCATCTGTGAAAAAAGGTTCAACCAGTTACCAACACAGGGAGGTAGAGCGAGCCAGGAAATTATCTGATTAGTTTAAACCTCAGACTTTGAGTCATTTACGATTCATTTACAAGGCACAGAACTGCAATGAGGCATCAGGATAAAAGTTTACAGTTGAAATGGGACCAAAAGCAAATGATCAAGATCACTTAGAGTCTACATTTATGTAGCAGATTCAAAACTGTATCTGGATAGGCATTCCCAAATTTTGCATCCCAAATCCGCATGCAAATCTATGTTTACAGATTACTGGCACTAGGAGTTGGGAAATAACAAGATCTTTACCTGCATAGAGGATGCCAAGCAGGTAGGAGGTCATGCAAAATGCCCATGAGCCAACCACACTTTGATGATGTTTTTCTTCACTGTTCAAATCTAGTTCAAGAGACTGTTCCTCTGTGTCAGGGAAGTGCTGGTAGTAGAACTACCACGTGGATGCAAAAAGGCGCAAAAAAGTGGAGATTCCCTCTCCTAAGAGTCCCAAAGTCTATGACTGTAAATTTAAAAAAAAAAAAAAATATATCTAAAGCCCACGTTAAGATAAAGCTAGAACAAATTCAGCAGGAAAAACTGAAATGCTAGTACATTTTTTGGCCATTGGTTCCCTCCTCTTCCTTCATGCTTTTCTCTTTTATCTCCTTATTCCCTGACTCAGATTTCTGCTCTCTTTCTGCATTGTGTTCTCTGAGACCTAAATCTAGTTTCACAGAAATTACCCCCTCCAGAAAAACAAATGAAATAGCTTATTACATGCTCTAAAGCATCCTCCAGCTTCTAAAACCAAAGCTCAGGGACACTGCTAAATTGTAGGTGGCCAAATTGGACTTTTCAGGGTTGCTTTAGATAGTTCCAGACGGAACCAGATCTTAGAGTTGCCAGACTTTCTTTGGTCCTTGTGGCTATTATGTATTTACTTTTTATTCCATCTAGATTCTATATTTGTTAAACACATATACGTATGTGCCATAGAAATCAGTCACAGACACTGTATCTAACCATAGGCCAACTATTTATTATTCCTGAAACAGCTTTCCTGTAAAAAAAAAAAAAAATAATCCTTTAATGATAAAATATGGCAAAGGAAATCTGTACTTGAGCTGACATTTTTTAGGACAAGTTTCAAATAGGAGAACTTAAAAACAGAGTTATAAAATACATGGGTGGGTGGGGCAGTTTATAATAGAGGTGCTGGCACAAAGCTGTCTGAGGCCTTATAAACACAATACTGAGACAGTAGGATCTCTTGAATGGGAAACCACAACCTCTGAATTTGAAAGACTTGGTTTTACATTCATGTGAAGACTTGTTGATAGCACTGCTAAATGCAAACATCAGAGTGCTCCCCATATTTCACATGCTGCAATCTTGACTACAAGCACAGAGACAAAATAAACAGCGTTAAACGCACATAAAACTCAGAATAAAAAGGTGGCAGACTAGGAAATCCTATTCCTGTCCCAATGACTGACCGTGACATGATCTAAGGCTGCACTAAAATGACTTTAAAAACAGTTTTCATCTATACTACAATGCTTAAATTTGTGTGGTTTTGTTAATTGTTCTTGAAAGCAATTTTATTGCAATAAAACCAAAGGTGATTCTTTGCCCTCCAGCTCTCTTCTAACATGCTGGTCTGCAAGAGGTGTAGAAATAGCATGGCCTGGCTTCTTCATAAATAATCCTCCTATCTGGATAGTACTACACAAATTTTCCTGCAGTGAACCTCCAAGTAGAGCTGATGTTACTATTCAAATACTATTTTAATCTGCTTTTCCAAGGAAGCTTTACTTTTATTGTTTTGTTTTCCACTTGTTGAACACATTTGAGAAGACAAGGTTAATCATTTGCAACAAGTGAAAAAAAAAAAATACCAGCTCATTATTCACTAAGTCCATTCCTTAGCAAGAGAAACAGTATCTGAACCGACATGAGGCATTTGGGTGACATTATGAAGGTGTAATGGGTGAGAGGATTGTAGTATTAGAATATCTCTGATTTTTTAATATAACCTGCCTTTGAATAAGAGTAGTTTAAAACTGCTGTGAGAAACAATACAGGCTTAGTACAGAGACTGTAAAAAGTGATCTGGAGTTGTGTTCCTTAGTAGGCACCCGTGTTATAAAATGTCAAAAGTTTAGAAATCTTATGTTCCTAAATACAGAAAAAAAAAAAAAGTGATTTTGGAGAAAAGGGCCTCAGACAGAAGAACAATAGCAGAGAAATTGCTTCTGTCAAGCCTCATTTATATGCTCTTACTACACGTAGCTAGGACTACTGCACATGTATCGTTTTCTGTATTAGACTACACATAGTAAACAATGTTGATCTTACAGGAAGCAACTCTCACAGGTTTTCCAAATTCCCTTTCCTCTCTCCTCTCTCCTCCTTCCCCCTTCCCATATTCCAAATATCACAGAAAGCGTCCACCAAAAGACAGAAAGTGTTCCCTAAAGTACTGACAGTTACAAACCACTAGAAAGAATGCCTGTGGTGGCAGAGCATTTTAATCCATCACTAGCCCCTCCCATGTTTAAATATTTAACACATTACTTTCCCAACAACAATAGGTATCAATCACTCCCACTTTTGCAATAGTTTTCTCTATTGTGTCTTAATTTACACGTGGATGCTCTTGTGCATCAGAGGATGCTGTAAAAACACTTCCACCGACAAGTCAGCATTCCCATTACAGAAGAACAGCCTGATGCCTGAACCCTGATCAGCCAACACAAACAGAGGGGAATTCACCCCATCCACAGCAAAACAGTTAAGTCATTTAGAAGACTGTGAAAATAGGAAATCCTGTAATTTATCTACTTTGGAAAACAGTCTGTGATTTCAGTTGTGTAGAGTACCTACAGCATGCCCCTTTATAGTTCGCCGGGTAAGCAGATGATGTTTAAAACTTCACCTGCACTGTTTCTTTATGCTTGCATAACTAGCATAAATAAAAGTTCTTGATTTTTGCCTGTAAGTCAGAGCAAAAGACTGGACAGTACCAAGCGATGCCATCAAGTCAAATCCTTCCATTAGCAATGCTCCCAAAAAAGGACAAAGCCTTCCTTTTCTTTTTTTTCCTTCTTTGTGCTCTGTTTCATCTTTTTCCGAAAATTACCACAAGCCATGAACTTTTGGTGTAAAAAAGAATCTGGAAAAGTTTCTCAGTAGTAGGTCTGACTGAGCTGGAGTTGGTTTTCCCTAGAGCAACCCTTGTAGTGCTGCCATTTCTATTGGGAGCTGGAAAGGTGTTGATAACACACCCACGTTATGGCTACTGCTGAGCAGGGCTCATGGAGGACCAAGGCTGCTCTTCAACATTTCCCCCCACCCCTCCCCCAGTGGGATGGGGTGGACAAGATCCTGGGAGGGGACACATCTGGGACAGCTGACCCAAACCGACCAAAGGGATATTCCATACCATATGACATCAGCTCAACTATAAAAGCTAGGGAAAAAGGAGAGGAGCAGGGGCATCTGCTTGTCCTCTGGAGCAACCGCTGTGCGTACTGGAGCCCCGCTTCCTGGGAAAGGAGCCAGACATTGCCAGCTGATGGGAAGCACAGAATAAATCTTTGTTTTCCTTCACTTCCGCATGCTTTCAGTTTGCTTTGCTTCTATTAAGCTGTCTTTATCCTGACCCATGAGGGGTTTTGCCATCTTATTTTCTCCCCTTTGTCCTGCTGAGAGGAGGGGAGTGATTGAGTGGCTCGGTGGGCACCTGATGCCCAGCCAAATTCAACCCATGGCATTCTCCATCTTGATTACGAATAGACAAGATGAAAACATGAATTTTAGCAAGGATAGAAGGACACCATAAGCACTGCTCAGCAAATACATATTACTTAACACATTTGATTTTTTTTTTTTTGCATGTCAGCTGCATTGATACAGCCATGGTACACAGACACTTACAGCAGCAGCCCCATACCTTACTTTCCCCAGGTAATTGCTTCCAGCAGAAAGACACAGAATTTGCATTATCAAGACTTCACCTACAGCTGAAAGGAATGGCTTAGGGCCCCAGGCCACTTAGTTCACTTCAGATTTGCTGAAGGCCCAGAATTGTAACAGAACTGATACATGTCTTATACCCAGAGGCCTTCTGAAAGCTCTCATATTCCAGCCAGTAACAAAAGCCGGCTGCTGTGAATCCCCTCATCTTCTCAGGTTGTACCTCAAGAACTATCGCTCATCATAACCTCGCTTGTCAGTACAGCTATACTAGTGCCAGTCTGTGTCAGGCAGAAATATTATGTCACATTTCATTACCAGCTGTCTGAAGATAGTGTAACATGAAGTAAGGCAACAGGAACCGCACGCTACTTGTCAGCAGAGTGCTTAAGTTTATACCAGAGATCATTTTTTAACTGATCAGCATCAACCTGGACAGCATGATTTGATCCACCGGTTCACACTAGATGCAGAAAACTTAAAATGTGTAGAACTGTTTCCTCTCTCAGCTATCAGGCATAGCAAACAAATACAAACTCCAATTATGAAGAGTTATCAGAGATCGCAGCGTGACAAAAGAAAATAATTACTTCAAAACAGCAAAAACAAAAAAGACCAGAGCTTTTTACTCTCTCATTTTCCCACTAGGGGTCCAGTTTTCACACACAAAAATATGAGATGTTATAACAACAGCTTCCTTCATGTGCATGAAGATCTACTTGGAACAATCATAAACCAAATGTGCGTGTTCACAGAATGTAATAAGTAACCTATTTTATAACACCGTAAGTAGCAAAAGTTTTGGAAAGAGCAGGCCTTAAATATAACTGATGGCTGTGATTTCTTGAAAAAAAATGCGGATGGACAATATAACAGCTTTCTGTATTAACTTTTGACACCTCCTCCTTTTTTTTTTTTTTTAATCATTTTAAAAGCTGTCAATTTAATGAGCCAAAATGAAGTAAATAGTAGCAGACACAAAAATCTGAGCTGCAAAGGCATACTCAGAGATTTGATTGCTGGCTAACAAAGATCTGCCTACTCAACATCTGGCTCATTTCGATACTTAGAGTTTATCTGCCAAATGACTATGTCACTTGGGTTCAAGAGATGGAGGTACGAGGGAGACCTGATATCATCCCAAATGGTCTGGGTCTTGCCCTGTGCTTAAAGCAGTCTTTTTAAGACCAGTGAGTGTGAAAGAAGCTGCACTGTTCTAGGGAAAAGCTGACTTCATAAAAAGTTCCACAAGCTGAAAGTTGAAATGATTAGTGGTGTACTGGGAGGTGGAAGGAAACATGTATGCATGGCATGCTCACAAGTGTGTTATAAATCTCTGTAAACGCACGTATCAACAGTGTTGACTACTTTGAGCCCTGTACTTTCACACATGCAACTTCCAGCTTTAAGTCTGTAACAACAAATTTCTACTCACAGAGTAATTTCAGTTAAGCACTCGCAAAAAGTTCAGGGTTAGAAAACATTCTCCTCCACCCCCTCATATCTTTCCCTGCATTAATTTTTAGCTGAAACAAAATGCCTGAAAAAGTCCTGTTTTACTAAATACGTATTTATATGATTTGAAGTATATCATGGAGCTGTGTATTACACTAGGTAAATATTGACCTCCTTCTGAAGGACGTTCCAAAGATGGCAGGAGGTTGCCAGGAGGCTGGTTCCCAGCAAAAGCAAAGAATTTCATAAAGCCAGTTGCACTCACACAGGTTTAAACCCACTTACTAAGCATATATCAGGCTTCATAAACATCTTTGATAGAACAAATGCTTTATGCTCCAGACTTCTGCTCCTGCTGACACGGGGGATTTCACAGCAGTTAAGCTTTCTACAACTTTCTTCAAATGGCCCAATTACCTGGGTCTTAAGCACAAGGAGGAATTTGGCCCCAAGGAAATCACAGCATAGAGAAACTGCAACAACAAATCTCTGGCTTTTGGAAAAGGATAAATTAAGTAGCCCACTGCTCTAGTAGGAAAGGATCACAGCAAGTGTTTGCCGTGCCAGACATCTAACTCAAGTGACCAGAAGACAGCTGGATACTTTTGGTCAACTTAAGAAGGCTCTCCAGCAGCTCCAAATGGCAACAAAAAGCACATGAACTACCAGCCTGCTGTGGCATAGCCATATACCAGTACCCAAAGCGCCTCAACACAGAGCCTGCAAGCATCAACACTGAGGATTTCAGTCTCCATACTGTCAGGTTCCTGCACAGACTTGTCCCAAAGTCACCGGGAACACCTGCAAGGTGGAGGCAGCAAGAGTAGCTGTGGAGCTGCAGGGTGGAAGCCCCTCTCCCAGCCCTAGCTGCTCCAGCCTGGCAGGCTGACCCTCAGGCTGCACGTTTGCAGCTGGTCCCCAGGCACCTGGAACTCTCATCCGTGACACCGGACTTCAAAATCTCTCCCCAGGATGCAACTCTTTTCTTGCCTGTGCACAGCTTCATCGTTTGCCCTGCCTTCTCAAGGGCAGACTGCTGTGCCAGGGGGATCAGTTAGGTTGTTGAGTCCTACGTTAGAAGGCTGGCAATAAAACCAACTTGCTTCCTACTACTTTGCAAAATCATGCTTTCCATTATGTTCCCTGAATTACCCATAACTTTAGCCGTATGCTTGCTGGACAACTCAAATGCTCTATTTCAGAACTTTATGCTTTTCTAACAGAGTTATTAGGCAGTAAAAAAGCATTTAAAAAAAATAAAATCGTAAAAGCAGCTTGTGGTCGGTTGATTTTACAGACTCCAAAATCCTTACAAGAACTACTTAAAAACCCAATTAAAAAAGGTCTGAATAGAAGACATAATGGATATTGACATCGTCAGACTTCAGTGTAATTGAGTCCTATTTAAATTTCTGCAACTTCTTATCCAGCAATGAGTGTTTTTAGAGAAGCCAATTTCAAACAAGAAGTCATCTTTCATATAGACATACACACACACAAAAAGAGCACTATACATGAAGAATGTTTCTCAAGAATTACTAAATTAGACTTGTTTTAAAGGTCGAGGTTTAAATATGCTTAGTTATTATTTCTTCCTTTTGAAGGTGTTCTAGAAAATCTGGTAGCAACAGAAATTTTCATTTTCTCAATAAACAAATTAATTACAGCAATAACTATACAAACAGTCAGGCTACATCTTATTTTACATTGCCCACAGGAATTATAGACAAAATAAAACATGGTCTCTCTATGATACAAAAAGAATAACAAGAAATAACAAGTGACTGAGTATTGCAAAAGACAAAACAATCAGCTAATTTGATGAAAACTCATATTAACTTCTAAGTTCTAATAGATAAATTTGGTGAAGATACTTGTTTATGCCAAAGAATGAAAAAAACACCAACAACTCTATTTCAATTTTAATTACTTCAAATTAGTATCTTGCAATCCATTGTTTTATGGTACTGAAATTAAACTCTTAGGTAAGTATTCCAATTATCATTCACTCCAAGGCATTCTAGTTCATCTCATTGACAATTTTGAGTGTTTCATATGGAGGAAAACAGCTTTATGAGCTCAATGGTCAGAACACTGCAAAAGGAAGGTCTCCAATTCTGATTGACTTTAGCCTGACAGATCGGAGATTTTGAACTAAACTGAAATCTGAAGTGTTGGCTTGAGCCCAACACCTGTGGAACAAGTATCCATGGAGCTTATTCCAAAAGCGTCCTAGTAAAACATCCCAAAACCACCACAAACTCCTTTAATCTCTGGTTTAAATAAATAAATAAAACAAACAAACAAACAAACAAAAAAAGAAATCCACAACCACCAAACATATATATAAGAAAAAATGAAATAAATAAGTCTTCCTATATAAAGCAGTCCTATATATTCAAGGAACATTTTGCTCCACTAATCGGTAGATTACTCTAGCCCCTCCAGAAAATCATCCAAATTCCCAGTCTGTCATTAGCCTTCCCTTATACTATTTTAATTAATTTCTGATGAAGACAATTGGCAATACCAAATGAGGCAATACAGAAGGCAATGGTAAGACTGGTAGATGAAAATACCTGAAGCGTCATTCTTTACTACATTTTATCCTAGTGGAGCCAAAACCCAAGCCAATTGAGACAGCCAGCACCCTCTTCCACCATGAGTTCTAACTCCTGCACCCTTGATTTGAAACAACTCACACTGCATAAAAAAAAAAATCTCATTTCAAACAAGACATTTTTATGGGATATCATTCTCAATGAGGAAAAAAAATGCTCTGGTCTGAACCAAAGTGTTGTGTTTAGTTTGTTGGGTTTTTTTAATTCAACATCAGCTTTTAATATCCCAACTGTTAAACTGTACCTAGAGCTTTGATACTGAAATTATTTTTTCAGTCACTATTTACTCATCATGATGATGAATTTATTTGTAACTTTACTCTTGGCACAGAGAAGATACACCTTGTTCTTAAACTCTTGCCTTCAGATTACAGGGTTTTTGTTTGTTTGTTTTTTCCAAACAATCCACTATTTAAACATGTGTAATATTTTGAAGAAAAAAAAAGTGTTATGGTTATGTCACCATGCATTTTTCACTGGAGAGATAGTGACATATTAATATATCATTTGTTTGTATCTCATCCTACATACAAATGCAGGGAAGCACTTGGCTTCTGAAAAAAACATTCTTTAGGCACAATAACAAATACACTAGTGCCCAGTTTTGCAGTCAAGTGGATTTACATCTCTGCTACACTCTGGTCCCACTAGAGATAAAACAGAGCATTTTAAAGAAAATATTATACGTTTCCCCAGTATACATAGGATGAGCTTTGAGTAAAAGCATTATTTTCAAATCCCTATGCTTGCACATGCTGCATATACTCTTAAGACAAATTCAGGTGATAACAAGTCAACAAAAGCTCCACCTTCCAAATTTACATGTATTACAATTCATGCTTCTGAAGTCTTCAAAAGTAGTTTTCCAGCTTTGCTATTGGAAAAGTAGAGCTTAGGTGCCCGAGTGAGAATGCAAGCTATGTAAATAATTTAAAAACCAAATTAATTACATTTCCTACTGATTATTGCAAATTGTTAGAAATACTCTCCAGATATTAAAATCAGTCTTAAACAAAGAGAAAACCTACAAAATATTTCAAATAAATACAGAGCACAATTTTTTTCCATCAAAGAAAGTGAATTTGGCTACCCAGCAATATACATATAAAATTAATAAAAATGTACATAACTACTTTTTTCCTGGAGAAAGAAGGGTGAGAGTGCTACAGGAAGGAAGGCAAATGGAACAAGCAGGGAAAAAAATCCAAAGCGTACAATTTATGATCAAGGTAGCAAGTGACAGCACCAAAAGCTGAAAACTAGTTTCAAACCAGATTTCAGGGTGTTATTTACATCCTGGCCAAAACTGCATTTGGCACCCATATTTTAAAACTCAGGCATTTTAAAACCTTTTCATTTCAGCTTCATAAATGAGCTGCTTTTTCCTTGGCAATAAAAACGTATTTTTTCAAGCTAAGTCACTTGGCAAAGCCCTTGAACCACTGTCAGGAGTTCTTGAATTTTTTTCTTAGTTAAGTCATTCCATTTCCTCTTCATTTAGAATATTCTAGATTTTTGAGTAGTGAAAATGGAGTTAGCATTGCTTTATCAAGACATTGACTACTTCTAAGTCAAACCTCAACCCTCAGAAGAACTTGAGATAAAGTCAAGAACATTTAAAAAACAACAACAGAAACCAAACACTCAAAAAAAAGGGCACACTGGTTTTATGAAATCACACTACATACTCAAACAACTTCTCAGTTAAGGGTTCTTCTAGAGCCACCTTTTAGAAGGCCAAGAGTAAGCTACCAATCCTGGCTGCATAAAGTGATGAACTAGGCCTTTCTTTTGAAAATAACTACTTATTTGAAGCTAGACAGAACAGTAACAAGAGTTTGACTTCCCACACAAAACACTGTTCTTCATTTCTAAGAAGTACCTCCTCTAGGTGAGACAATTTCAAGATTAGCAGAACAATTTACCTACGGTTTACAGCTTAACTCAGCACTCCCTATTTGACCTTCTGCCATGTTTATGGATTCAGGGACCTCAGCCCCTTAGCTCTGGCCCAGCTCACAAAACGTGTTGTGATCTCTGAAATACTGTTAAAAAACTCTCCAGATTTGGTATCTCCAAACTAAATTCTCTTATATTAGAATTGAAGGTAAATGATCTCACAAAATAAAAAGCCAAACCCTTGTAAATCAGTATGGATGACTGTGGGCCTAGCACAGTCCATTACGAATCCAAATGAGGTCAACAGCAAGTGATAACAATTGCAGTAGAGAAATAGTTTTACAGAATTATGATACTTTAAAATAATTGTATTACAAAAAGACACATCTCCTTGCCAGACTGATCAGCTGTCACAAACATAATTTCACTCAATCCCTTGAACAATACAGAAAGCAGGTTACATCAAGATAGTTCAAGACACAGCCAACAGACCTTACCCACATCCCTCCTTTGTTCTGTACCAAAGCTTTTGCAGAGCATTTCTCTGCTGTGTCATCCACACTCACACTGGCAATTCTTTCAGAGATAAGTCTTTAAGAACCGGCCTCTGTTCCCTTGGCAGTATCTGACGATTCGGGTGGACTTAATCACAACGGAGATAAAACTGAAAACATTTTCATTTTGTGTGCCATATTCAAACATCCTAAACATTTCTAATATGTACAGCTGCCCTTGAAGAAAGGAAAACTTTAGCTGAGTTCATCATTGAAAAATATTTCTATAGTATGGAGCACTCCTACAGATATTTAGGCTATGTTGAAATAAGGAAAATGAACCAAATTAAAACCCGAGCATGCCATATCTGGTCCTAAGCTGCTATCCATATCCCACCTCTCATTGCTCACTCGTGCTCCTAATGTAGACTTCAAAAACTCCCAGCTACCACAACAGACAGATTAGCATAGCAGTCATGGATGTAGACACCATTAGGAGTCCCATTTCTCTCATACTCGTCCTAATGAGACACCGTTATCTTTGAAGTCCAAACCTGCATGCATTGCCCCAACTCCATCTCCACAGGAATGCCTTTTTCAGGCCTCTTACAAATTGCTCCTGCTGTGCATAAGGGTACATATTTCATCCACCTGTCCATTTACCATTCCCTTTGGTGATAAAGTGCAGAAATCAAGTCTGCTTCCTGGGCTTTATTCTGCAGCTAACTGGCAGACACAACTTTTTTCAAAAAATTAGGTCTATGGTGCCTACTTATAAGAAGCTCTGCAGAACTAAAACAAACCAAAGCACAGTAAAATGATGGCTAAATTTTTTTTCACTGTAATACAGAAGTCTACCAAAGACTAACCTTTGTATAAGCTAAACAGAGCTTACCTGGGGACAAGTACAAAACTTCACTTTCCAGAGTATGAAGACCAAAAGAGACTGTCTTATGTGACAACGTAATTTTTCCTGATGTATTTGACCTGGCCACCACTAATATAGCACTGTGCTCATGAATAAAATAGTGAAAGGGAAGGGAAGCAAATTTTTTGCATGACGCATCATTAACTGACATCAAGCTTTTCCTCTTTGTGCACTACTACAATTCCTTGGCACCCTTGGGAAATAAAATAAATAAAATCAGTAATTAAACAGCTCCTCGAGAAGAAACATACCTCTTCCTGAATCTGATTGCAAGTAGCATCAGCCTGTCCGCAATTCCCGCTACATTTTGCAGAGCAGTTATCCTCCACATTCTCAGATCTCAAGCACAATATCATATCTTTTGTTTTCTGCCCGCCCCTCCCCTGTTTCTCAATGCAGCAACACATACAAGCATCCAGGGAAAAGGACTTAACAGAAAGAAGGCCTAGGAGAGCCAAGTTACTGTCTCAGCTCTACTTCTTAATTTCTTAGTCCTATATAATTGTTTGTCCTTGACTAAATTTTTTTCACCTGTAAAGCGTAGTTAACTTTTGTGATCTGCATGAAATTTGATATCTATCCTTCTAAGTAAAATTCATCAAACCTGGCTTTGTAAAAGTCTTCAGGGTAGGATCTGCACTGAGTAATGGGTGAAAGTTCACGTAGGAGTATATTATAGCATAGACAGAACTGCATAAGGCGGTTTACCCATGGACCAACTGTTTGCAAGTAACATGATCACATTGATTTTATATATCCAAATTTAAATCAACAATAACAAGGAAAAAATGAAGACAATATTAATACAGATACTACCAAGCAGCAGATTGGAAGAAATTCAAATTACTGTGAAGAAAGCCTGCAGATATCTGAACCATTCCAAACATAAGTTATAGCTTGTTTGTTTTATTTCTTTTCTCCTGCTAATGAACTCAACATGAGATGCTTCATTTAACATTTTCCTAAGAACTAGAATTATTCTCCTACTTCCTATGAATTTCTTAAGGGAGATTGAGAGATGATTCAACCAGTGAAAAGTAGTATTATGACAAAAACTACCATCTGAGGGTACCTTTGTATTACTCCCAGTACAACCATTTACTACTTGATTTTCAGCTATATAAACTGCCTCTAGACATTTTCCTTACACAGAAAAAAATCTATGCTTCCTTTAACACTACAGTTTTTGTCCTTCCATAAAATTTCTCTTGATCCTTTTATTCCTCTCTGCTTATCTATAGTGGCTGCCAGTGTCAGTTTTGCAACTCACATTTCTCTCTCCATTTGGCTTGTCTTACATAATAATTCTTCTAACTTACAAAGAATTATGTAAGTCTTACAGCTCAGAAGTGCTTTCATGTTTGACTTGATTCCTAAAGCACCATGAATATGCTAAACACTACATTTCCAAGCTAAAAAAACATGAAAATAAATCTATTTTTACTTAAGATGGATGGCTACAACTCAAACCCAGTGTCACCTAGATGACAAACCAGAGGTTTCAGTATCAGCACACAGCAGAATCACACTGGGGTGAGCCTACAGCTGCCTTAGGCAAAGGAGAAGTACCACAGGAAACTAAGCAAGGTTCAATGTCCAGCAGCAGTAATGAAGACATCTGGTGAAGTTGCTTGCTCTGCCTTTTCTTGTTTTTTCCTGAAGAGCTGTGAGGCCATGCTACAGCACAGCTCAGGACACTGAGCTGCCTAAAAAAAATTAAAAAGCAAGCAAGCCTTTTCACAGCCAAATCAGTTCCCAGATTTTCTTTTTTTGTATCGTCACAGTATTGTACCAGTGTTGCTGAGTAGAGAGAAGACAGGTGGGAATTCATACTTAAGTATTTTCCTGCTTGCTAATGATATTAACATTTTTCATAACTGGAAGGACAGGTTAACATGTTTAACACTTCTACTCAGAGCATTATTTACTACTGAGGTTAATTTTTAAAGTCCTGTTTGAGAAGAGGTTGTTTTGTTTACGTTCTCACAACTCATCTGCCTAATTGCTATTTAACTGCAACATTCATGTTCATGATATTGAAAAACAAAACAAAAGAACAAACAAGGAATTATTTTCATGAGGGAATTAAACCTGCTTTTCCCCCCCGGTAACAGGCCACAACATCCTCTAAACAAACAATTGTTCAGTTGTGCCACTAATCTAATGAATACTTTTTATTGGAATTTGAATATTTTCTGTTGCAAAGAATCTTCACAGAGAACTGACATGTAATAAACAATAACCAAATGTCACAGATACACAGACAGAAGAAAGGATTGATCTCGGTATCCTGTTTGACAGGAATAGCTAGAGGTTCATTACTTGCCCAAGAGCTGGGATTGAAGGACAAGGAAAAAAAACCCTCAAACATATGCAATTACTAATTTTTAATTTTTTTTTAATGACACAAAAGAGGGTTTGTTCTCTATTTTCTAAGTTCACTCACTATAGTAAGACAGAACTAAAAATTACTGGAGTGACAGTTTCAACCAGCAATTATAAACAATTAGACAGAAAATTGCTGTTTTCATACCCTCCATGAAACCAGTTGCAATTCTCACTTTGTGCTTGCTATGGTAACTCCATTCATCAATACATACAAATGTAATCTACAACTGTAATCTACAACTTAGGTTTTCACAGGATAGTGTTCTTTCTTCCCTTGTGTTTATTTGAACAATACTGAGGGCCTCCAGACACAATTTGTTCATCCCTATAAGACATCAACCAACACAGCTTGTTTGGTATTTAGAAGCTACAGTAATTAACTGCACTGGAATAAGTGTCTGCTTCATGAGGTGGAGGGAAGGCAGACAATGGTGATCATTTTTAATAAATAATAAGACTATTATAAATACATGCAAAATTTAAAAAAACAAACAACAACTGCCTCTTTGAACATGACCTTGGAAGGGTAAATACTGTCAACTCTGTATAATTTTCCCTAATTTATTTGGTTGAAGTAATGGACTGAGTTGATCCAAACATCCTTTTTGCTGAACTGTGGGATACAGACTTCCCTTCCAGCAGAGGGAAGGCTTTCTGCGTACAGGTCCTGTTAAGGTTACTTTGTACATTTCCTCATCTTGAAAGAATAAAATAAGATTACACATAAACTGATATTCTATACTACTTCTGGATTTGGGTCTCAAATTCTGAAGATTTTTCTTTATTCATGTAATCTACCATCTCCTCATCTGAGCTCCTCCTGAAGGCTGCGAGATCGCTGTGCTCTGCTCCCACAGCGTTGGCCCTACACTCCTAAGCTTCTGCATATAGGGGGGAGGGAAGAGGAGAGTCAAGTCCCTTAGCTGAAGTGGGAAAAAGCAATTGCTGCTGATTTAGGATTCACAATTATCTTAAGACTTCCCTAAGCACTCTACCAGTAGAAAATCGAAACTGAGGAGTACATCTCCAGAGCCACGTTAGCTAAAAGAACTGGATAAAGTCACTAGTGTGACTAGTTTCAAGAAGTGGATTTTAAAAAAAAACAAACAAAAAACCAAACCCTAGTCTACACAACTTGTGCTTTACTCTAACAGCAGAGCAATCTCTGCATCAGCACGTCAAATTGACCAAATATCAAAGTACTGTCTTGCACAGAAACATTTTATTCACCTTATATATGGCTTCCAGGCAATTATTTTTTTTTCTTTAAACACAACATTGTCTATTATCAAACAGTTCCACAGTCAGCTTCATTAGATTGTGATCAGTCTTCCACCCACTGATCTACTATGTAGCTAGCCCCTAGGCTAATGAAATCAGCACTTGTGGCTTGTATTACTGCAACACACAGACTTAAGCAATTGTCACAGCATGTTGATGAACAGCTACTTAAGCCTAGATTGATAGCACCACAAGACTGTAATTTACATGAAGCAAGAAAACACAGGAAACCGATGATAAAGCTGGACTGTAGGGATTCCAGTGAAAGGCATTCCAATAAAAGACATCCTAACTACACCATGTTCACCATGAACTCATTGCAGTAATAAAGAGAAAGTCTAAAGCTTATTGATGTCAAAAAGTTAATGAGATTAGATATTATGTTTCTTCCCATAACTGACAAAAGAAAAAAGCATTAGGGCTTCTATAAACTTCATTTAGTTTGCTGTGGCTAATTTGGCAAGAATTCATTGCACGCTCAAGCCCAGTCAGACCAAATCTGTACTGCTACGTGGTCCACTACTACTTGGCCTAAGAAATACAGACAGTACAACCAGGACACAGGTATTCCATTAAAAATTATTTATTTATTTAGTGCTTTTGCTTTCCATTGCATTTCAACTTCCTTTTCACATACGTTCTGAATCGCATCATTTAAACTTTAGCCCAGCACTGCTACTGCTATCTTCCGGTCATCGCTCACCTTGGTTCAAGGATGAGCCTTCACACTTACCCTAGACAGTGGGACAAACTCCTTTTGCACTGAGTAACAGCCCTGAAACAAGGTGAAAAAGCAGCTTTGGTACCATGTGACTTCCAATGCAGTTTGAAGTACCAGCTTCAAAAGGCTGCTGCCTTTGAACAGATCTAGCTGTAGGCACTTCAAGATTAATAGACTGGCTTAATTATCTGCTCCTTAGCAACTGTGCTGTTGTTTCTACAGTCAGCCCTTGTAAGGTGCTGCTCCCAAGCTCTGGCAGGTTGGCTCCCTCCAGCACCAGGTGATTGCTGCAGTCATACAAGTTGCAGCTTGGCAAGGAGCTTCCCCTTCCAAGAGGGCTCTGTTTTGGTTTTTGACATGGGCAGGATCTCACGCGAGGCGTGATCGCAATTTGCAGACTAACCAAACCGCTTGGGATTACGGCACAAGTGTTAACTTGCAAATGGTACGGGCATGAGAAAGGTGAAGAAAGGTTTTCTTCATTCTCTTGATGAAATAGAGTTTTTCAACGAGAAATGCCAGCAGAGCTTGAAATATTTTTATGCTTCTTTTATTTCTTCTTTCAGGTTTGCATTTCAGAGAGTAAAACACCAGCTTCCTTGACCAGTTTGCTTTCACTAGCATAGAACAATCCCTTCAGCAACTGTCCTAGTCCCTTAGAAAAACAGTGAAAATATGTAACAGAAGCACAACATGAACTATTCTGCTTAATCACCAGAAAGGGTTTTGGTTTCTTAAAAGGAGGCGTACTCTTCCCTCTGCTTCCACCTTTGTGGCTCCACACTTCAGAATATGAAAGCTGACCCATCTGCAACAGCCCGTTAATTACCACCATTCAAGGAGTCCTCCTCCAGCAGCACTCTAAAGAGAGGCTCCTGGAGGTCTATCATCTGACAACCTCAGTTCCCAAAAATGTTTGAACTGGCATCAGAGCCAACACAGGAAGACCCAGCCCCGCTGGCTCATTGCTTTTGCTTTCTTTTTAACTCCAACAAGTTTTTATGGCACAGCCACAGAAATCGCTGAACTGAGAGAATTCAGCAGGGGCTGAAGGAAATCATCTGGAGTAGGCCTGACAGAAGAATTGGTGCTGCCAGGGATTCAACTCGCTGGTACTTAGCATATTTTGGAAATCACACACTTTAAGGAAAAGAAAGCATGCGGTCTCCTAGATGAAGTAATTCTGAAAATATGTACTAATAACACCATTTGTATGGTACAGTATTTATATTAGGAGCTAAGCCAACAACACAGGAAGGAAATGCTTATGCTAAACAACTCAAAAACTTTTCATCATTAAGTGCACTGATTGTGCAGATTGCTTAAGTTTACATCTACAGGCAGCACAAGAATCTGAGAACATGGAAGACGTTCTGCATCATCTTCACATCAATTGTACCTGAACTCTAATTGCATACTTAAGGCAGCACTTTTCCTCCATACCTCTAATAAGAACTTCCAGTTGTTTTCATGAAGGCAAAAGAAAGGATCAACACAGCAGCAGACACAGCATGTAGCAAATTACCTGATGATTTTGCAAGTAAAAGATACTGCATCGGCTACGAGAACAGCCATCTGTAGTGGGGGGCGAGGGGGGATCAAAAATAATCAAGAAGCTTGTTTGCACTTCCAGTTTTCTGAATATATCTAACCAGGATTAGATAAATTCATTTATCTAATTCATTATAATAACATGAATTAGTTCATCTTACTCATTTTCCTGTGCAGCCTTCTCTAGATGAACCTGCCTTGGCGGGGGGTTGGACTAGATCTCCAGAGGTCCCTTCTAGCCCCTATCATCCTGTGGTTAAAAAAAAAAAATATATATATATGTATAAATTAAGTGCTGCAGTAGAATTAGCCAGGTTTTTTTTAGTGTATTAACAGCCAGCTAGCACATTCTAGGCAACCACTTAAGCAGGAAATTCTACTCTAAATGCAGTATAAACACTATTCTTGTTCTCCACATAGGATTTTCTACAGCACAGAAAATAAGTGTCTTGCAACACCTATAAATACTTATGAAAATAAATGAAAAACTGGAGTTACTAGCACTAAAATAGACATAAAGGCCTTTTGGTTAATGGCACTCGGAAAATATTTAGTGCTACTGCACCTGGCACCGACTGCCCAAAAAAAATGGCGATTTGCAAAGATGAGATTTTATAAGGGAAGCACCAGCATCCCATTACAATAAACTACAAAGCACTGTATTGGGTAACACCTTTTAAAATATGCAGTTCTACTCCTTTAGCTTACCAGAGGCGATGTGAAGACTACCTGTCAGGCATCTTGAACTGTGTCAGACATGGCTGGCAAGATGAAGAGAGGCTTTAATTTAATTAGGGTACAAGCACCTGACCAAACAAAGGTGTGTCCAGGCTGAATCAGCTTCATATATTAAACCAGATGCTTTTCCTAATTTTAAAATGTGTAAGGCTGGCATTTAAAAAAAACAAACCACTGAATAAAAAGTTGTGTGAAAGTAACCTGAAAGATTTCCATCAAACCTTCAAAGAGAATGAAAGTTAGGCCTTGTCTAGCTCTGCTTGTATGTAGTAGTCATTGAGAAAATTTCGGGGTCTTTCCATAGGAATGTGATTTTTTTTATTTTGCATTTTTTAATTCCAGTGCTGAATGTGATTCAAGAAAATAACAAGAAATGGCTCTTCTCACAGAATTAGAAGCTCAGTGCCGTTAGAAATTCATTAGCTATCTCTGCATGACCAGGAGCAGATTCTAACCATGGGAAGGAAATCCTCCTCAACGTCTTAATAGAAAACGTACCTGGCACCGACTGCCCAAAGGAAGGCAAGGTTGAAATTCGTGAAGGCAGCTACAACACAATGGGTCCAGAAAAATTTCTGTATAAGAATAAAGCTTGGAATGGACAATACTGGACCTTCCTTTTATGGATGGATTTGATGATCTTAAAGGTCCTTTCCAACCTAAATGATTCTATGATTCCTGCACTCCAAAAGCTTGATGCTCATGGGCCGCTTGAGAAAAATCTTTTTCAACACAAGTGTTTGTGTTGAATTGCTATACACAATTCAGATTTAGGAGATAATATTTCATTAAACTAATGCAACACCATTGCATAAAAGCATGTCCATTATGAACCCATCAAGTAAAAAATAAAACCAAAACAACCCAAAACACTCAGAGTAGAGCCCTAGAACGAACTATATTTGTTATGACAGGATAAAATTATATCAAAATTACTTCTAGAGTCTTTTCTTTTTTAGGTGATGTTGGATCTTACATGTAAGGGAAAGGAAGAAGAATGGTAGGAGAAAGATGTGTCTACTTACAGCGGGATTAATGGACTTAGAGGAAATACATACCTTATATTGCCTTCACTTGAACTGAAGTACTTAGTGTATTTTACTTCTTGCTAATTTGTCAAGAAGTAATTACTGGAACAATATTGGAAACAGAGAGACAATAAAAATGAACATTCACATAATACTGCTCGACAATAGCAGCTCTTTCCTTGATGAGCTTCCTTAAAATGAAAGATATGGACAAGTTATAACTTCCCAATATTATCTGAAATGTATAGTTCTTTCTGTCTCTGTAGAAAAGCATATTTTAAATATGGCCTTTCCCTCTGCAATACTAATATATTTCAAGGGAAGAAAAACAAAGAAATAAATCCAAATTCTCTGCCTTATCTCAAGAAATCAAGCAGAACCACCCCTCCAAAAAAAAGCCTCAAAACAAAACAACAAACAAACTACAACAAAAAAAAAATATATACCCAAAAACCCAAACCACCACGCACCTTCATTTTTGAAAGTACCTTCCATGATAAGACCAAATCAGGCCCTGGTTTGGGCACATTACTCATAGTAACAGGATGACATTTGGAAATACATGTTGATTTCTAAACTAAGTATATATTAGAAACTCGCACCAAAGCCAATCAGAATAAACTTGATTCTGAATTAATAAAACACCTCACACTCTGAAAGAGAAGGAAGCTTTCTGTCTTCCACTTCAATTATTCTGCCTCGCCATAGAGATTGGAGGATATATTTTCTAGATTTCCAGTAGCTGCTGCTTTTTTTTTTCCCCAATGTAATCATTGCACTCTGTAAAAGCTGGCACAAAAAAACCCCCACAAATCAACCTCTGCGTTCTTCTAGAACAGGTGCATAAGAAATTGTGATTCAACAAAATATTAGGCTGTAAATCTGCTCTTAACTAAATAAAATCTATGGCATCTGTTTAGTCTAATGTATTCTTCCACTTAAATGAGAACTGGATGAGAAATAGGATCATCTTTTCATGTAATTATTCTGTTGACCTGAAAGTTTGAAGCTAATTGTGCAAAGTGTTGCAGCAATTACTTAGGATTAACAGATGTTTCAATCAGAGATATACATTATGAAATAAATACTTGAATTAGCTGCAGAAAAATCACTGTAATTGTATTGCCTTACAGCAGGCAGTTTAAAGCTCTTAAGCAACCTGTAGAGATGGTCCTATTTCTTCAAACGGAATTTGAAAATTTAAAATGTTATTTTAAAAGACAGTTTCACATCAAACAAAATTTAAGTAAATCAGCTTCAAAAGAATGAAGCGTGCAGGAGAGTTCTCCCACATTAGACAACTTTGAAGCAGAGCATGCATTTGCAATTCGTACTTTTTTCTTATATTCCAGCTTGTGCCTCAGAAAGGCAGCAGTACAGCAAGGGAATAACAGAAATAAAAACCTGGCAGAACCTCCTGCGTGAAACTGGCTATCAAAATAGGATGCAAAAACACAAGAGCAGCCCTGAAACCACAACAGCTTCCAAAGCACCACCACTTGCCTAGTTGGCTTGTGTCTTCTGAATGGAAAGATTCTCTCATTTCTACACTTTTTTTCTAGTATCTGTAAAATGAAAATGTTGCCCATACAGCATAAACCAGCACACTCTCTGAGGGATTCCAGATGAGTTAAAGAAAAGATAATGGCTTACAGCTCATAAGCGGTTTGTCTTGGCAGTTCTATTTGGTATCTTGGTTAAACCTCACTGCTTCAAGCACAGAGTAGGCAGTGAGGGCAGCAAAAGACCTGGCAGAAGTTTAGCATAAATAGTAACAGACTCAAATGCGTCAGAGCATTCTGCAGTCCCAAGATGAGCCTGAGCACAAAAGTCAGGTTTTGATGTCACATGCCCAGTGTTGCATGTAGAATTGATCCTGATATCAAAGTAAACGTCTGGTATTTACATGAGCCAACAAAGCACCAAACTTTCTAATATGTATTAGAATGGAAATGTATCACATAATATGAAAGGGATTTACATAACTGGGCACTTTACAGGCTGATTATTCAGTTGTATGGCCTGTTGCATTACTACTTTGCAATTATTTGGAAAGCCTCCTGGCATCTAAAAAGAAGCAACAAGGGGACTCCTGGATATCTCCACTCGTTGTTACTCTCCGATCACATGTTTTTGGGGCACAGAAGTGACGTGCTTGCACAAAGCACCTTCCAATTCACTGGTTGCACTCACTTATTGAAACATCCAGCAGGATATAGAGACAGAGGACTTTTGTGCCAGTTATCTCCCACAGCTGTTTACAACCCCCGCCCTGAAAATAAACCTCTTTGGTGATGCAGTCTGCAGCACACAACAGCTGTGTCAGCACAACCAAAGGGAAAACAAATCACAGTACCATGGGAGGGACTCCTCAATCTGCAAACAACCTACCCCTGATATTATAGAGACATTCAGTTGTGGAAGGTGAATTTTTATATGATCATTAATGATTTCAAAGAGATGAACTTCAGAGCATAACGTTCAACCTCTTCCTTAGCTCCACTGTTCATCTAAGGAGGATACTGAATTGGTTTGGCCCTCAGAAGAGTAACCCTCACATTTCTACAAAGCTTAAGCTTTCAAGAAATATGTCACATTTTGCTCAGCTTGTCAAGTTCAAGATGACATGACACCTTTACTAGACTTGACTTACCAAAGTTATAAACAGGCCTAATTATTAGTTCAGTGCATTATTAATCCAGACAGTTGATACCCCAAGCATCAAACATCACTCTCCATCTCAAAATTACTTGATCCACTAAGAGGCATGGTACTGTAGGTATGCTATGGTCGAGCACATCATTTCCCTTATTGTAAGTCCTCTCCGTGATAAAAAGGAACAATTTTATGGTAAGCAAATCTAGGTATACCCATCAGAGCCCTGAGAATCTGCTAGAATATATATGCTATTGTCTTAAGGATGTGGTTTTCTATGTGATGTCTGAAGATAGGAAAAACTGAGCTTCAGCCTTAGTCCTTGCCTATCTGTCTGTATGCCGGACAGACTGAGGGAAGTGTAGAATGAATTGCAAAACACAATTCTCCGTTTCTCCTGTTCTAAGTCTGGATGTTGGGACAAAAAAAGCCCAAAAATAAAAAAGAAAAAAAACAAAAAACCCTTTTCAGCTTTTACTTAAAACAGGTTGGAGACCTTAGAATTAGCATGACAACAAGAGTTTGAGAAATATGTAAAATTTGTACAAGTTTTCAAAGCTCACAAGGACATCAGTTGTAATTCACTCCACACAAAGAAGGCAGGAATGTGAAAATGCAAAGATATAACAGGAACATCCAAAGCCTTACCTCAAATCTCCCCCACCCCAATTTTCAACAGAGAAGAAAAAGAAAAAAAAAAGAAATAATGAGGTGCTTACTATGTATCTAAAATTACCAATTCACACAATGTAGTTTTTAAACATCAAGTACCAGCACATTGAAAAGGTGGGAACTACATCCTCCTGAAAGACAGCTACTAGGAGTTTAAGTTTAAAATACTGAAGTGGGATGTGTATGTCAAAGATACTGTTACCATTCCAAAAAGGCTCCAGTGTGCACAACACAGGCTTTCAAGTTTCACATAAAACATTAGACCTTAAAACATTAGACCTAAGAGGGCGGGGAAGTGACTAACACAGCAGATTTTTCACATTGCCAAGTTTGAATTAACCCAGGCGTTTATCCAAAGTGATAAAGCGCTCCTGCCCAGTCTTCTCCAAGAGCATCACACCTCCAGGAACTCCAGGCTTCCCCTAGTTTCCCAGCACCTATGATGAGTGCACAACACAACCATGTATAGCCATCCATATTCATGAGGTAAAATAGGGGTGACAAGAGGTTTTTATTATTTCATTCCTTCTACCAGGTACTTAGATAGAGGGGAAAAAAAAATTTTCCCTCTCAGATATTTGGTAGGATCAAAGCAAGTTCCTCAGTTAAAGATATTTAAATCTAGTGGGGTATCCTGAATTTAACCTCCTAGCCATGAAATGTTTAAGATGCTGAAAGGGAGTACCAAGAGCTTGGAAAGAATATGATACCCTATTTTTTTTTAAAATAACCCTGAAGCTCAGGGCAGAGAAATGAAATGGAAAAATAAGTGCAATAAGAAACAAGAGTAGTTGGAATGAGGAAGCTACAAGAAATTTTTTTCAGTGACAAACACCATTGATAAATGCCAAACTTGGAAAAAAATGAACAAAGGAATCGTGTGGAATGCTCCGCTTGGGCAGGAAAATTGACGTCGGTTTGTACAACCGAACTATGTGTTTTTCTCTTGTCAAATTACACCACAAGCATCTTGTAAATAGTAAATCAATGTGAGTGGAATTATAACTATCTTGGAAGATTACTACTGTGTTCTTGGCTCTGTAGTTCACAGGAGGCAATTTTACACTCATTTTACTTACACTGCACTTTTGACTGGACATACGAGACACTACTTTTTTGTTGCTGTTTTTCTCATTTGAATAAGTTCTAAAGCATACTGTGTTGTGTGGGTTAACTCCGTCACCACAGAAATTACCTTACAGATTATTAGTGGAAGATTTTGAGCAACTCCGGCAGAGTCTGAGATGCCTCTGCGCAGCTACACATTGCAGTTTGTGCTCCCGGATCCCCTGCAGTACCAGGGCAGTGAGTCACCAGTTATAGGCTTTTCTGTTCAGCAGAGAAAACAGAGAAGCATCTGAGGGCCTTCCTTGTGATATATTAAATCTGGATAAGCTTACATTGTGTCATGTTCTACTTATTAGCTACATTCATTTTGATGCAGCAAATTAAAGAGAAATAAGTTACTCTTTACAAATCAGAGTACCAAGGTCTCTTCTGCCGAGTCTGCCTTCTGTAGAGACCCCCATGAAGACAGAAAACAAGGGACTACTCAGCAAAAATGTATAAACCTCTGACCTAGATGAGCATGCAGATTTAACTGATACTGCCTAATACTGTCTTTATGACTAGCCTGCTATTCACAGGGCTTCTTAAAAAATTAATTGCAGCCTCTTGCCTTAGGCTCCATATCTCCTCCCCTCTGGCTCCCAGGTAAACAGCCAAACCGATGCTACCAAGCAAGCAGTGGAAGAACCAGCTGTACGGAAAAGGGCATTGCTGAGAGAAATGCTCTCTTGTCCCTGCAGGAGCAAACCTGCTGGAGCAACTGCTGTGACCCACTATGCAAATATTTAAGGATGAAAGAGAGCTGCGGTTTCAAAACTAAATAATAGTGCAGTGCAAACTATAAAATTAAACAACTGTAAAATAAGCGATTAAAGTAAACAGCTGTGGACATTTAAGACACCAGTTAACTAACACTGCTCCGTCTGAACTTGATCCTTATACAAAGAAGAGAATTCTCTTCCCATTGGAACACAAGCACAGTGAGCTTCCTCCCTTATTTCAGTCTTCTACATCTGCTTCAATTGTGGCAGGCACAATCAGGTCAAAATCAGGTAAGATTAAGAGCAGAAGACAGAAATCACTGAGTTACTGCTAAAGGAGGGAGCTGAAAACACATAACTACCATCATTTTTCAACTCAGGAAAAAAACAAGGTATAGAAGTAATGTAAAGTCAACACAGGTGTTATCCAGTCACAGGCAGGGGAGTAAGCCCAGTTGCAGAATGCTGATTTCAAAGATCTTTACATCTGTTATCTTTTGAGAAGGTTTATTATCGAGGAAAGAGTTTTTATTTTCTTTCTTGTTGAAGCTACATATTGCAAATTTGCAACCCAATTTGGATTGTAACAAGCAAGAGCAAAATGAGGTAGTTCGTTTTTACATTTAACTACAGCCTGTGTGGAGTTAACAAGCGTTACTTAAACAGATTTGGTAGTTTAGATACTTATGGATTTATTATTTTTTTAAACATACAAACTAAAGCTTTTGAAATATGAGTAAAGTCTCCAAGGCAGTTAAGTTATACAAGAGGTAAAACCAATACTGGACTGAGAAACACACATAAACAAAAGAAACCCTGCAAGAAAATTTAATAAAGGAAGAAGGTAACTTATCTGGTAAGGTTACAGCTAAAGTAAATATAGTTTGAGGCCTACAATTATATTAACTCGGGGCATGGCTGAGGTTTTTAGAATATGACCTTTGTGGAACATCCCTAGCTTGACCAGTTTGAGGTCAGTTGTGCTGAGTAACTACACAGCTTCCTTAAGTGTAGTAATAGTGATATTTTAATAGCAATGTACCATTGAACAATAAAGTAGGGAATAGGGCTAATTTTTTCAACCATGCCTTTCTGAGTAGTGACAATCAACTCCATCTGTCTGGCCAGCAGTTAATCTGGTGCCCATGGCGTGCAGTAGTTAACTAGTGTGGACACAACCAACTCACCAACCACTTGGATTACAGACGCTAACAACAACATTAACAATACGGATTTAGAAGACAGCTCATGCAAAACTGTTTAGCATCACTAAGTTCTCCCAACTGAAAATTTAGCCATTTAGGCTGAAACTCAATCCTGACAGTGGAAATGAAAAAAATTACTAGGAGAGGCCAGACTGTCTGTATAGGATAGGATATTGCGGCTGTTTTTCCCTGTTCCTCTTGCAGCATACCTCCCTTCTGCATATCCATGCAGCAGTTTAGGGAAATAAAATCATAGAATTGTTTTGGTTGGAAGAGACCTTTAAGATCATTAAGTCCAACTGTTAACCCAGCACTATCAATTCACCTCTAAATCATGTCCCTAAGCGCCACATTACATCTTTTAAATGCCTCCAGAAACAGTGACTCCACCACTTCCCTGGGCAACCTGTACTAATGTTTTACAACCCTTTCAGTGAAGAATTTTTTCCTAATGTCCAACCTAAACCTCCCCTGATGCAACTTGAGGACATTTCCTCTTGTCCCATTGCTTGTTACTTGGGAAAACAGAACAACCCTCACCTCAAAATCCCCTAAGAAGCCGTAGGCATTTTAGGCACTTTAAGGAATCAACTTTCTGACTCTGAAGCAGCAAGTCACAGCGCCTTGTAGTTGGTAGTATAATGCAGGTGTTCAAACTATGAACTGTGCTTTGCATGGATAATCATGATGTACATCCAACTGTTCTCTGAGGTATTATTGCCTATGCGACACCATGCTTTAAAAAAACATTTTAGATGTAGCCTGCTGTTGTGAGATCCAGCGTGACATTTTAAGTCTTTCATGATGAAATACACAGGAGTCCAGAAGATTCACTTTCTTTGCAGCACTCCTGTGATCATGTAGCAGCCTACAGACAATATGAACATACTACTATTCAAATATACACTCCTCAGGGTTAACTATCAGCCTCTGAGCCCCAGTGTCTGATGCTCCTGGCAATGCTCTTCATCTTATTTGCCCAGTCTTTTACAGAGGAACAGAAAAGCACATTCTTTAGATAAATAAAAAAAGCAAGCACCTAAAAACCGAGTGAGGAAAAAAAAACTTTAAAAAAATAAAAAAAATCTGACAGTTCTGGATAAATGATACATAGGAAGTGGTATTCCACTATAAATGTAGCTTAAAAATTCATGATGAATAAAATTAAATCTTTATGCTGAACCAGACAGGGCCTACCATTGAAGTTTCTCTCGGTCACTGCATTTTATGATCTTTTCTCATTGAAAATTCATTAAGTTGTAAATGTTAATGCAAAAGTACAAGTTTCCTAGTATTCTTAGAAGACCTTGAAGACAAATGAAGGGTTCTCAAATTTCCTCTTGATATTTTACAACAGAAAATCTTCCTATAGGAACTAAGTCATCTTTTATGCCACATCAACTTCTGGAAGACAGAATAATTATGGAGTCTGTCATTTCATAATGTGTACTTACATACCATTTACAGGTGGCTTTAGAAAATGTTATATAGAAGTTCAAACAAATTGAAGCAAACCCTAACATCTGAGGGAAGGTCAATGTATACAAGTGCCTCATATCAAAAGCATAAAAGTAATGAGAGTCTAGAGAGGATTTTTGAGGCTACAATGATGTCCCTTAAGCAGCTCCAGCTCTCGACTGGGCCATCCAAAGAGAGTCAAAAGTCAAACAGCTTTTTTTTTAAAATACATTTTTATTTAAAAAAAAAATAAATTAAAGGTGTAAGAAAGGCATATCTCCACAGCACTGTGAAGATGGAATACACCTGAGAGGGAAAAAATAATCTTAAAAGAATGATCACAATCATGTCTTACCAAGAAGATTTTGTAAGAACATGTAACACTACTCAAAAGATGTTCAGTGTCTCAAGAATAAGGATTGGTTTTTATTAAAGATAAAGAAAGAGATTAAATTTACATATATTACATGATTTACATATAGAAAGTCCCAGCAAAGCCTGTAAATACTGTTAGAATACTACACTATTCAGAGAACACAAGGGTACAACAGACACTGAACTCCTATAGACCTGCAACCATTTTTGTGATAAATCAAATGTCTTTGATATGGTCTAAGACAATTATGATAGAGATTTAAAAAAAAACAAAAAAAAACAAAAACCACAACCACACACACACCTGAAAACTAATTGGTGAAGCTGACAAAAAAAAGGAAAAAAAGCAAAGCCTCCACCACTTTCAGAAGTATTTCAGCATCAACTTACAGATAGGAGTCACTTTACATTTAGTTATAGTCTTTCACGCTTTTCTTCCAATTCACTTTCTACGTTGGAATCTCCACTATACTGGCAAGTGCTTAGCTAACTGTTAACAGTATTCTGTTAAGTTTCACTTCACAACAATTTTCAACAGATGCTTCAAATCTTCTCAGGTAAGCACCTGACTGCCAAAAACCAAATCCCTTTGGACAAGCATCCTCAAAACAGTTTATACAGAATCTCTCAGTACTGTTCAGGGAGCAAACCAAGAGACTCATAATTGTACTTCTGCTCCTACTCACAAGCACTGTTACGATAGCCACACAAACTGCTTACAGCACAAGTGAAATTTGGAAGATCCATTAAATCTTTTAAGCAGTTTTGTGAAACATTCCTGCAGAAAACTATGGCAGAGTCAACATCCTGTAGTCTCCCTGCTCTTGAAGCCAGCTGGCTCACCTCATCCTTCCCAGTAACCCAGTCTTGGGAATTTGTGATTCAGGACATAGCCCAGTTAGCCACATAGGTATTATCACAAAAATATTAAGACTATGCTCTGGTTCAAACTTTTTGCTTGGCTATAACCCTGCAAAGTAGCTGAATTTCTTGAAGATCTGCTGTCCTGGTTGCTATTCATCTCATTTTGCTGCAAACCACTGGAGCAGAATTCACAGACTCAGAGACGGCAGCAGGCATTTTCCACTGCTCCTGGACTATGGAGGGTAAAGGCAGACTGATCAAAGAGCACAAGCACATTTCAAATGGCTGCTATTCAAGGGGAAGCAGGGGAGGAGAGTGATAGGTCTTGAAAAACAGCACAAGTTTCCCCTTTTTCAGGGCCTGTTATGCTAACAAAAGCAGAAGGAAGAGAGGCCAGCTCCGGGCCTGCTTCGGAATTTAAATGCAGATGGTGGGAACTGCATCTTGAGCATCCTTTGCGCCTTTCATCACTGTACCTACTCTGTAAAAACATCACTGCATGCAAAAGAGACCTTAACGCTTAAGAAAATACTTTAATCTTAGCTAGAAATCGGTGCACGTAAGATTTTGCCAAAGAATCATTTCAGATGGTTCAGATGTAGAAATAATTCAGAGGACCAAAGTGCTGTATAAATTGAAGGAAACTCCCCAGTTACTGACACGGAAAAGTGAAGCTTAACTTTGCAGGTCCTCTGTCTTACAGTTCATGAAAGTGCCTAATTAGATGTCTGAAAGCCTCGTTTAGTAGTAGTGAAACTTGCCTCAGTAGAACATTTGTGTTCAGATTTTTCTTATTATTATTTTTCTCAAAATCAAGTTTTGAAGCAGATATTTCCAAAACACTCATAGCTATCTGCATACATGAACACATACATACATATTAAAAAATAAATAAGCATTTTATATATTATTCAAAACATCAACAACAGATGTTAAGATATTTCCTGCACTAGAGCACGCCATATAGAAGCCAAAATATTTCAGTTTAAGTGTGGCTGTTTTATAAACATCATCCTAGTGAATGAAGTGGAAAGAAAATAATTGCGGCTTCATTAAAGCTCCTAATTTCTCTAAACAAACAACAATTATTTCCCCAGCCCCACATGAAATATTTATTTCTTTTTCAACAGACTGGCAGAAGGAACCAACACAACTGCCATTTTTCTGCAAGAGTTTGCAAGAAAGTCAGTATGGAATTCTTGCAAAATACAAGCATTTTGATTAGGTATGCTAACAGGTTCACAAAAAAAAAATAAAAAAAATTATCCCACTCCCTCAGTTATAAGTCTGAATCACACAAAAGAACACTGGGTCATAAACCTTACATAAATTCACTGTAAACCACCAGCTAAGGTTTCTTTATCCAAGAGATTTATTTGTGTACCTGGGTTAAAAAGCCACCAAGATCTAGCACACTGAGATCTGGAATTTTTGTTAAAATAAAAACATAGTAAGTAGCTTATATATAGTGTTTTAGCAATACCTCTCTAGTAACATTTATAGGTTTTTTAAAAGGAACACAGTGATGTAAGTTCTGATGAGCACGTACCTTTTCGGTTCTGAACAGAAACAACTCAATTCAAGCTCATTTACTTTTAAGAAACTCTCCTCAGTTACCCTCTCCCAGCTTTCTCAGCTAGAACTTACAGTTAGAATTGAACCCATCAGACACTTTTGACTGCCTAATGACAGCTAACCTTGCAATTTGATTATGAAGTCATCTAAGGAGTCTGCGCACAGACAACAAATTAAGTTAAATGGAGAAATAACAATGGTCTAAGAAAGCTACAGTAGAGTCATTTTACAAACCTATTTGTGCAAAAAAAACCCCTACTTTGTGAACGCAATACTCCCTCTTACAAAATCAGATTGCTAACCCGGGGCTCCTTTTTAGAGCCGAGATTCAATGACTGGTGAGCTGACAGCGCTCCGTGATTTACAGCAAGCTGTCTGCCATCTGCCCAATATTAATCATTTTAGTCTGCAAATTTGGAATAAGGCGATACTGTTGCAAGCTACAGTCGACTCTCTTACATTTTTGCTGAGTAAAACAGCAAGGCGCTCTTATTTCAGAGAACGAGCTTCATATTTGAAAACAAAGTTAAAGCCAAGGGAATGAGATTGAGTCCAGCTGCCTAGTTTTCTAGTCTAGTTAGTGCAGAAGGACTTTTTTATTATGTCTTTATGAATAAATTGCTTATCTGACCAGCTGTTTAATCAACGAAAACTTTATCCCTATGTGAATGGACAACTATAGGTACTAAAGGTACTACAGCTATCTAACTATAGAACAACTCTAGCTAGCTATAAATAACCATCATATTTACCAACACACGGAATAAGCAAGAGAGTTACTACACAGCAAGTATAAAGCAAACTACCTGCAAATTCATGATATTATGCATTTATGTTTCTAGAAACATGAGACTTCATAGGAATCTCTCTGATTTATCAAGTTTTTAAGCTCAGATAGAGATGTTGCAAACATGAGAGCACTTTTTCACAAAATTCATGTAATAGAAATTGAATAAAATCCTACTTGAAAAAAAATTTTTTAAAACCCCAACCAAACCAAAAAAAAAACCAAAACCACCACCAAATCAACAATGAACAGTCGCTCTAGGAACTAGCTAGTGACTTTCAAGTACCACTATTAACAATAGCAACTCTGGCAGATTCTGCAGGATTGGAATTAAACGAAAAAAAATGGTGCTGCTAACGTAAGTCAACCGAGTCACTAGAAAAATAAAAACGTGTCTTCAAGCATGACTATGGCTGTGGTTCACACTTGAAAAAAATAAGTTTTAGATTATAAAATTAGGGGGAAACAGGATGAAGCACAGGATGCAGTGGAAATTTGAAACTTTAAGCGAAAATCTATTTCAGTTGCTACAGCACAGCTAAACCCGCTCTCCATTGGATACACCAGTTCCTTGCTTCCTCAGGACAGGAAGGCTTTCCCCAGCTATGGCCTTTGTCCAAGAGACTTCTGTGCTACTCTGGGAATGAGGTGGGGTGTCACTACGTGACAGGATCTACATTTCAACATCTTCATCTCTGAGGCCAACACAAAACTAGTATCATACTGAGCAGCCTGATATTGACTCTAGTCAAGACCCCAAGAAAGTCCAGCAAGGGGAAGCTGATGCCTCCAAGAGACCTTTGGATGATCTCACACTGACACACAACGTAAAATATGGGATAGAGACACTTCTTGCAAAGATACTTGAGGTAGCTTGTACTCTACAACACTTTGTAGTAAAATGCATGTGGCAGGAATTGGAAGCATCTGGTTTTAGAAAGACAACACGAACAAGCTGGGACACAGGCTTAGGACCCACTGCTCCCATCCAGAATCAACTTTAGAAGTATGAATTTTCATTTCTACATTACATAAATGTTGTTAGAAGTCAGATAGCTAGAGATTTAAACATGACTACCAACCAACCCATAGAAAGGTTTTCTGGTTATCCAAGAATACAAGGCTTTTTGCTATCACAGATGAGAAATGTTAAAATTATGTATCTGGGCTACAACTCTGATGGTTGCATAATCAAAGGCCACTTAGAATTAGATATTAAGTTTGCTTTTCTGAATCTTGCTTCATCCAATCTACTTCATAACCATTTCTTTTCTTGTTGACAGTTGAGGTCAGTCCGAGAGCAGTAAGTCGTATCTCACACTTCAGGAGTTTATGCAATACCTGGCAACCGGACGGTATTTCTGACATCTGGGAACTAATTTGCAAGAAAAGCTGGTGAAATGAGGCCATCCTGAGTTATAAACACAAGTCTAATGATATCTTCCAGCTTTGCAGATCACTTTTTATAGAGTGGAAACTATGCAATTGTGTGTATAGTTTCAATTGTCATTACAAAGTCTTTCCTACACACAACTCTTACTTAATCAGTGAAACAAACCATTAGTTTACAAGATTCTCTAAAACACTTCTCAAGTTGTAATCCTGAAGAAAAATTTAAAGAAAATGAATAATGAAACTTATTTCACACACACACATACAGGAAAATAAACCATGGAGTATATTCAGCCCAAAGTTCCAGCTCTGCGTATTTTAGAATTTCTAGAAACCAGCAGTTATGCTGAATAATTCTTCTGTTACAGCAACAGATAGTTACGTGCAACCATTAGGTAACTGTAAAGTTATCTATCGGTTTGGGTAAAGGATCTTCTCAGACATTTGCCCAATTTCCCCCTAGCCAGCCACCACACCTTGAAGTTCTATGAGCTACCTCTACACCACAAGGTAATCTATAAAAGTAGTGTCTTGGTTATGTCCTTATGAACCCAGGTCTTCCCTTTACTTCCTCCTTCCCTTCCAACTCTCCCCTCTGGAATGTCAGGTAAGGATAAAGATGATCCTTGCCCATCTGTGAGAGATGAGGCCCTTCCCTCAGGTTTCCACATCCCTTTTGTCATTGATTGTGGAGTTAATTACTAGAATATTAAACAAAGTTTATTATGGTAAAAAGAAACAAAATCTTTTCTTGCCAAGAAACACGTTCAAGTCAATGAGAAATGATACACAACTCAAGCACAAATTCTGCAGTTCATTTCAGGGAGGAATGGAAAATTTGGCCTGGTACCACCCTGCAGCAGATCAGCAATTTGGAGTAGCCAGTTCCACAGGCTATGTTATACCATATGCTCTTTTCAGCTTATTTATTCGCTACTTCAGCTTATTTTGATTCCTTAAACCAATTGTCCTGACTGCATTTCCAGTTTGAAGCTGTCTGAAGGAAAGCTATCCAACAAGCCTTTGCTGCCTGCTTTACAGGAAGCTCAGCAGACCAGTCCCCAAAGTGCCACGCTATCCTGGCAGCTGTGACACACATAGTAGCAAGGCGTTACCACTTTCTCAGATGGAAGCAAGCCATATTTCTGCTCCTGTTCACACACTCTCTCATATGTCATCACATCAAGCAGTGACACCACGCTGAACCTCACTCCAGTGCTGAGCTCAGTTTTCAGCCACGCAGAAGAAAAACCAGAAGGGAAGGAGTACCCATAATGCACTTAGCTCACCACTTTACTCTTTCAGATTTAATACAGGCATCCTTGGATGTCAGTGGGCCCCTTTCAGCACCTTTTTTTCACGATCAGAAATCCTGGGACAAAGCTGATCCTGCACTTTCCTGATGACTCTCATATGCTACAGCTCTGGAGCCCTAAGTATGGATGTCCAAAGATATGTTCAGGGTCTTTACACTGAGGGCACAGCTGTTGAGTGGTCCCTCGTTTCTGAGTCTTCAGGGAGATATTTTTCATTTTGAACACCATGCACACCAATTGCTGCTCTCCTCATACTCCACAGTAGCGATTTGCTTAGCAGCCTCCTGATCCTGCTACTGCATTATCCTGCTGGCAGAGCAGCTCCTACCTCTCTCATGACACAATCTGATGAGTGCAATTTCCTCAGTGCCCTCGGTGGATTTTCTGGGAAGTTCCAGTGTTGAAGACCTGAGTGGACCATTAGAAAGGGGAACAATAAAAAGTGGTCTATTGTGAAGACAAGTAATTCAGAAAAAGCAAGGGCAACGGAAGGTGAGCATAAAAAAATGAATGAAACTACATATATGAAAGAAGAGTAGAGCTGCTTCTAGAAGACTGCCATGTGATAGCAAGTATAGAGGTGCCAGGGTCATTTGGTTCCTTTAACGGAAGCCTTCTCAGATTTTCACATCACATCAGCAAGTCAAGAACTTTGCATCTGTGCACGTATTTAGGATAAGCTGCAGGACTTCACACATTTGGATCCCTGTATGCCCTCTGTGCACAGCCAGAAAAGATCTGGCTTGGTTCAACCCCGGAAGAATATATTTTATGCGTACTTGCAACACTGCAATCCAAACTGTATTCCTGCTCACATTCTTTACTCATGTACATGAAGCAAACATGCATAAAGACACAGACATATAAACATGTTTAAAGGGAATGTTGTTTTCTTTGTAACTACTTCAGTTCTGTAACATGCTAAATAAAAGACCAGCACAGATGGCCACGAGGTTGGTCTGTTCTATCATCTCAGTAGATGAAGAAAAATAGTATATTACTTAAATTTGGGAATTTGGAAGTAGTCTAGATTTTTTTTTTTCCCTTAAAATTGCATATTTCTAGATACATCAAGAGTAACATAACTTCTAGAGTAACTTTCCAGATGATGAGCTTCCACAAATTTATCTATACACTACTATAGGAAAAAACCCAAGAAGTTGATATGTGGTGGTTGTGGAAAGGCACCATGCCTTGAATTTGCTATGGGGATGGGAAGTTTCAAGGTAACTCTTGATATTCAAATTGGATGGGTGACTACATTGAGCACAGATAACTAGTAATTTCTAAATCTTAAACTATTTTTTTTTTATTTTCTGCAGAAAAATTATTCACGTAATTCATCTATCACCCCAAAATTTATTGCTGTTTTAATCTACAAGGGAATCACGGTCTGTAAGAAAATAGGTAACAGCATTTCCAGACCAACTTGATCAACCTTGCCTAGTTTGGTTTTGTGTAATTAGTTTCAGCTGTGTTTAGAATACAGCTTTCATTCTACCAAGAGGATCTTTTTGTTCCTGTTTTGCTCATTTTTTTTCGTATGGGAGTTTCCCGGCAATCATTTAATTCTCTCACATATTATAAGAATTTTGTCATCTTAGACACCTTTCCTACCACTGAGTCAGATCTCTGCTATGATTACTGAATTTTAAGATCAGGGCATTAACTCTCTACTATTCAACTGTAAAATATCCTGCTTCTACACACAGGCAAGATCTATTACTGCATGCACAACAGATGATGTGCTTTATTCCAAGAAAGCTAAGTAGTAGTAATAAATTTGCATTATTAGTGTATGGTATTAAGTTTTCGTTGGACTATAAAACCAAAAGCCACCTTCCTCCTGTATAATCTTGTGTTTGGAATCTGAAGACTAACTTAATTTTTGATCCACCTTTTAAAAGGTGACAGCCAGAACCATTATTCCCTCTTTTTGAGACAATTCTTGACAGAAGCTGATTTGCTAAAAAGTTCTTTAGATCAGGCAAAAACAAGTCACTGGCCACTGGGAGAAAGCTAGAAATGGTTCTTCAAATTAGAATAGAAGTGGAGGTATTCAGTATCTGCTGGAGGCTACTCCTTGAACACTTTATCTCTATGTCTTAGCATTTCCCTGAGTGGATGACTAACTGATTCAGGACCCCAGCGAAAGAGAAGAGAGAGCAAAAGCACCTGCTGCAGAATAAACCCCATAACCAGAGGTCACAAACAAGGTGCCAGCCAGAGAGTGAGCACCTTCTGGTTAGGCGAGATCCTTCTGGTGAGATCTGCTACAGATTTCAGTGTACGTGCTGGTCATCAGTAAATGGGCAAACTGAGTCTAGATGGCACAGGTAGCGCATCTGATGGTTCATTATTGTTTGTACAGCAAAGTAACTTCCTGCTAAACAGTTCAGCACCATGTATTCAGTTACTCTTCTTTGGAATGTTTGCCTTTCCTCTGTTGCTTCTATCAATACTATTTATTGGGACTCTATTTAAGAAATAAAGCTGAAAGCTCATTTTTTGTTTCCATATTAGAAAGAAACCATTAGATGAACTTTGGAATACCATTAGAAATCATGTTCCTTCAAACCAGTCACAATGTGACACAAAGAAGTCCACAAAGTGCACTTGCTCAGGATAGAGGGGGACACAAAATACCGTGTCATCACTGTTTACCAGTTTCTATATAACAAATTAAGAATACATTTTCATATACTTTTCCCAAACATTTTTTTAATCTTTTTATAGCAATCTCCTACTCTACTATTTTTATACTACATTGACCTTCTTGCAAGAGTTGGAAAAGTGAGGAACAATTATCACAACTCATTTCAAGCAAAGGGAGGAAGAAAAACGAGCAGAGGGGTGTCTCAAATATTTCCAACAGAAGAGGTATAAAGGGAGAGGGGTCTGTTGCCATTTTAGTTTTTCTTATGTTTAGATTTTAAGGTCTTTTATATTAGAAACAAAATCCAAACTGGAAAACAACTATTAAAGGAATCTTTAAAATACTTCTGCTCTCTAAACCAGACTGATATGAGAGAAACAGTAGTATTTTATTACCCAAAAACAAAAAAGTCAATAGTGGTCTGCAATTACTGGAAGTTTTATAACAGTTCCCGGTGCACAAGGATAGCATCGCAGATGAATTGAACTACTGCATCTTTGCAGAAGTTGACCAAGAAAACTGGTGGGTACTTTTTTTTTTTTCCTTTTTAAAAAGTCCTTATTGTAACCCAAATATTCTGCAAGTGTTACTTGACTCACACTGTCATGATGAGTAGGCTTTGTTGTTTTTAAACTGTCATGAGTTTTCAGCATAAGAATGTGTCTCTTCTACAGGAAATCTTTACAAGAGGTATAAAGCTAGAGGTCTGTTCCCATTCTAACCATACCCAGGGATTCAGATTGCACACAGTTCAGTCAGAATGCAAACCCTAAAATTTATCCTTCTCCGTAAGATTAAAATGTGGTGATTTGCTGGACATTTCACAAAAGACAGCTTCTTTCCATTTTTCCTCTAAGATGATCAAGCATAAAAAGATTTAGTGCTACTGAAGATTAACTAAAAGAATTAACAACTTCATTCTAAGATGCTTATAAAACAAGTTTAAGGAGCCTAATTATAAAGGCTGCTGATTTTAAAGTGCTAAGTACCTTTACAAATGCTTTGCTCACTTAAATGCACTTTTTTCCCCTTTTTTTTAAGCAAAAAAGAAATAAATCTAGTAGGCATTTAGTATTTGCACAGCTTTCACCAAGTTTAATCTCAAACCTACTTATAAGCATGGTATGCCTTACACACTTCACGTCCACCTCTTTTCATTGTTAAGTGGGAGACAAAGGTAGTGTTGCAGGTCACCCCTAAGTATTAGTGTTCGACCATCTGTTTACTCAGTTCGCTCTCTATGAAAAAGTTCTAGTGTTAAAAGTATGTCCTTATGAACACAATGTACTCAACTAAATATAGGTTTCTATCATGCTTAAGTCTAAGTGCACGCCCATTAAAATCCAGGTGCCACTCTTATCTAAAACCAAATCAACTTGTGCTTATCCTGCTTAAGAACACAGAAAACAAAGGAAGTCGTCCTTGTATTTAAATAAAAAGTTCTTTTATAGTTGTCCCAAACCTGTTCCTCAGCTACTGAACAAAACTTCTCAGAGCAGGAGAGAAGTATCAAACAAACTGGGAAAACAACGTCCATTCAAAGCTTCACACAAAGACCTACAAGACAGAAATCTCCAATCCGACCATGCTTCAAAGCAAGATATTCCTTGTGCTCTCATTTGAAATTTCCTTCTGTAGAATTGAAAAAGGCTGAAAATTGGAAGAGGTTGGGGAGAAAGTTATGCTAAGAGCACCAGAAGCCTTCGGGTTTCCTGACCTGTCAGATTAGTACAGGTATACTGTGCTCATTCCCATTTGAAGCCACCGCAGATTGCCTCTAGGATTTTTCTCTCCCAGCCACGTAACACTTTTTCAGGGTTTCTCTCACTCCCTGTTCTCCAACGTCCATAAATACAGCACTGCTTTCAGCAATCAAACACTCTCCTTGAAATTCTCCTACTATAGACTGACTTTTTGATTAAGTCCTAGTCTCATATGCACAGTGGCAAAAAAGGAGTCCAAAAAGCAGAGCTGGATTCAACTTGTGGAAGGAATCTTCATATGCTCATTGTGTGCCTTACAGTTTTAGCTGTGTCTTGTTTTCAGGAGGTGGAGTGAGCAAGGGGACTAATTAATAGTTTTATATGAAACAAAAATTCATCCAACAAAATTCTAATGGACTTCAGCACGGAGACTTAAAAAGGTTGACCTGAAGTCAGTGAAGCTACATTAAAAAAGGTCATTCTTCCCTTCACTGTGTATATTTAATTTAGATTTTAACTAATTCTAAAATTTGAGGCAGTTCCTAAACTCCCAGTATTGTTCACAGACAAAAAAAAACCAGAAGCCTTGTCATGACTTTGCATACAAGTATCTCTTCAAGTGAAAAATAATGATTTTGAGCACATTTTATGTGGGTCTCTGATCTTAATCTACATTGCTACAGTGGAAACCGTATTAAATCATATTCTTGATGACATGAAGCCTAGTGAGCAAGAACACTGAAACTGCCAACTGCTGGTTACCCCCCACACACTCCCTTCAATAGACACTGAGAAGTCTGTAAATAATTTGTGCAATCATGGTCTTAAACTGAAAATACTGCAGCTAACGAATTTATGTTAATGTTCTGACTGAATGCCATTATGCAAACCTTCAGCAAATCTTGCACAACCCAAACTCAGTGTTCATTTGTAGACATGAATGCATATATTATCTGAGTAACTTTGATGGTTCATTTTATCAAGATCTCCACAGTATTTGCAGCATGCTGATGTGAGATCCCGTCTAGACCATGATATAGCATTAAAAACTAATTTCACACTGAGGTTAATAATTAGAGCCACAGACAGCCTGTAAACACTTGAAGAATGGTACAATTTAGGTAGATTTACAATTACAAGTCTTGTATGTGTGCCAAAGGACTTTAAAATACATTGGCTACATTCTGAAGATATGTCAGCATGATGGCGTGCTTCATTTTTTAACCTATTAGAATGTCTGGCACATGATGCTTCATGATCCTTACCCTTCACTTGGTTTCCTAACCATCTTCTTCCCCTTTTAATCAAATACACTGAACATCCACATTGTAAGCTGCAGAATTGTACTTTAAAAAGTAACTACCAGGTGTAGACTTAACTGCTCTATCCACTCGATTCACTAGCAACCTCTTCCAAAACTTTGTATCAAGCTTGGGCAACATACCACTCACTCTCCTTTTAATTACGCTTGCTCTTACAAAGTTGATGAGTAGATTTTCCATATGCTATCTTTTGCAGCCCTGAGGCACATGTTAATTCAGTCACTGACTACTGTCTCCCTGATCTTCTCCAGAATCTGTTTCCCAATTCTTGTTTCCAAAGGTTCAATTTATGCAGCACAAGGAGGACAGCGGCCTGACTTTCAGAGAGTGAAGGGTACGTTCAGTTCTGGTGTTTGTTTTTCCACAGCGATGACACTTGGCACGCTCTTTACAGCCTTAGCATCACTGCTGGTCTGGATATAAAGCAACTTCACAGACATTGCTGCTCTTTCTGAGATATGGAGCAGTTTAAAGCAGTACATTTATGTTAGGTAATTGTCTAAATGTATTAAATATACATTTTGTCACAAACTCCAAATTTCCCAAATGTAAATACCTTTCTACCTGGTCTGTCACTTATCACTTAACGCATTTCAGCAAGTAAGACAGAAACACCTGAATCACGAAGCACGTGAGCACTCTGCCGTTACGTGACTCACTACCAGTTTGCAAGAGGCTTGCTTTCACAAGTTGCTTCCCTGGCAGCTCATAAGGTACAAGTAATTCTAGTAGAAGGCATCTTCCCCTGAGGTAGTCTGCCACATCCCTTCACGAAGCTTGCCAGACCAGAAGTGCACACTGTTAGCACATTGCAATTTCAAGAGCGTCAATACCACCCTGAATGGGAGAGCTATGGGTAGACCCATTGTGTACTGCTGTGGGACTGTGGTTGTCTCCATGCCATCCTTTTCCTCTCATTTGGGTAACTAGCGAATGACGCAAGAGAGAGAGTGGAACGCTGCCATTACGGTATAATTTGCCTGGAAAGTTATTTTTAACATTTCAGGCGCTTTGAACTTCAGGAAAATAATCTTCAATGCTACCTCTGCGGCTGAAAACCTTTGGCATCGGCACTGAAATTGGTTGACATAGCGTGCGATGGCTATTGCCAAAATCCAACATCCAAGTAAAGAAAGTCAAGGGATCTATTCTTTCTTAGCTGTGCCACGGAATTACTGACAATCCCACCTGACATCCGTCAACATTAACAGAAATTACATGACAAACTTCCACATACACCAATGAGAAAGTGCATCCCTAAATTTAGAACAAAAGTGTGCTACCGAGGAAACACCTACTGTTGCTTATACAAGCACAGAGTTGACTGAAGATGTTTGATGTACCACGGTGCTCTGTGATTCCTTTGAGGTAATTTATGATTCTTGGCCTATTTCATGGCTTGGTCATTAATTCATGAAAGAGCCTTCCCAGAAAAACAGAAATTAAGGAAGGACACAAAACATACCATTAAGTTACAAGCAACTCACAAGCAAAAGCTTCCCTTCATGCATTATGAAGAACGGTGAAGATTTTAATGTCTCATCAACAAGGTGCGATCTCTACACAAAGAGTAGGATCGCTACCCATAACCTTGTGATTATATCTCCAAAGAAATCAATGCCTAAAGGAAAATATGCTAGACACACACGCAGCCGAAACTAAATGTATTCTGGAGGAAAAGATGAACGCAAATAGTAGCTATGACAAAGTACCTTGTATGTCTCTACAGACTTGAACAAACTTGAAGTTCAATGTCTTCCTTATAAATTTCTTTGGTTGGAAGAAGCAAGAAAAAATATTTTAGACCTCACCTTCATGCAGTCTACATTTAAAGACTATCCCGACAAAAAAAAAAACAACACAAACAAATAAAAAAAAACCCCAACACACACCACCAGAGGAAAACCATGGCAAAGAGGATTAGTAGTCAGAGAGTGGGAGCACAGATGTCATGTTACTGCACATAGAGGTAAAATCCACAAAGGAACTTTGTGCTCTCAAAAAAAAAAAACAAAAACATATGCAGCTTGGAGTTTCTTCCTTATACAGAACATTTAGGTTAACAGATTTCACAGGATAGAAATCCAATGTACTTGAAATAACTGGCTTGCTCAAAGTCTGTAACTTCCCTTTTCTCTGCCATGGTGACTGGCTTGTATTCCTAGGGAATACCTCCTCCACTCTCAGGACAGCCTAGTTTCCTGCTACTACATGCTGCTAAAGGCAGGTGGGGGGAAGATGTATTTGTTCTGTTTTAGTGAGAAGTACAACTTCTTCAGAAAACCATACGACCTCCATTAAGTCAGTGTTTGAGACCACAAGATGGGGTGGGCCACAACCAAAGAGATCACAAAGGAATCTTCATTGAGAGCATTCAGACATAGCCAGGTAGGCACTTTCTTCATTTATGCACCCATCTGCCTTCAGAAAATGTAAAAAGTTCTATTAAAATGTTAAATTTCATGTGGAACGGAAGCGTGCCAGTAGAGGTTGGTACAAAGGAGTAAGACAGCAGCATATTTGTAGACTGAACCATGGTAGCCCAGAGTTTACCATATTAGCCAAATCATAAATTTATTATGTAGAATGACTACTTTATCCAACGTATCAAGTACCTTAAAAATGAAGCTTCAGTTCTGTGGTGTCTTTGGTCAAAACACATAAGGTGTAGTTACAAGATGAACTGCAGATCACGTTCTCGACAGACCTACTCCAGCAGACGTGAGAACTAATAAAACAGACACCTACCACCACTTCCCTCATAAAAATTAAAAAAAACCACCAAACCAAAACCCCAACAAAAAACCCCACCACAAATCAATCGGCTCTGAGACATTCCCCTGGCTACTTTCCCTTCAAGGTGACCCACTATGTGTTTGTATAGCCAGCAAATTTGAAAGTCCACTGTTCCAGGCTGAGGAAATACAAATCAATCACCACACACACATACAAGCCCACCTTGATTAAATAAGGAAAGTTAAATTGAGTTGCCCAGCTAGTAGAAGAGTATCTAGGGAGTCACTGGCAGTTATTCCCATTAAGAAATACAAACAAGACTTGGGTTTCAAAATCCGTAGACTACCAGTGTTTAAAATACTAATTTGAGAGTCTCATTATATTTAAAGTACAGAATACTAGAGAATATAGTCAATACTCAGAGACAAATGCATATTTACAACATTTTAAAAATCTCCATTCAAGCCTCCTGCTCATTAGGTTTGACTTTGTACTTGCATTAAAACTAGAAATAACTTTGGCTTAAGCAGTGGCTCTGGGTGGTGTCCACCCTCACTCCCTAGCCTGAAAGCTGAGGAATACATAAATTAACATGAAGCTTCCTTCCCCTGAAGGTTTTGTTTAATTTTAGAAGTGTCAGGGAAATGTTAATGTTACATTTTGTTGCACATTTTCCAGCAGCATGTGGCATATGCCGAGAAGGGAAATAACACTGTTTGTCATTATGACTTAACAGCCAAGGAGGAAGAAAGTTAAAAAGGAACTGAATTAAACCTGTGATTCACAGATCTGTTAAATACTGTTCTCTGGTATCCAAACTAGATGTAATAGTTTAAGGTGAATACAAGATTCTGTCTCCCCTTTCCCCAAAGCGCTGATTTATTACAAACCAGGATAACATAGTTTTCATCAAGAGAGTCTGCATGTGAATAGTTTGACATCAAATTGGGAAAAAAGAGTTCTGACAATTCATCACTTTCAAACAAATCCTTATTTAGATGACTTCTAAGTTTAAGCATTGTAGTAAGTGATAAAAATAAAAATCACTAACTGAAAGACATGGAAATAAGCAGACCAAGACATTTAAATATTTACAGATTGAAAATTTCATTAAATGGGCAAACTGTTTCCTATCCAGCTCAAGCGCCACTCATGACTCTCCTGCGTAACAGAAATAAATTTAAGGAGACATTTCAGTGTGTAAACACAGAAAATGAAGAAACATTCTGGTTTTTCTCCCTTTGCCTAAGATATAGAGAAATGCCTGTATAATTTCATTTCCCTTAGGTTTCATTAGAACAGACACTGGAGTTTATCTGAGCATCAAGTTTTGACTAGACATCACTTTCTATCTTTTAATTCCCCCAGCTACCTTAAGCCAGCCTCCTTCCTGCATCAATCCTATGTTTGATTAAATATTTGGCCTTCATTTTACTTCTCTTTTGTGGTCTGCATCCAATATAAAGAAATATTACAAAAGAACCAACATGATGCTTGTGGCATAAATTAACGCAAAGTTGTATTTTCAACACTTCTCAAAGTAAAGGAGAAATTAACTGCAACTCTGACTCTCATAGTAAAGCAAACCACTCTAACAAAGAGAGGTTTTTATGTTGAAATACGTAAGAAAATTAATATTACCGGCTAAGAATGGGCTTATTGTCCGTCTGACTGTTTTCCATCAAGATTAACAGCAAGTCTGACTGAGTTAGAGTCTGCACTGTCCATAATTTCTCTGGGATAACTGCATTACAGTCAATGGGGTTGTGCCAGAGAAAGTACCACCAGTTTTCCACAAATATAGAGTGTATTTCAGAACATGGTACTCTGAAAGAAGATAAGGATGTAAAATTTGAATCTAAGCCAGCTTGCTCTGCTTTGGTTGGACCAAGTCGTCTGTAAAGGGCATCACGTTCATTTCTTCTCACCCCTAAAAAGATACAGTACAGCAGGACTGGAAACTTAATCCAGCATACAGCTGACATAGCTAGAAACACTTCAAGTCAGAGAGCTCTTTCTTGTCCACATCATCACAGGCTTTCTTTTTCCACTTACTACCTAACATCAAAACACAGCACAGGACCATTCTCCAAAAGATAGTTCCACTGGATTTTTCATTCATGTTTTCTTTCTTAAGCCACTTGCCTATCTATATCCAGAAAAATTAGGGCAGATGGGTATTGATAACTACTATACGAGGGCCAGGGATTCCAACTGCTACTAAAAAACTTCCAATGTCAATGTTGTCGACTCCTCAGAGCACCCTCAACTTGCACAAAGCTTGAGATTTTGGCGATCTTGTATTCGAGCTGTGTGTTCACTTGCCGTTACAAAAGCTGTCACCTTATGTCTGTGGGGGCGACTTGCACTGGTGCCACTGCAATTTGTGGCACACACATGGTCACCCAGGGAGAACAGAAACCAAAGGAGCAGCATCTGCGGCCATGTATCTTCACCCGTGCTGCTGGGTGTCTCTCTTAAGGATATCTCACTGGTAGGTCATTGACCAACCAGCGCATCATCAGTATATTACACTTATTCTGCTGTTGAGCCACGCGATACACTAAGAAAACCAGTTTTGTAGGAAAAATGGGAATTGAGGCACAAAGCCAGCATGAGCAGCTATGTGGCAGTTCCTTGCCAACACTTTGGCCTTCAACACAGGACCGTTAACTAGCTTGCAAAGTTTATAAAATAAATCCAAATTAATAGCTTAGGGAAATAAAGAAAACAGCGTTATTAGCGAAGCCAACATCCTATTACCTCTATTTCATTTCAGTAAATCAGTGGTTAGATGCTCTGCCGAGCTTTCCACAGAATACCTCCAGTGGATGTAGAAACCAGAAACATGACCTTTCTCAGGCTTTCCAGTAGAATTTTCCATGAATTTGGATTTTAGACATCACTAGGCTTATTACTGAAAAGGTACTAGCCAGAAAGGCTGTACAGTATTGGTATTACCATAAAACAGAAACGCAAAACTAAGTTTTACTTGGAGTCATATGAGGGAAGGGGCGGGGGGGAATCAAAAGAGTGAAAACCAGAACATTCTGTAATTTTAACTGGAGGATTTTGGAAAGAGAACAATTCAGGAAAGAAACTTTAATCCCTTCATGATCATTCTCTCATAGAAGCTGGAGAAATTGTTTTCTGTAAAAATAAACAGAAATGAACATTTCTGTATAGGCCATAAATGCCAGAACATTGAAGAAACAACTTTAATTTTGTAAAGGCTGAAAGGATAAGTAATAAGTTGGCAGGGCTGCTTAGACATTTGTGAACTCTCATAAATATTACCTACCACAAATCTAAATCACTGCCAGCTCTGGTTTATGTTAGCCTATTTTAATATCTTACCAACTCCTCTGCCAGAGGGTAACTGACCTTTCAAAAATTTTCTTCTCGCGCGTACAAGATAGTGTCAAGTAAATTATTAACACTTCTTAGAGGCTAGAAATCTAAAAATTTAATTTCTAATCTTTTGCACGAATCATTACCTCAAAAATATTATTTAGTAGGTTTTTCAGAGCTTTTCACATTGATGAAATCCCAATATAAACCAAAATGTTTTAGAGGAATAAGTCTTGCAATTTTCCTCATAAATTCATATGGTAAAGTAAAAAAAAAAACAAACAACAAAGGTTAGACCCCATATATGTTTTCTTATCTGCAGCAGGAACTACACAGCAATCATGGCTGCACCCCATTTGATTTCTAACTGCAGGAAGAGTGAAACTTGGAACAGCAAAATTCCACAGCTTCTCTGAAGGCCAGCTGGATCCGCCTGCTCTACTAAGCAGAAAAGAGTTCCTAACTCCTATTTCTGAGAAACTCTTGGCTCTGTTGATGTGTGTAGCCACAAGATTCGTTGGGGCTTCAGATCTGCCTGTCTTCCCATAGTAGCATTTCCCCTTGTCCATTTCTGAATTAAATGTTAGAATTAAACATCAAAACTGCCATCAGAGTGGCATAATGCTTTGTTTGTCAGGGAGTATATTCCTTAAGGTTTATGAAGGGGTTTTGTTGTTTTCAATTAAAGGGAAATGGACGCTATCCCAAGCAACTATCAGATGGCAGTGGTTTAAAATTTCATGTACATGAAAAAGGCATACAGGTATGAATTGCAAGGAGAGTTGGAAGCAGTACAATTATAAAAAGGTTGTATATACAACGATTCACTCTAATGCAAACCCAGGATAGAGAGAGGAAAAAAAAAAAGAAACAAAAAAAAAAGAGACAAACTGGCCACAGAGTAGTATCTAATATTACAAATTCACCACCCCAATTTACAATTTCACTGTTGAGATAAATTTCCATCTACTAAAAGGATAACAGTGTGGCCAGAGCCTCACATTTGTACAGAGACCTACTGATAACAGTTTCAAATTGATTACATTTAGATACGAGACATGTGGCTTTATTAAGACTTTAAACCAAATAGTCCGGATATTAAAAACATCACATTAAAAACACAGGCCTAAGATTGCAGAGCAATCCACTTTAAAGACACGCTCCCTGCTTTCATGCTACACGACTGAGATAGCAGAGTGCTCCATTTTCTCATTTAGAAGTTGTCTTTACCATAAAGATGCTTTCCTGATGGTAACTGTGATGTTTCAGAAGATACAAGCAGTCACTCAAGCCCAACTTTTAAAAACTAAATTTCTAGAGTAATATACGTTCATTACTCTTATTCCCACTGCAACTTTTACGTACAACTGCAGACCGCAGTGTAACAAAGCTGAAAGATTTTAAAATTGCAATAAGAAAAAATCCTGCATTGAAGCTAATAAAGTATTTTATGCTTATTCTGTTCTTGCCTAGAATAGTTTAATATGAGAAAAATCTGACTCGAAAGAGACAAAGATCCCTTTGCCCTTTTTTCCCCACCCTTATCAGCAAGAAGGGAATATTATGTCTTTATTTTGAAGGGATGCTATAAGATAAACCTGTTAAGGATTTGGGGGATGTTGCAGCAGTGAGCTAACAGAGCCAACACATAGAAAATGTCTACAGATAAGATGAGAGGAACCACAGAAACAAACTTGACCTACTGCTTTAGCTGAAAGCTAACACTTAAAGGTTGATCCTCTCCACGTGGCTATTGCTTTTCCCGCTTGAAAAATTAAACACTCCTATACTTCATCTCCAAATGAGAGTGAAACGGAGACTATTTCTGTACCCAGTGCGAGGGTCCCAACCAGACCATACCATTAGTGGTTACTATAGTTTCCTTGTTGCAAACGAAATAGGGTAAGTCACTTCCTTGGTTCCACCAAACTTAAGTAGAATATAGATGTTTTAAAAATCCTTCAGATTTCCTCATTCTGTAATATATAAATAACATTGATTTGTATGTTATATTACATCATGACTTCATGTTACTACACGGAACAGTAATCCTGGAAAGCAGAAGTCAGAGCTCTAGTGGATACTACATATCCCACTCAATCAAGCTGTGACACATCTCCTTGGCTTTCCCGCATATAGCCTCTCCTCCATTCCCAAACAGAAATTGTACACCCTCTCATGTGGCAGAAGCATTTTCGATACCAAAATTGCTACCTCCTCATTACTACTCCACTGTCTCCAGTGTCATCTCTGCTCCAGAGGTATGTTACATCATGTACCCCCTTGGATTTAACTTTGAAGCCTAACACTTTGCACACACACAGAGGCACCCAGCCTCAGGTACCTGAAAGCTTGGCTGCTTCTACCAGCCGTAGCAGTCCACCTACTGAGACATAACCTCTGTCTGCAAACCTTGTCTTTCCTCACGTCCTTAAACAGTTCTTGGCAAAACACACCACACAACAAAATCCCAAACGCTATGATTTACTCTCTCCGAAAAGATAAAACATATTTTGAGTTTTGTGACTGTATTTGTCCCATTCCAGCATGTTGAACATATTTCAAATCACCAGCCCAGTTCACGGTTTTATCAGCTATAAGAATCTCTCCTTTTTTCAAAAGCTGGAGAGAGTTTTCCTAGCAGGCTTTTAAAAGGCTTCTTTTGAAGAAGACATGTTGGCTATACAGGTCAGGAAATAGTTTCGTTAGGCAAGTTCCAAAGTACACCAGGACTGAGATGCTTTGAAAGTCCCTCTGCCAGCCGACTTTGTCTCACTTTGAAAACAAAAGCTACTCTTTAGAAAGCACTTTCTTAAAACTGTTAATCCTTGAAAAAGAAACAATTCTTAAATTGTCCACCCTATAAAAGCAAAGACAGCCCAAGGGAGTCTTTCTGAATGGTTTTACACAGCTATGTGAATAGCTTCCTTCTAAAAGGTATACAATATGCAAATAACTATTACAGAGCTGTAACATAAAAAAACATCTTTTATTCTCTTTTCTTAAACATGTAAATGAAGAACACTTGCTTTGTATTCAGGAAATGTAGGCAACAATGACATGTAATCGACCAAGAAAGAAGATACTTAGCAAATAAAGATCAAACTCATTGCCTTCAAACTTGTAGGCTTATTTGCTATTTAAAATTATACTCCTGATGAATTAATTTGTGGATTGTTAAAAGAAACTGATGGCTGAGCGTTCCACACGGAACAGATGTTCTACATTCAGTTACACATTCAGTACTCCCTCCCATGCTATGATAAGTATCATCTACAATCATCTGGATCAGTCCTTAATTAGTACATCAACCATGTCAACTGCAAAGGGGACCTGGGGGACTGCTACATATCTATACATTCAACTCCCCTTCACAGTAAGTGTTGCTCAGTAGCTCAAAGATCAACCAGATTATTTAAGTAGTTTATAAAATCCTCTGGAAGATCAGTCACAAAATCCAGTATTTCACTGAAATATGAAAACATGATCATTCAAGCAGAAGAGAAGCATGTCATTCAATCCTGAAAAAGCAGAGATAAGTGCATATTATAAGTGAGGAAGATTATTTTAATCTTTAAGATTTTATCTAAAATTCAGGATACACCATATAGTGTCCCCAAAGTGACACCAGTGCACCATTAAGCCTCTTGTTACTGTGGTGCAACTTTTCTTGAGATAAAATGCAGTTGCAAAACCAGAGTGATATAGAGTGGAAGACATTCTTGCAGACTAAATTCCAGCAGAGGAAGCCACCTGAAGTAGCCTCCCTCCCCAGAACTGCTGCTCAGTCCAACACAGCAAAGGAAGATATAGCTGGAAGTCTCTCAAAGCAAGACCTGCTTCCTTTGGCTAGTGGGTCTGGGGTTTTTTTTTTGGTTGGTTGGATTGTTATTATATGGGTTTTGTTTTAAACAGTGTTTGTGCCTTATTTAAAAAAAAAAAAAAAGTATTTTGTGCAACACTGAAGTGATCTGTAATGATCTTTAGAAAGACTGACTTCTCTCACAAACTTAGTACCCAAAGAGACATGGGAGATGGATTATATGATTTAATTCCAGGACCAAAAAAAGACTCCCGATATTTGTTCGGCTTTCTACAAGACGTTTGGAAAGGCAGCTACAGTTAAGAGCTTCCCCCAACACCACTTTGGGAGAGGGGGGGATGATACTACACCAGAGAAACAATACTCACTGCTTTACACCAAGCACACATTACTGCCTTGCATGAGAATACAATACTTTAACCATAGAGAGCAGAAAGTAAAGGATGACTCTATTCAAAGGATCCAAAAATCTTCATGACAAAGTTTTAAAATGTGACCGAGATCAAAGATAACTAACTAGTGATACCCTTTCACAGTGTATGCACATGGGGCTGTGAATCCCAGTCTCTCAATGCACCTTTAAAGAATAAAATATTGCGTTTGCTAATCTTTTCAAAGTACTTCCTCCTGCAACATTAACCAAGCTTTTTGGTCGGTTTGCTTTTGGTTTTAAACAGCATTATGCAAGCTCCATTTAACCATTGATGAAGACAGGAAATTAATCCCAATTCTTATTACTCTGCTCAAGTTGCAACAGGAGTCCAGGTAGGCCAAAAAGTCCCTTGCCACACATTTCTACTACGTAACATGGAACTTTTGTTCACCAATGCTTTCCCTCCCTCACGCAAAGCGCACAGCGCGCATTGGACTGCTCCGACTACAAGACCATGCTCAAAGGATGTGACAAGTATGAGGAGCTTTCTCAATTCAAAATACCAATTCCCATGCTGCTGATATTCCTGAAATTCTCCCAAGTAAAATTTGCATATGTTTAATTTGCCCCAGAATACCGAGATGGTCACATCCTGACAGTGTATAGCTGAAAAACTATTCCTTCCTCTCAGCAAAATAGTCTGGCACCTGCAATATTGTACTTCAGATTGAAAAAAAAAAACCCAACACAAAACAAACAACAAAAAAAACAACAGAACTCAAAATTTTCATTGTGGTTCACTTGCATGACAAAAGACAGAATTGTACCAGATGTAACACAAATGATTCAGTATGAACATTGTTTTTACTTATACTATTATTTCACGCTGGAGTAGGGAAAGAAAAAAAAAGAGAGAGGGAAATGATGAAGGCTTCTTCATTCAGTGTGAAGCTAAATTCTGAAGTAGGTACATAAAGCTTCCTAAAAAGACCACTAACTTAAATTTGTATCCATATACTTGTTTCTGCCCAATCAGCAGCTGCAGAGGCATAATCTGCAACAGAAGTATTTTTTTTAAACCCATTTCTGAATAGCTGCAATGATGGACATATTTCCATTTACTACTGCTTGGTGTTTCGTGTTGGCATTTCCATCGGCGCTGGCTGGTTGCAATGCAGTACTCTCAAAGCGCATCTTGTGCAAAACCCAAGAATAGCCTTATATTCTCCCTAAAAGAATACACAAAAAAAAAGAAATCTCTAAGGTTTCCATGTATAGTAGTACATCCCAGACAGATGTCTAGATGGAACAAGAAGGGTCTTCTCTAAGGGATCTCTGAACTCTGCCTTTTCCTTTCGTAGCAGGAACAGTTTTCTCTTCCTCCACGGTCTTATTGGAAACAAACCAACAGGGAGGTGGGGCAGGCAGGGAGAATCTCTCCAATTGTGTCATAATTGCTATAATTGAACAGACTGAATGTACAATCAAGCATACACTTTGTATACAACACAATATTCTTAATTATCACAGGCAAAAATGAACAATTGCATCTGAACCTTTAAACACTCTCAAACAGCTGATAACTTTCAAAGAGAGTATGTTCACTTGTGTATTGGCCTATTTATGGACTCTGATGATCAGACTGCACGTTGTTTAAAAGGTATAGCACAAAAAGGAGCAGGGAATTCAGCCTACCTTTTGCTTAAGAAGGAATGGGGGAGGGTTGTAGTCTTAAAGACGTAATATGCAGGAAGGCACTTACAGCTCTACACACATGGCTCCAGTTTGAACCCTTGCATCTTTAAGTCATGTGCTAATATTTTTACAAATAAGGATACTTTTATCAAACAGCCTTCCTCTGTCTCAAAACAATTCCTTAAAGAGTTAACAGAAACAATTCAGGGGTAATCGCATTGCTTTTTGGTGTAACACTTTCCTATGCCGCACAGTGGTACTTTCCATATGAAAGCCCGACTCTGAAACAATACTCAATTATCATAATCTACTAAAACCTGTATTTCAAAACATTTTAGAAGTGGTTTTGGATTACTTCTTAGCTGGCAGCCTCCTACCAGCCTAAGTAGTTAGAAGTTGCAAAACTACTGCCAGAGAAGTGAAGTTCCAGAGTGCAATGCTGCCATCTGCTGAAAGTTGGTTGTCTTAAGCGTCTAATTCTTTCCAAAGATTCAGTCACAGTGGAACATTCAAAGCTATTTAGATTTATTTAATTAGATCAATTTAAGGAAGAGTAACAAATATTTTTTGGATCAAGCATTTGTGCATACAGATACAAGGTCAACTGCAGTCAAGTACAGTAGCTCTACTTCCTTCTAACGGAACGGCCACCCAACGCATGGTAATAACCCACGTTTCCACGTGTTACATACAATGCGGCACCGTAGCCTTGCAGAAGGTGTCCCCTGTCAGCAACAGACCCCAAAAGTAATGTTTCATGCATAGTGACAGCTCCAGAATAGGACATCCTGCAGAGGAACCTGCAGGCACAAAGGAAAGCTGCACATCAGGGTGGCCATAATGCCTTCCAGTAGCTTGGGATGGTGTTCCAGTTGCCAGGGCTGCACCCGAGGGTGGCAGACTTGTTGGAAAACTTTAAAATCTATTAAAAATACGGACTCCTACTTCTCAACATCTAGTCATGGAATAATGACTTGTCTTCTTTTCTAAGTGATGAATATGGCCTGCCGCAACTGCCAAAATTCATATTCAATTTGCCAAGAGACATCTTTCATCTGTGGGACAAATCAAAGTTGTTCACCTAGCAAAGGCTGCTAAAGAAAAAAAAGGAACTCGTGTGAAAGTACTACACCACTACGACGTCATTTTCACTGTGACCTAGATTAGCTGTGGTAACTCAACTTAGGTATGTGTACAGGGCTCTCAGTAGTCTGGTCTGTCTTGCACAACCATACCCATGAAGCAGTCTGACATTCATGCCCTGTTCCGTACTGTTTGATTGGCACTTCTCCAATAAATCAGGCTAAAGAGTTTATCCCAGTACAACACTTCAAGCACATACCAGATATTTTTGTTCCCATTTCACCAGTATAAATCTGAAATAACTCAGCTTAGCTAAATGAACATGGACCTCAATTTCTACCAGCGTAAACAAATCAAGCATGTGAGGCACTGCACAAGTGACAAGTTTATTCACTCATGGCTTTTCCAGCTACAGCTGCTTAACAGCACAAGCCTGATGTGCCTATGCCTGGCACCGAAGCAAACAAGAACAGAATACTACTCTATTAGAATAGTAGCCGCTAATCACTTGGAACAGATTGCAAGCAATCTAGAGGGGAACAATGAACAGAAGAAACAGGTCTCTGCTCTATATGGGAGGACAAACTCATCTAATGATAAATGTTACACAGTCTGCCCTGTCACCATTTCTCATAAAAAAAAAAAATTATTGGAAAAATTCAGCTTCAATCATATAATCTAATTTGGTGCAGCTCCACAGTAATTATGATGTGTTCATGCTTTTATCACTTACATTGATAAAAGGAAATTACCAGGAGATTCCAGTAGCATTTTACTGGATTTAATTCCAAGCATAAACTCCTAAGCGCTCCACTGACGTCTGCCAGTTTGATGATGGTATGAATCACATACCAAGATATACTATCAACTATGTATTTCAAAGCAGTTACAGTTCTAGCAGTAGCACAAAGCAAAGATAAAAAGCTGTCTCCGTTTAAGGCTCAGGACAAGTCCCACAGAGCAGGACTCCTATCAGCCCTCTCTTTCCCTCCCCCTTCCCTCCCAAGGGACAATAAAAAGGGGAATGAGGAAGGAAGTGCCTCACACAAAATTGGAAGCTAAGGCTATGAACAGAAATTAATAAGTAACAGAGATAAATGGGGCAGGGGGGGAAGGAATATGAACGGCAGAGGGATATACAAAACCAGCTCTCGGATGGCGCTGGATTGTGCAGAGCACGTGGAGCCAGATGCGGCTGCGTTGAGGGGCGGTCCCACCAGCAGCACAGCCCAAGGGAAAAAGATAAAAAAGAGCTAAACCCCAACTCCTGTCCCTTTTATGGAGTGTGGCACGGGAGGGAATACCAGCTGCCCTCTGAGCCCTCAGGGCCTAGAGTTACCACCTGTCTGTCCGTCCCCCCTCAATTTGTTAACTCTTAAACCACAGCAAAAGCATCCATCCTTACCTTCGTTTTCTTACAAAATTAAGAAAGCCAAATTTTAGGAAAAAAATTCTATGTCATTCGAAAAAGTTCGATGTAGTAAGCTGACATTTTACATGTAAGCTGGTCATTTGTGAACATCACGTTGTTTTACAAAGACACAAAATGAAAAGAGTTTATCAGTAAGACAAGACAAAAACAGAGCGTGTGGGAAGCGCAGTCACAGCAACACTAAGCTACAGCAAAGGCTCATTTCTCAGTAGCTCATAAATATCCACTCGGTAAAGAATGAACAAGAAGCATTTTTGCCAGATCAGCACTCACGTTTACAACTCCAAGCAAAGGAAACAGTAAAGACAAATTTGATTACACAAGAGGCAGAAACACCTTTTTTTTAAGGGTGGTTTGTTGTTTTGGATTTTTGTCCACAGTGCAATGGGCAACACAAGCTTAAAGTTACAGCCACCAATGCTACAGGACAAAGGTTTGTAGGTCTGAAGTTACCTCAAGGTTCCTTGCAGGCCACCAGCATGGTTAGACTGATACACGATAACTTCAACTGACCACTAACGAGGACTTCATGGACCATTGTTGGTCCATGAACATCAAGAAAACATCTCCCCAGTCAAATCAAATGTGCACATGAGATACAAGTCCAGGATGTACAGCACACAAAGAACTGAAACATTAAAAGACAGGACCAAGATCTTGTAGGATTTCAATGGATACAGTTCCACTAACAGTGGTATTTTTTCTTTCTTAAACCTCCCATAGAAGCCAAGCCAGATGGCCAAATGCTGCTAGTACTAATGCTGCTAATACTAATGCTGCTAATACCCCTTCACGATTATTTATTGAGTGGGACACCTAAGACCAACACTTTCATAACTTGTAATCACTACCAGTTTTCCCTCCCCCCCCCCAGTTTATCTGTAACAGTTACAATTTTCATTCAGAATATGTCTAACATATTGTTCACGTCTACTCTAAGATTATTACTTAGCCAATGCAAGTAAAATTGAATTTATTTCAACTCTATCCAAACCACTATTGTTATTGGAAACTTCTGGTCTAAGTTACTTTCCAAATTGACCCTTAAACCCCACTTTCTTATATTGTCCAGCAGTTATTCAATGGAGTAAGCTACAGAAATTTTCACCCCAGTATCCCATAGATTAGCTTCCAGAGAAAACAAGCAGCTTAATAAGTAGAAATAGTCCATGTGAAAATTAAATACAGTCTGATTTGTATTTCAAAGCAGCATTCACTGGAGACAAAGGAATTGTAGTTTTCCAATTACCACACTGCACAAGGAAGCAACCTCAAAGCAACAGCTGACCATGGGTCACACCTGATCCATGCTGCTAGCTGTCCTCCTCAACTCCTCCCTCTACAGAAGTTATACACCAGTAATACCCTTCTTCACAACAAGCCTGCTACACATTAAGCCAAGGCATTCGAAACTCTGAGAGCAACTAAAAGATGCCCAAGCTAGAGAATTTACTGTGCTATGGTTCATTCTGCTATTTGCCTTAATTTGCACCTCACTTGTGGAAGGAGCTCATTTCTGAAGGTCCTCCTCATTCCAAATAAAGCAAATAGAACCCAGATCACTCAGCCACAGTGCTCACAAACTACATCTGTTAGGACTACTTTGGTTCTGTTTTTTTTTGCCAGAAGGTAAAAGTTACCATATCAAATAACAGGTAAGAACATTGTTTAGATGGCTGTCTACGTATAGAGTATGAGACAAGCACTGCCTTATGTAAGCAGCCAAAGCTATCTATTTAAATAGTAAATAAAATTCTAAGTGAAAGACGCCAACAATTTAGTATAAGAAAGTTCTCCCAGTGCATGATGCATCTAGCTCAACGACCACCAAAAAAAAAACCGAAAAAAAACAGAAAGAGAGAAAGGAAAAAGTTTTAAAAGTCAAGTCACAGACATTTACTAGATCATCTACCAAAGGAGCATTATGTTGACTATATCCTCCAACCCAGCAGCCGCAGAACAGAAAGTCCCCTCCAAAACGGCGCCTGCCAAGCACAGCATTCATCACACCATCTCCTGGTCAGTGCATACATATACAAAGAAGATGATTATGCCCTTCTGATTTCGGGTGTCATCCAGGAGGATCGTTTCCACAGTTTTAGCAGTGAAATGTTCTTCCCAGCAATTGTATCTTGTGGTTCTACTTCCATTTCCTTTACTATGTATGCACAAGCAGGAGGCCTCTCTTTGGCCTGAATTATTTACCCTATAATTTGTGCTTCTGTTTTCAACTAGTATTTACTGCTGAATCATGCCAAAAATCACACATATTGAATATTGCCGTGGGTCATACTTTAAAGCCCATGAATTTCCTGGTTGCCTTGCAGCCAGACATAAGCTTCCCATTACTTTGGGCCAATCTGTATTCTCCTATGGAACATGAAGCTAATTCACTGACATCAGTGAAAACACACCCATTTGTATTATACATTAATACTACAGTTCTAAAACAGTCACCTCAGTCGCGATTCCTTGATAGTGCATTTATTTTCAGAGGTATTTAGATGACAGCAGCTACTCCTGCAAGAATACTTCAAATACATTAACATTTGCAGTAAGTTGTCTGTTTGCTGGATAGCCTTTACAACATCCAGATGTTTAGAAGCAGGCAGACACCCCTAAACAGCTCTGAAAATCTGTCCAAGTGTTGTAAGAATCCTGTCAAAGGGCTATGGCTATTAGGAACCTAAAGATGATGGGGCAAGTATCCTAACTCTCTATTAACAATTTGCCCTCAAACACAAAGACCCACCATAGCATTCCAAGTCTCCAATTCTATAAAAAGATGGATTTTCAAAGATACTACATGTTAAGAACTTAAGACGTAACAACACAGCTACACCAAACCTTTCCTTTATCATAACAAATAGCAGTATGGGGTTTTTTTGGCTAGGTTGCACAGCAGGCACAGAATAGCTAAGCGAGAATGACAGACACAATCAGATACACCCATCAGTCACCGCAGTATTTTAAACAGATGTAGGCTACTAAAGGCCTTGCAAACACTTCAGTATCAGTAGCCAAATATTCAATGCTATGAGGGTCTTAAATACATATGCAAGTACCTATAAATCTCAATAGCTCCAAATGTAGGCTTTTTTTTACCAGCATTGATTTCAATAGGACACAGCCAACTGTGTCAGCTTAACTGAGTTTGCAAGTCTCAAGAAGGAACAAATACTCCTGAGGTGTTAGGGCTGCATCCAGTAAGGGGTTTGGCCCGAGCCACTACCACCTTACACTCATCCATGTCCATGCAGCTCCTCCTGAGCCACCTCGAGAAGCACAGCACCTCCTGTCAGTCCACAGGGATTTACAAGAACATGTCCACAGCTGCATTGAGACAAAGCAACTGGTGTGGACCTCACACTGCAGTGTGAAACCCTTAAAGCCCTTGACCAAAGTGGGAGACATGTTCAGCCCCTCAGGAGTATGGGGAAATGTGTGTTGAGAAGGAAGCATCTGAATGGTTGCTTCATGCCTTCCCTAAAATGGTGTCGGCTTCAAGGCAAACCTCTATCCGTTGTTTGGCAGAGGCCTCCACGAGGGGGAAGTTGGGGAAGAAGGAAGATCAGTGGAGAGAGAGGCAGAGCCACCCAGAGCATGCAAAAGAGTAACTCCCCAACCCTGGGTCTGGGCGCTCTAATACAGACACTCCTCGCTCACCCTGGCTGAAAACACCCTAAACCCTAAGCGAGACAGGCATATTTTCACTTCCAAGACATTTTCAGCTTGTTGCAACAATCTATGAGGTTTTTGCAGCATCTAGGTATTTCTAGCATCAAGCTCACTGACAAAGCTACATAAACTCTCATTATTAACAAGTTTTTAATATTAAGTGGCCTTCATACATACTGGCACAAGTCTGATGTGTCTTTTCTTAAAACTCTTTAAACAGCATGTAAATAGCGCTTAAAACTAAGATGTATAGTTCGCCAATTCTCATCCTCATTTCAATGCGTAGGATACATGGAAAATAAACGTAAGCAGTGAAATCAACTAACGCTGAGACCTTGCAAATAATTTTTGATGTTCATGTTATAGACTAGCTTGACAGTCTCTTCAAAAAACTAGAAAACCATCTCAGTCACACCATATAGTCATGTGCAGCACAATTGCCTCAAGAATTTTAGACAGTCTTTTCAGAACACAAATGTTTAAAAATTGTTGCTCTATCCTCCTCCACTTACTATAACTTCATAGTAAAATTTCTAGAAGTATTTCTGAGCACTACCATAAACCTGCTATCTCGTCTATAAATATCTCTCAACTAAAGCAGGCAGTACAGGCTCAACTGCCTCCTTCAAGGAAGCATCCCTCCTCCAAAAGTTTTAATTACAGACACTCTGACTATCCCCTGCCATTTCAGCCACTTCCCCAGCTTGTTCTTTCTCTGGATCTGGTTTAGTTTGTTTTGCTGTATTTTGAGACTTTTCCAAGGCTCCAAATATTTAGGCTGCACCAAAAGTATTTGAAGAAACCAAGAGTCTTTTTCCACCTTAAAAGCAGAGCCTAACACAGCAAACTCAGCATAAGCAAAAAAATTACATGGGCAAAAAACCCACTACTGATTGTCCATTTCCTTCCTTTCCCAAACCAGAAAGCTGAGCTCTCTAGCCCTCCCAACACCAGCTTCAATCCCTAGAGACATTAAGGGGTCTCTTACATCGCCACACTAAAGTAACCGCTGAAAACACACAAAGAAGAAAAACTGGCCTCTTGAGATCAGTCTTTGCTCAAGCAAAATGTACAGGCCAATCTGCTTTCTACAGCAACTCCATCTTGGGTTGACTCGACTGGCTAACACTTACTCATTTGTTTTTCACTGCCCTAGGCAGCACATTTACAATAGCTACAGCCAAACTGATGTGGCTTTTTTTTTTTTAAAACAAAAGTTTCTTTACCTATGTTCTTTTACCCGCTCCCTCTATTCCCTTCTCCTTTTCTATCTCCTACCATGTCTCTTTCGTTCTTGTTTCCTCCTTGCAACATCCCCTTCCCCGGTTTCAGAGAGTCATGCATGAATTCTTTATCTTTGTGAGCTTGCTTTTGTAGTGATCTTACAAGTTCTCACTACTTCTATCAGCCTGTATCATCCCAACTACACCCACCATCTTTCAGCCCTTCTCTTCACAAAGGAAAGAAGCTTCCCATGTGACCATCTGACTCCCCACCACCACCTTTTCTTTCTCCTCACAAAAGCAGCATATTTCTGTTTAAGAGTCCTTTCCCTATGGTTTTCAAGCATCTACATTTTGTTCCTCTCCTCCCAGTTCCTGCTTCCAAGCCTCATACCTCCCATAGCATGGGCACCCTCAAATGGTAAGCAGTCGCCTGGACTTTAGAAGTGTTTGTGCGGTGCTGCCTAACACCACCTATTTAAAAAAATCTGCTCAAGAGAATCTAAGCTGGGCCTGCTAAGCTGGCATTCTGACACAGTTCTGAATTCATACAGACTTAAAAAGCATGACACACCCCAACCACCTCTGTTACCCCAAACACAACAGATTTCCATTTCAGAAAGGTCCTCAAGATGTTACATACAGAGGGGCAGGAGAAGCCAAACCAAAAAGCTAAGGCATCTCTACTTCTAGTGGACTTTGTTTTCTAAGCAACCCTTGGAATTTTTGCGTATTGTTCTCAGCTGTGCACAACAGAGCATTTCACAAGTGGTTTCTATTTTTAGGATGTCTGGGAATGCTTTGCTTTTTCTTTTTCACTTTGTGGGACCACAGTGCCATCTATAGGAAACGTTGTGAAGAGCAGACTCTTACTGGTTAGTTACTATTTGTAAAGTTAAGACTCATTTTATTACTTGGGTTTCAAAACAAATAGGTGGATCAAGTCTTTGTCTTAGGCTTTTACAGACATTTGTTAGGATACACAAGCCTCAGGATTACGGAAGTTCCAGACTGATACATTCGAAGAAACTTAACACTTTGAGGCTCACAAACACCAAAAACGTATTAACATGCCAGAAAGAGAAGTTACTGCTTCCAGAAATAAATGTCAAGAAGGGCTATCCTGCATGAACTTGTCTTTTCTCCTAGATCCTGCATCTCCCATTCTAGTGGGCCTCTGTGTTTGAGCAAGATTGCACAGGGATAAACACAAAGCCTGCTCCCTAACCAGCTTACTATTAATTCTCCAACATCAGGCAACAGCTAGATCTTTGCAAATTCTCCTTCCTGCACAAGCAGCATGCATGTAAAGGTTCTCTGTCTACAAGAAAGCCCTCTTTCTTGCCATGTTTAGTGGGAACTCAGAGGAATCAGAATAAGCCTGTGAGTACATATAGACCGTACTCAATATTAAATGAAGAACAGCACAAACTTGAAGAAGGAGACCTTTTTAAAATGACCCTGGGAGAATTTCAGAGAAGTTAGGGAGATGCAGACGTGCAGGTGGGCCATCAACACAAGGCAAATTAATACAGAAATAAAGAACATGGCATAGGCTGGAAGAACAGGCCCCTAGGTAAACTGAGCACTATGGAAGACTCACCATGGGGAAGTTTTCCTCACGAGTGCACTTCCAGGAGCACCTATGACCTGTCCATGTACCTCACCAGCTGACAGCAACCCCCAATCCAAGGTCAGGGCTCTCCTGACCACTGCGTGCAAGAACAGTGATGAATGCCAGGCAGTGACTCAGAGAGAAGAGGTCAACCTCTGGCAGTTGGCTTTCAAACAAGGCACAGGTGAACCACATTATCTGGGGAAGAGGTGGGAGGGGAGAGCAGGAATTACCTCTCTCTAGGTCACATTAGTACAGCTGGCACTTTGCACTCACACACAGGTGTTTCCTAAATACATCATCTACATACATTAAAGATTTAGGTGACAGCACTCACCTGCAGACATTGGGAGCTCTTCCATAATGGTGTAAAGGTATCTCTACACTTTATATATATACACTCATCAAATCATTTAGGTTGGAAAAGGCCAACCATCAACCCAGCACTGACAAGTCCAGCATGAAATCAAGACACTAAGGACCACATCTACACATCTTTTAAATACCTCCAGGGATAGTGACTCTACCCCTTCTCTGGGCAGCCTGTCCAGTGCTTTACAACCCTTTCGGTGAAGAAACTCTTTCTAATATCCAACCGAAACCTCACGTTGAGGCCATTTCCTTTCATCCTATTGCTTGTTAGTTGGGAGAAGAGACTGATGCCCGCCTCACAACCTCCTTTCAGGCAGCTCTAGAGAGCAATAAGGTCTCCCCTCAGCCTCCTTTTCTAGATATATATATAAGGCCCTCCAGCAGGCACTAGGTACCTTCAGTTCTGGGGTTCCTACGTGTCTGTCTTGATAGACCTGTGTTCAGACATTTGAGAAGTGACTTCAAAGTCTGGATCTCCTCTATAGGCCTGATGTCCCATCCCACTTGTGCATTGGTGCTTCACATTTACATATATATAAGCTACTGCTTATATATATGTATATATATATATAACACAAAACACAAAAATTACAACAAAAATCACAAACAACAAAACAACCTTAGTGTAAAAAAAAAAAAAATTCATGTACTTTGTTTTCATATACCTGTAGGCCACCTAATTCTCAGGAAAAAGCTGCAAATGCAAGTGAGAGCCCAGGGCACTGCACACTTCACCTCATCAGAGCTGGTGAGACCACAACAGCAGCACCATGGCTGCCCCGGCTCAGCACCACACAAAGCCAGGCTCCTCACATACCCTGAAGAAACCCTGCCAGGGCCCAAGCCTCATTCCCCCCTCCTAGGCACAGTGGCTCCCCAAGGAGCACTCAGGCTCACCTCCTCCCCACAGCAGCCCCTTGGGGAAGGAAACAAAACAGACTCACTAACCTCAGCTTCAACATGACATCTTCCTCCTCAGGTTCTGCAAGACCTCACCAGCAGCAGCTCCACACAGCCGGGAGGAGAGGAGGTCCCAGCACTGCCCCTGCCCAGGTGCCCACAGCCAGACCCCAACAAGCTGCACCACTCCAGCTGGCTTTAGTTTGTTTTATTTCATAGCCCTGCTTCTGTCAGGAAGCCCTCATGCTTTAGCAGCAGTACATGTTATTTTTGTACCTACCCCTCAGATAAATAACATCCTTTCATTGTACAGGGATTTCTAGTAAATCCCCATAAATTGTCCTGTTTTTCAGCGTGAAATTGCAATAAGCAGAACACGTTTCCAGCATAGCAGTCGATCAGGAGGTAAGGCCTCTGCTGCAGCAACACAAACAAGCATTGTCTCACATGGCGGTTTCGGCCTTTCTTTCTTTCAGCGGCAAGACAAAAATCATCTTCGAGTGACAGTAAATGCCAAGCTAGGACCAAGCGGATGAAGGAGGCCACAGGACCGTGCAGCTCTCACTCTTTGTCCTGGCTGCTCTCTGGCACTGCAGAGGCAAGCCGCAAAAAAAGCTATGAATGCAAGAAACACCATCTGCTTCGTGCATCTCATGTTTGGCAAAAATGGCACAATCACCCCCTCCAGCACACCAAAGCAAGGCCTCCAACGCAAAACCTTGGTGAGGGAGCGCAGGAACCACCGCCTGTGTCTGGAAGCACACAGGAAGATGGAGAGGGAGAAGGAAGCAGCACTGGAGTCTCCATTAACTTTCTGAAAAAAAAGCCATTTCTGTCCAGGGAATCGAGTCCTTCTCCCTTTGCTAGGGTTTAGTTTTGTTGTTTTTTTTTTCCTGGTTACACAAAAGCAGAGTTTTCATTTTTTAGTATTTCCAGTACCTCTGTAAATATTCCTCCCTACTGTCTGTACTCCTTAGCACTGGCACATGGCACTCCTGCACGAAGGAGAAACCGTTAAACTCACTGCAAGCAAATGATGAATTTTTTTCTGTGCTTTGATGTATTACAGCTCTCTCTTGTTGATTTAGAATTCCTTATGTTGATATGGTGTACGCCTCAGATGTGACCCCACCGTCACTGAAATCAACGAAGATAATGTAAAATTCAGAGGGGACAAAGCAGTAACTGGAATAGGGAAGCAGTGCTAATAAAAACCTGAAAGTGGCACTTCAAGGAGTTCACACCCCCAGGACAGACACTAATGGGCTGATTTGGGCAATACAGGTGCCTTTGGCTGCATGATCTTGAGAGCCTCACTTAACTTTTTAATATAAATTGCAGTGTGAAAGCAGTGGATTAGATATTGGTTCACAAGAACTGGGCCTAAACATTCAGGCAGTGTCCCCCAACCTTCTCTTTCAGGAAGCTGCCCCTTTTCCAGCAGCCCTGCCACCTCTCAAGTTGTGAAAGCTGAAATTATTTGAATTATTTTCCTTCCTGCTACAGCCCACACATTTGTAAAGGATTAGGAAGGGCATGGGGCAGTTACAGACTGTCACTGCCGAAGGAGGCAAAGAGGGGACATTTGGTTACCGTTCTGCTGTATCAACCACACCAGTCAGTATTTAATTGCACTCTGTATTAAACGACGCAGTCTAAAATAACCTTTATTTCCTACAAGCTCACACGAGCACCTCTGATGAGGAAAACGTTCATTATTAAACACCGAGGAGCTGCTGTGGACACACCACACTTACATTGAACGCAGGAAAGCATATCCTTAACCAAATATACACACAATCTCGGACAACAAAAAAAATCCCCTGCCAGCGTTCCCGTTGAGCGCTGGTGTGGCCACTGCCACCAGTCACTTGTCACCCAGAGCTCCAGTGCAGGCCAGTGGGTGCACACGCGTGGGCCCGGCGCTGCCGCCACAGCTGCATAACTTATCCGTGAACTTTTTTTTTTTTTTTTCTTTCTTCCTGGCTCCGGAACGCAGCCGAGTCCCAAAAAAACCCGTTTTCCCTCCCAAAAAGCTGTGTGCTCCAGGTGAGGCTCGAACTCACAACCTCGGCATTGCTCGGCTTTGTACTGCTGTATAAGTACCGCGCGCTAACCGATTGCGCCACTGGAGCCCTGACACCAACTCCTCCCGAACGGTTTATCAAGGGCTCGCCCAGCCCGGGCGGGGGAAGAGCAGCCGGGCGCCTGCACCCCGCATCGGGCAGCGACCCCGGGCCGCCCCGGTTCTCTGCCTGGGCCGCCCTCTCGTCGTTAACGGCCGTTAACAGCGGCGCGGGGAAGGGAGGAAAGAACGGAGTT
>VWZK01009863.1:0-13098 GCA_013396935.1 Baryphthengus martii | reverse complement strand
GACAGGACAGGACAGGACAGGACAGGAGACCTCTGGTAAATAACAGTATGAAGCATAGATGAGAGGTAAGATACATCAAGATCTCAAAAAAGAATTTAGTAACAGACAAAAAATAAAGAGACAAAACCAAACTAGTCAGAGACAGACCCATAGTAATTACCAAATCAAGCATGTGGCCTTTAGAAAGAATGGAATCATTCATGTGTTACACAAGACTAAATGAGTCTAAGAGTGCTATAAAATCATACATTGCAAGTGAAAGAGTTCAGAGGAAGACAAAATTTAAATTCACAAACAGATGCTCAGTGAAATTTATTGCGAGTTCAGAGAGCAGTTCTACTAAGTCATTAAATAACGACTTGGAATTCCTCAGTGAACAATTTAAAGCAATGTAGAAGAAAGAGATATAGTAAACCAGAATATAGTGGAAGAGAATACAGAAAACTCAGCTTGGTTCTGGGATGAGGCAGAAATACCAGTTTGAATCTGTTCTAAGTCTCTGAGTGTTCGCATATATTTGCAGAATAGCAGGAAAGGCAACTAACAAAGAGCAAGAGTAGGAGGGGAAAGGAACATTGTGCTTTGAAGGGAGGAAAAAAACACGGTGAAGAAGGAAGGTGACAGAGAAGAAAACAAGAAAAAGACCGATACTTGGAAGAAACGGGTACTCATTACCATAGCAAGCACGAGTGACAACTTCTCATGTTGTCGCATCACCTCCCCTTGATCCATTCATGCTCCCTACAGACCTTTGTCTCCATCAAGACCAGTGTCTTCTGTGACCAGTTATGCATCACTTCAGCCCCTAGTTCCCTAAACCAACCCTCTCATTGAACTCTTTGACTCTTTAGTTAAACAGTATGTCCAATTATTTGCATACGTGTATGGTGACAGAAGGGCTGTTCAGATCCACGTCTGTGAGTGCAGGAATGCGTGCAGCAGGCTGTCATAGTGTAATTTCCCATCTCATAGTGTTCTGATTCTGTGCAAGACCTACTGACCTCTTGGGACTCTACACACTTTTACTTGTTCTTCATCAGTTTAAGTTTCAAGAGATGTATGCTTCAACAAGGAGACCTAAGCTAACAGAAGTGTGCTTCACTGCACAAGACTGTGCATAAATTGGATGCAACCAACTCTTCCCAATAAAACGAAAATACTTCAGATTCTGATGATAGAGAAGTAATAGCATGTCAGTGAGATGTTGTGATTCTTCTGTCACTGTCTAAGCAAGGTTATGAAAATAATTTCTTTAATTTATTAATGTTCCTTTCAGTATACCCACATTAGATTCAACCAATGATTCCTGAATAAAGATATGCTGTGCACAGGACTCATCTGTACCTTGTGCATTAAAGTGGCAGCATGTAGAACGCGGCTGCAGGAAGAATGCTGATCTAAATCTCTTATGTTCAATCCAAGTTTCTTTTATTCCACATACCCTGAATTGTCTGCTCTTGCCAGTGGTCGACAAAAATGGTACAATGTAAACATGAACATTTTTTAAATCTCAATTTTGCGTTCACCAATATTTTCACAAAATATGGTTTTGAGGTTTTAGAGTGTAATGAATAAAAAGATACCTACTACCTTCTCAGTTCAGTGAAAAGTCAAAGTTTATAGGACAGAATGTAACACAAAATTAATTCTTTTTAACAGGTGAAATTCTATGACTCTTCATGTCTTAACTACTTTCCTTGTTGAGGTATAAATGAATTGTGTTGTGCCCATTCACATAAAGCAAATTGCTGAAGGTTTACTTGTCTTGCAAAGTTAGCTCTAAAGTATTTGTGAAATTAAACACTTTGATTTATGTAAGTTAGAAAAAAAATGAAAATATTTTAATCTACCATCACATACTCTACCATCACACTACATACATCAGGAAATAATATTGTCATAATCAACATGCTTGGGTTTTAGATCTATTATCTTTTATGTGTTTATAAACAAATATATCAATGTACAGCACAGAGATTCTAACCTTAACAGTCCTTTCTCACACTGAAGTAATTCCAGATATTCCCTGCAAACTTCTAATTTCAAACTTAATTCATCCTACTGGGTGAATGACTAGTTAAACCATTAATTGTCTATACAAATACTGCATGACTTACATTCAAATTCCTACAAAGGGAAGGTAGAGACATTCCCAGTGTCAATAGGCCGTGACTTCCACAAAGCCAGTGCACAGTAGCTAAGAGAGTGACCACCCAGAGTGACACATTTTTACACTAAAGATGCAAAGGGGCCTACACCAGTGACCTTTCCTGGAGACCAGGAGAATAACAGCAATTCAGGTTTAGCCATTCAGAGAAGTTTTTTGGTCCCAGTTAATAAAGGGCCTTACTAATCCAAAAGCTACAAACCTAAAAAGATTCCTGATCCAGCAGGCACTATGGTTCAGGGAGGAGTTGGGATTTTGTTTCATTAGATGAGGAATTAATGCTGCTTTGAGCATTGCTTGTGAAAGCCCTTCAATACCAAATCTCTATGCCCACAGTCTTCAGCACTGCACAATCCACAGACACAGCATGCTCCAGGAGTGCACAGAAGTCATGCAGTCCTCTAGCAGTACACCTACATTAAGAACAACAGACAGCTGTAGAAGTTTTTACCTGGCCAACGTACTCATTCTCCTTCTGTGACTGAAATGTACACGTATGTTATAGGCTACTGGTAGCCACAGGCATGCATTTATATACTCCCCTTTTGCAGGAAGAATTATTGACAAAAATATAGCATGTTATACAAACAATTTAGTCACCCAAAGAGTTTTATAAATGCATAATAAGAAGATAACACCGAGCGATAAAATATACTTTACTGAAGTAACAAGGAAACATATAGCCTTTCCATTCTGCCTTCAGTGCAGGAACAGAACCAGCCTAGTGAACCAGGTCAGTCAACCATATACATTTTTACAGAAGAATTTCACACAAGTGCACTATTTAAACCATTTCCTAAGGACATCTTGTAATGCTGAAATCACCCAGCCAGAAAGCACAATAATGTGCAGAGTTTCTTTTGACAAGAGGGACAGTGGAAGAGAACAGTTTAAAGCAGAGGAGGTTTTCTAACCTTGTGTGGAAATAGGAGAGCACTCAGTGCACAGCTTGGAGAAATCATAATATTGCAATTCAGGCAGCCTTCAAGCCTGAAGAATGTCACTGGTTGCTGAAAGATTCAGCATATATGTGTATATATACGTATATCATAACAGAACCATAGAATGGCTTGGAAGGGACCTTAAAGATGATCTAGTTCCAACTCCTCTGCCATGAGCAGGGACACCTCCCACTACACCAGGTTTCTCAAATGCTCATCCAACCTGGTCTTGAACACTTCCAGGGATGGGGTATCCATAACTTCTCTGGGCAACCTATGCCTCACCACCCTCTGTATGTGTGCATGTATATACGTATGAAAATCAAATCAAATCAAATTCCATTCATTCTGTGAAGAGTTCGCCTGTCTAGACTGTGGAGCATGCCTATATTCCTTCAAGGCTTAATTCAGGATAGTGTCCAGAGTCATAAAGCAGTGAGGAATCCCAAGTATCAGGATTGTTTGAGCAATCAAGTATGACATAGTCATGGTTATTTAGAAGTAATCATACTTCTAGCAATTTACAGATATTACCCCCTCCTCTTTCCAATGGCATAACAACAATAGTAGGTTACGTATTATGAGAGTGTGAGTGAACAGTCATGTGTCTTTTTCTGCATCTCCTGCCTGTTCAACCTCAGTTGAAAAGAGGATGAGAGGGTAGATGCTGACCTGCAATTTCAGAGCAACAACGGTCCTTTACACCTTTACACCATGTAGAGTCTTCAATGGTCTACATAAATGGCCTCATTTTAAGCAATTTAATGTAATAACAAACAGAAAACCAGAAAGAAAAATGAGGGTAAAATCGGCTTCAGCTGAAGAAAACAAGAACAGTAGCTAACCCCTTTGAGGCCACAATTACAGTTATGTCAAATTAAACTCAGACTTTGTATTAATTACTTGTATAATCAAGAGATGTAATGGTGGCCTCCTGCTCCAGTAGGAACAGGAGCAAGTGAGTGTATGTGTGTGCACATGTTTGTCTGTGTGTGTGTACATATTCACAGATGCCTGTGTTTGTGTACTCTGGCACACAAACGAAAACCTGGAGTGACAGCTAAAAATGCCACAGGCATTGAGGAAAATGGAAAAGATATAACAGAAAACTCAATCACTGGTGATACAGGGAGAAGTGGGAACAACTGGATGCTTTTCAACTGGATGAAACTGAAGAGGAAGAATAGAAGTGGACAAACAGAAAATAGATATTGTTTGGAAGAACGTTATGAGCCATCTTCATTTTATATTCTTCGAATGGCCACCACCCTTTCAGAGATAAACTCAGCTATAATGACTTGTAAAATACCTATTTCCTTCTTCCAGAACTCCAAGATTATTTGCTTGCTATTTCACAAATGTACATGCAAAGGAAACCCCCTGGAACTGTTTTCCTGATTCAAATGAGAACCTGATAACCATAGACAGACTGAAGACAGGCAAAAGCCTAACTTGGGAGGAGAACATAGTCTTACATAATCATAATGCCAGTAGATTTAAATTCAAATTATATGTGACCTGAATCACAACTATAGGCTGCAAAGACAATCATTGCCTACTAACGATGGAGATGAGAAATTCCAGACTGGCTTTCTTTAGTCTGCCCTTAGAAAACACTCTATAACCTTTCTCTTTTCAAGCTGTGACTGGATCCTTTCCTCCCAACCAGAAAAACAATGCATCATCTGAAAACAAATAAACTAAAACAGTTAAAATTATAGCGGCAAGAAAACACAAAGCATGGCCGTGTTTTAAACAGATGAACCACTTGCAAAAAAAAAAATCTATTACAGTTAAATCTCCTAGGCTATGAGGGAGACAATACAGTTTCCTGAATTGAAACATTCTGTCTAAGTGTGCTTTCTCTCCAAATGTCTCTGGAGAGTAATTATCTTTTCTAGATTTCAACTACAAAAATTGAAGGAACTCCCAAAATGCACATTGGTTCTCATACTGCAACCAAATCCTTCACCCTTAATTAAATCTTGCATATAAAATTCAATCAGAGGCAGTAAGATGGCTAAGGCTCAAAGCAGCAGTTCGCATCTCACCAAGTGCAGACTTTGAATGAATTGTCTCCTAATCTATTTTAAAAGGTCCCAAAGTCAGTGAATGCTTTGCGTGTCTCAGCTCAGCTGTACTTATCAGGCCCAACTGATGCAGACCAGCTTTTGGGTGCACAGTGGCAATAACATGAGTATTAGACTTGCTGGGGTCTGACTTCTAACCATTTTTTCACTTGAAAACATAGATTGTGTTAGTTTGGTTTAGCATTTCTTAATCCCAGGTGAAAGAGACATTTTTATATCACTAATTAGTCCCCTGTTGCCAAGCAGGTAGGTATTTCTTCAAGTAAAATTGGTTATGGTTTTGGACTTGGAGAAACACAATAATGTAGAACTATATAAAATTGTATGACAGTGGTATTACAGGTACATGTTATCACTGTATCTGTTTGGCAGATTGGTAAATGTTATGTTGCTCTGCCAGAGCATGGTATCATATTTTGTTATAGCAGTATTTTGCCTATAATTTCAGCATAAGTGATAGCTAAGTATGAAGCAGATAAATATGAAGGTAACTGGTGGACTTATGTTTTAGATGACACTAGCAAGTAATATTAACATTTAATTGTATTTTTTGCATAATCTCCCTTCTAGTAAAAAGCTTTTGCAATTAAAATACGATAAATAGAAATACAAAATTCATGTTTATAATTTATGTTTTGCTTCACTCATAGCTGACATTCGCAAAATGAAGACCTCATACTCAGCTTGGTGTTCTTATTTATACATCGAACAGATTTTTCATTCATCGATAGTATTGAAAATTATACACCCTATTGAAATTCAGAAATCATGCAGGTGACTTTTACCAGCTTCTGATTTCACAACAGTGAATTTGTGATATTTCTGATATCATCCCAAATGAATAATGAGACAGAAGGTCTCAGCTTAATGCAAATGTAGAAGTTAACAGAAAATCTCATGTTGAGAATACCTATGTAGCAGATAAGGTACTGCAAACTTTCTGAATAGCTTGGTTTAATACCTTTAGGACAGGGCTCTTCTAGAAAGATGATCAGAGGTAATCTAGAAGGGTGATCAGAGATTTGAACAGAGATCCATATGAACATTGTAATGGCTGCCTCTCCAGTTTCTCTAAGGAAGAGCTGGTAAATGTTGAAACGTTAGTTACTTTTGGAGAAGCAGGGTGATACATAACCACATCTGTGGAGAGCAGACGAATCCCATTACACCCCATCAGTACAAACTCCTGCTTGTTCTGTGGGTGAAAGTGCTCTGGTTTGGTAGATGAAAATCTAGAAGTGTGGGTGGAGGAGGATATAAGTAGCCAGGATCAATGCCCTACCTGATATGAGCAGTTAGGAGGAGGAATGATGGTGAAATAAAGTAATATGTGTGTCTTCCACAGCACTCCATCACTTGTTATGGAAATCTTGTTAGCAGATGAAAGTGACAGGTGAGGTTCTGCACTGTAAAACAACAGCACACACATGGTATTTTGACTGCCAAGGCAGGAGGACGAAGCAACCCTTGAACAGGCTTGGAATACATGAACCAAACAGGTATTGTTTGTCCAAACAATCCATGGTGTGATTGTCTATTTCCAGAAAAAAAAGACTGGTATAAATTCTGTGAATATCTGCGGTTACTGTCATACAGGAGACCTAGACATCTAAAAAGTCACAGTGACATAGTCTTTGTAAAATAGAATCACCTGTTTGTCTGAGACAAAGTAACAAAAAAGCATAGGGGCCAAAACCAAGATGTAGTCCTTTACTTTTACTCCTCGCAATTCTTAATCCTTTTTCAAGCTTGAAAATTAATTTGCATAATTTCTGGCTCTAAAGAGCTTCAAGGATTAATTGTACTTCTGAAAGGGACAGAAGTAGTTTTGACATGAATGAGGTGAAGGAAGACAATGCGAAAGTCTCCTATGACATAAAAGCAGTAGCCTGTGTTATACACTGGCATAGACAAAATCCATTCTATTTTACCTCCTCTCACCATGACCCTCAGCCTCTGCACGTCTTCACATTTGAGGTCATTCATGTTCAGTCATTCATCCTTGTTGGAATCAGAAAGCACAAAAACATTTGAAAGCAGAAAACACAAACCATTAAAACTCATCACTGTTGATAAGCATCTAGTGTCTAAAGAAGACACTGAGGCAGAGTGGAGATCCCGTGGCCCATGCTGTGCAGACACTGAAAGCGGATTGAAACCAGGTGTAGGCCAGACCTCCATTCTCTGGCTTATCTCAGGATTTCACTGTTCCTGGCAGAAGAGAATGTGACAATGGCCTGTTCCAGAAGAAGCGATCAAGGCTGGAAAGCTCATCAAGAGGTGTTCTGTGCATCTGACAACCACACTTAATGGTTTGCCTACAGTCACATCCCCACGCTTTAAAACTTTGTACATTAATAGGAAACTGAAATATAAATGTGGGTATTTTTTGGACCTGAGTGGGGACAAGAATTCGACACCAAATCCCAGGGACTGACTGACGGGTTTGTCCTCCTCACCCTCCCAAAAGGGACACCTTTTGGTAAGACTCGTGCCTCACCTACGCTGAGTGTCTGTCAAACAGACAGGTTTGTTTTACCCCGGGAAATTACTTGTATTTTGGAGCTATATAATGATTTCTGCAGCTTAGTATATGTATCACCGGCAATCTTAAAGAATCTGTGTATGTTCCAAATGTAAATAAACCATGTTATTCATGAATTCGATTGCTTCTAGTGAGTGCAACTGGACCTACAGTATAGACTGCTCATGCATCTGGTATCAGATATATATATANTCACTGTTGATAAGCATCTAGTGTCTAAAGAAGACACTGAGGCAGAGTGGAGATCCCGTGGCCCATGCTGTGCAGACACTGAAAGCGGATTGAAACCAGGTGTAGGCCAGACCTCCATTCTCTGGCTTATCTCAGGATTTCACTGTTCCTGGCAGAAGAGAATGTGACAATGGCCTGTTCCAGAAGAAGCGATCAAGGCTGGAAAGCTCATCAAGAGGTGTTCTGTGCATCTGACAACCACACTTAATGGTTTGCCTACAGTCACATCCCCACGCTTTAAAACTTTGCACATTAATAGGAAACTGAAATATAAATGTGGGTATTTTTTGGACCTGAGTGGGGACAAGAATTCGACACCAAATCCCAGGGACTGACTGACGGGTTTGTCCTCCTCACCCTCCCAAAAGGGACACCTTTTGGTAAGACTCGTGCCTCACCTACGCTGAGTGTCTGTCAAACAGACAGGTTTGTTTTACCCCGGGAAATTACTTGTATTTTGGAGCTATATAATGATTTCTGCAGCTTAGTATATGTATCACCGGCAATCTTAAAGAATCTGTGTATGTTCCAAATGTAAATAAACCATGTTATTCATGAATTCGATTGCTTCTAGTGAGTGCAACTGGACCTACAGTATAGACTGCTCATGCATCTGGTATCAGATATATATATATATAATCACGGGAAAACTGTGCTATTCGCACATCCAATTGCTCCCTCTCAGGAAACCGGACCTACAGTGTACGGGCTGTTCGTTAATCTGATGTTGGACCTATAGACACAGTGACTACGTTATTCGTGAATCTTGACTACTAACCAGACCTAAGTGTGATCTGGAGTTGGACCTATAGCGACACATCTTAATTGGTGTACCTCTTAAGAGATCAGTCCAGCCGCCCTTACCCCTCTAATCTCTGAGGACAGGCTAGAACGCAAGGGGGCTTTTCTCTTACTAAACTCACCCCACATACACACACACTTCACGTGACAATCCTGCATTTGTTGCATCTCAGATTTATCAGGAGCCTCTTGCTTCCAGTTTGAGGAGAAACAGTATTTTCAGAACCTTGATTTTTCTTGCGTTACCCTCAATAACTGCCAGTGAAAGGTCACTATTAATCCATATATAGAAAAGTAACAGAGATTATCTGAGATGTTTCTTAGTTAAACCTATTTAGAAAATACAGGATTATTCATGGTGGTTTCTCCTGGCCAAGTTATTGCTTAGAGTAACTTGGTATCACCTGCCAGCAGCACACAGTGCCACAGATGAACATAGGTGCCCAGCTCACTCTTAACATTAAGCCCACATACTTTTCTCCTCTCAAAATCCATCAAATATGCATAATGGCAAAATGAACAACCCTCATTTTCTCCCAGAGTCTATCTGTTCTTCAGGCTTTTCATAGATCCCTTTGGCTCTCCACTTTGTAGATATTTCTGTGTTTTTTGGGAAGAAGTAGGAAAAAGAAATCAGGCTACCAGCAGACACACAGCTGCAATTTGGGAGATGCACTAACTTAGATGACCCTCTGTTGATATCTATCAGGTGAGCACCCGGTCATATATTCAAGGTGGAGGTACCTCATCTGAAGTCTTCTAGGTAACCATCAAAAGATAGTGCTACAATGTTTTTTGCTGGTGCCAAAGTGACCCGTCAATCAATGGAATCAAAATAACATGAATTTTCAATGATTGCATGAGATACAGATAATTAAGATCCAATCTGCACTGTTTCTCATGGTATTTATAACAATTAACGTGCTATTACAATTACATTGTAATAGTGTGGATGTAGTATTACCAATATTATGGGTTCTTACTGAGAAGAAAGCTGAAATGGATGACCTCTAATCAACAGAAAGGCCAAACAATCTTACTGTGCCATAGGATAAAAAAAGAAATGTTGAAAATCAAATTATTTCAAATCTGTGTCGCCCTTCAAATTCTGTAAAACAAAGTAATGGGGATTTTTTTACCTTTCCTCTTCTCTGCTGTCTCTGTCCCCTTCCCTATGAAAAATGATCTTTGCTGTGCAGTGTCCTCAATGAAACATACCTTGTCAGAGGCATATGTATTTTGCCTGAAAGCACTGGTCTGCCCTCAAGTTGTCATGCTTCAGCAGGTGACTGCCCATCTGCTGAGTTACAGTAACTATCTCTGGATTTGCTTTTAGTCCATACCAGGAGAAAGCTAGTTCAGCTTAGTTCAGTTTACAGTGAGAGAAAATACCCTGTCTGGGACAAATCCTGGCACAGTGATTGGCATCCTGACAGGAAAAATCCTGTTTTATCTGTTGTGACTTGTCTCTGCTCACCTGATTGGTTACCAAACTGAGTGCTATGAAAACTGCCAGATAATCAGCCTGCAAGTGAATTGAGCTATGCCTACTCAGTGGGGAACAAGAAAACTGAATTGTGTCATCATCTCTTACGTATCCAAAATTCATGAGTAAGCCCACCTAAAGGCCTGAATAACTTTAAGCACGTGTTTTAATTCTTCATTTGCTTTTTGATGTGAAGGCCTGAAGAGGTCAGATTTTTGAGTTCTTTACAACTACTAGGACTGGAAATAGACTTATTTATTTATTTGTTTATTTTTCCCTTTTCATTTCAAGCAGAGACAGTCTTGTGTCCAGGAACAAAATCTTTGAATCTACAATACTGTATCTGACTTCACTCACTATGGGATATACCAGCCACTGAAATAACATTGAAAGATACCTCCTTGCCAGCAGACTCTGCAAAGAATCATTCAGAAGGACCAAGAACTTCCTGTCTTTTCTCAAGCTCTAACGGTACAAAGAAACCTGTTCTGCTTTTGTGCCAAAGCAATACACACTTCTGTTGCACAAGAATCCTCACGATCAGGTTGAATTTTATTTTTGTCCTCTTAAATATACATTGGTTCTTGAAGAAATGTTATCCTATCATAAGACGATCATTTGGCATGAGCATTGATTTGTTTACCATGCAATTAGTGTATCCTTCATATGTGGTGTATTTGATCAAACTCCACATCCCCGTGAAGAAGAATGTCTGCAATCAGTGTAGGTGATGGGGGGATTAGAAAGAGAAGAAATATCTCCTTCAGTTAACAGTAGCAAACAGGAAAGATGTGGGTTTGAAGACAGCAACCCAAAGTTCACTAGGTGGGCTTTACTAGGAGGAGGCCTGGAATGTTCACCAGAATTTATCAGTTGCCAAATTCAGAAGTTAATTTTGTTCAGAGGCACAGAAAGAAGTGCCGAGGGGAACATATGGCACAATAAACTTGTAGTGGGTGAAATGAATTTTTTTGACTGCCAAAAAAAGCCGTGAGCTACCTGAGGGCTCTCAAAGCATTTTATTGGAACCTGCTCTTCATATTGGTCTTTTCATTTTTCCAGGCTACAGGTCAAATTATTTCCATCCAAAGACATCATTTTTTTAAAGAAAAATCTTGATTTGTTCCACTCAAAAGACAAGATTTTTGAATTGCTCTCTTAGGTTTTCTGGCAGTGTCAGTATAGCTGTACTAGATTAGACTGCAAATCTCCCTACCTGGGTTGTGTCCACATGAGGAGCTAGTAGCAGTTTCCTAAGGCAGGGTGTAAGGCCAAGGAAAGCACATATTGATGCTTTTAACACTACACCTTCCTAGCCCCAACACAAAGCTTACTCTGTGCTTCAGTAGCTTGCCCAAAATACCTTCAACAGCCAAAGGGACATCTTCTCAGTTAGAAATAGTTGAAAGTTGCTTTTGGTTTACATAAACCATTGAAATTCTCTGAATTTTATTGAACTGTTTATTTTCTGGTCATTCTTCATGAACTGTGTGTCCTCAAAGATCTCACTCATCCTACCCTTGGGGGCTGTCGTTAACTCTGACAGCACAGAGTCTATCATTTCTCCAAATACTGCTTCTGGGGAAAGCCATTTTCCTTGTAGATGACATGTTGCACAAGCCTAAGGAGAACTAGAGAAAAGAACATTGATTGGAAATTTCCTTTAAGGTTGCAATACTGGTAAGCAGCACGCTTGTTGCTTATTATTATTATCATTTCTGTCGCTTGCTGCAGAACACTGTAGGCTACGTAGCTCTTTATGCATTAGCCTCTACAGTACAAGTAACTTCAGACGTTTGCACACCTCTTAACATATAGTTTGCCAGTTTTATTTATGTTTAGTACCTTATTATTTGTGTAATCACACTGAAACAAAGGATGACAGAAACAAGTCTCCAAGGCCCTCCTGTATCCTCACAACTTGTCTCCCACTTAGTTCTTTGCACTTTCACCCTCAATACATATGAGGAATTAGGGGAAGGAGCACTCGAGCACCACTGTGCAGCACCTGGACCTAACGGCCAAACAGCACAATTAAGTGATTGCCTCCCATCAAGATGTGCCTGAGATGTACTTCACCCAGTGCCACCTTTTTGTAAACACATGTAGTTATTACATCCATATATTTGACTATTTTTTTCTGCTCTCTACATTGCCCACTGCCTGAGCAAGGTGAGTTCAAGGGAAATGGAGATAGCACAAAATGGGCACACGTTCTGCTGCTACCAGTCCTATGGCTGAGACCAGACACGGTAGAACCTGTCCCTCAGCTGGCATAAACCCATTGCAAGGAACAGTGAAATAGGAATTTCCACTTCTGTTAGACCAGGCTGGGGAATATGAAGAGAAAATAATTTTTAGCTCACCTTGAAAGCTTCTTCTCTTAGTTCTTTTGGACTGGCTTGAAACATTATGCTTTTCAAAGTGGATTGTTGCTTGCACTCAGCTTCAACTGAACACTGAACATACATACTGATATATGCCCTTCACTGACAACGAAAGAGAGCATAAACATTGTTTTACACAGTAGTCTACCAGATGTAACCATAGAAAATGCATGATGCGTGACAGTGTCTCTGGCCCTAGGGGTAGTGATAATCATCTAAAGGAACATCTGTTATTTCATCTCAGGAAAAAAAAATAGATCACTATGTCCAGGGACTGCACTAAAATGTACATACTCGTTTCAAAAACCTGATTTACCTACTGAGCCAAATCTTCAGATGGTGTATGCTGGCAGACTTTTGCCAAAGTCAATGGAGTTGTACCGATTTATACTCACAAACCACCTAATCTGCTATAGAGAAATATGGTGTCTTGGAGTGATTTTTGTCTTG
>VWZK01009861.1:5014-27951 GCA_013396935.1 Baryphthengus martii | reverse complement strand
TCACGGCTCAACACAGCTTGACACGGCCCTGGCTTGCCCGGGCAGTGGCTCTGGGTGCCATGTCCCGCCTCTCAGGTCCGTCACAGAGCTTGGAGCTTTGTGTGGGATCAGGAGAAATGGCCCAGGCGGGGAAAGCCCCTTCTCTGTCTCCAGCACAACCCATCGTCTGAACTGGAAGAACCAGAGAAGGGCCACCGGGATGATCCGAGGGCTGGAGCACCTCTCCTATGGAGACAGGCTGAGAGAGTTGGGGTTCTTCAGTCTGGAGAAGAGGTTTCTCCAAGGAAACCTTCTGGTGGCCTTCCAGGATCTGAAGGGGGGCTACAAGAAAGCTGGGGAGGGACGACTTAGGATGTCGGGAAGTGACAGGACAAGGGGGAATGGATCCAAACTAGAGGAGGGCAGATTTAGATTGGATGTTGGAAAGAAGTTCTTCCCCAGGAGGGTGGGGAGACCCTGGAGCAGGTTGCCCAAAGAGGTGGTGGAAGCCCCATCCCTGGAAGTTTTGAAGGCCAGGCTGGATGGGGCTCTGGGCAGCCTGCTCTAGTGGGAGGTGTCCCTGCCCATGGCAGGGGGGTTGGAACTGGATGATCTTCAAGGTCCCTTCCAACCCTATAATTCTATAACTGGGTGGTACAAGGGGGTGAGACTAAGGCAACACTCAGAACCCCCCCATTTTTGTGATTCCCAGCTCTGATGCCTTTGGCCAGGCTGCAGCTGCCACTTCAGCCGCTCCCCGGACACCTCATCCCGCTCCTGGCTCCCAACCACCCCCATGGGTTATTTCCTGACCCTGCTGACAAGCAGGACGGGTTTGTTCAACCCGCAGGCTCTCGTTACCCGGTGTTTCACTGCCCCAGAGATTTGTTGCCTTTGTGCTCTGTCTTTGTTCTTAAACCTGGAACGATCGTGACTCAAGAGTTTCTCAGCCATGGAATGAAGGATGGGAAGGTTTGTTGGGTGAGGTGGCTGCCTTTTCAGTGGGTAAAGTTCTTCCAACTTCTGTTTGTTTGTTTCAGTGATTTTAAACATCTTAAAACTCTCAGGGACTTTTTGTGCTTGGAGAGAAGAAAGAGGAGTGAAGGTAGAGGAGCAGCCATTGAACAGCTCTGTTGAGCTGGGCAGATGTGGCGACATGGGGCTCGGAGAAAAAAAAAGAAAGGAAAAGTGCATTTGTCACTTCTTCTTCATGAAGTGACCCCCAAACTGGGATGTAGTGGGGAGAAGGGGAAAGGAAAGCAGCAGGTCCCTGTGTGGCCTCGCTGCTTTTTGAGTAGGGGGTGAAAAAAAAGGTCCCGGTGGCCACCCCCACAGCAACTCCTGCGAGAGGTTGAAGAACAATTTTAGTTGGGTGCACAACACCGTAAAATTACAAATGTGGGGAGTTTTTTTTTAGTAGTTACTTTATTAAAGCTACAGAACCACGTTAAAATGACTACACTGTTCACAGAGAGCTACCAGGTTTTACTTCATGGAACGAAGCGCCCCAGAGGGTACAGCCAGAAACGGGGAGCAGGGCAGAGCTGCCAGCTGAGTTAAGACTACGGGTGGTGCCTCCGCAGGCTCCAGCACCAGGGGAGCTCTGAGAGCCGCTCGGAACGTTCCTCGTGCCCGAGGTTCCAGCGCAAAGTTCTTTCAAGGTTACGGATTTAACTGTACCCAACGTGTTCACAGCTCGGGGTGAGGGAGGCGGCTGGAAGGAGCAGCTTTGAGCCGTCACCTCCACTCACCACAGAAACTCCAGAGGAGAGAGGTTCTCACCTACACGTACAAACATTTACAAAGAACTGGACACAATCGAGCAAGAACTAGTGTTGGACACCCTTGCTGAGGCCAGGAGGTGTCAGGCATGACAGGCATTGGGCTTCTGTGGCAAGACCCCAGCTCATCTCAAAAAAAAAGTCACCAGGAACCTAGTCTAGAGGCACAGCACAAGCTGGTCACAGAGTCTCGTCTGGGCTCCTCAGTTGAGCTCCTCTTTGATAGGGGTACAACCTGAGAAGAAGCTGGTGTTGCTGCTCAGCATTCTCTTCTTCCTCTTCACAAAGGGGATCTGGTTCTCTTGGGACTCCTCATCTCTCAAGAGCAGGGAAGCAGCGGCACTGGGCTTCTTCAGGAACGTATCTTGGTCCGTGATATCTTTCAGAACCTACCAGAAAAAGAAACGAAGACAACTTTGGAGTCGGTCGCTGCCCTGAAGGAGTCAGGCAGCTTGAACTGGAGCTTGGAGGCAGCACGCGCAGAAGTCACCAGGTCAAGATTTAGAGTTGCTTAAATGAAGTTAAAATCCTGAGGACAAATTCATGGGCTGAGCAGGGAGAGAGAGCATTTGCAGAGGGCACACGCGGGATAAGTGGATCTATGTTTTAGTACGAAAACTCCAGAAAACTCAGAAGTTAAACAGAAGCTGTGTCCTGTCAGACTTTCCCAGCAGCAGGTCTATCGCCTCGGGGGTTTACCAGAGCCCTGGACAAGACAACCCTGTGCACACCTCCAGACCCACCCTCCCCTCCCAAGGTAGGCAGTACCTTGGTCGGTGTGACGCGCACCGGCTGAAAGAAGGTCTCTCCTGCAGTCACTTCAGTGGGGTCTTCAAGCTTGAAGGAACCTTCAGAGTCCCTTGTTTGGTCCACGTCCAGTGTGGCATCCTGAGGGGCACAACCATTTGGAAGTGCTTTGACAATACCCATCCCCTGAAGAAGTACTGGGGTTTCCAGAGGCACCTTCTCCTCTCCAGCTGTCAGGTAGCTCAGAACGGGGTGCTTGGTGCCTCTGCAGGCAACTGCCTTCATTAAATGGTCAGTAATTAACTACTCTTGGAGGGCTCTGCTTCAAACCTCCAAGATTCAGCAGTAAGGTGGACATTTCTAGTAAGAGTTCTAATGAACATCTGTTGCTCATGAAATGAACCTTCCTGATGCTACAAGACCCTCCTCAAGTTATCCCTTCCATCCTTTAAAAAAAAATTTTAAAAAAATCACAGAATGGCAAGGGCTGGAAGGTCCCTCTGGAGCTCATCTGGTGCCCCCACCCTGCTCCAACAGGGTCACCCAGAGCAGGGGGCCCAGCAGCGCAGGGTCCAGGCGCCTTTGGAATCTCTCCAGAGAAGGAGACTCCCCAAGCTCTCTGGGCAGCCTGGGCCAGGCTCCAACTCCCTCCCACCAAAGAAGTTTCTCCTCATGTTCAGATGGAACTTCCCATGTTCAAGTTTGTGCCCGTTACCTCTTGTCCTGGCGCTGGGCAGCGCTGATAAGACTGGTCCCACCCTCCTCACACTTATAAATAAAAGCTTTGATAAGATTCTCCCACAATCTTCTCCAGACTAAGACCACCCAACTCCCTCAGCCTTTCCTCATCAGATGTTCTGATCTAGACACCACACCCATTTCCATACTTAGTGCAAGAACCTGGTCCTGCAGAGGAACACGCTGTACTAATTACCAGTTAAACACCAAATTAGTGACCTTGACAGCTGTTCCAGAAAGCATCAAGCTGAAGTTTCCAACCACGTGTGTCCACCAAGAGCTCCACCACTTCTCCCTCCACCCAGCCTCGCTCGTACCCCCTGTGGGGTGGATGTTGGGCGCAGACCCTTTTGCCCTCCCTGCCCCCAAAACGCTGCGCTACTCACCGCAAAACCAGCGTCTCTGTTCCTACACTTGGCCAAGTCGCAGCTACAGCCGTCGGTACAGCCCATCTTCTGCTTCCGGCAGCCACAGCGCTTGTTGCCGCAGCGGCCCTTGCAGGAGCACTGTGAGAGAGAAGAGCTCTGTGCAGAAAGAGCTGTGGGCTGTGAGAAGCCAGCGGCATCTCCATCACCACCTCTGGCACCACTCCGAGAGGTCTGAGGGACAGTGCCGCCCCCCAGGCTGGCTGATCCTGCATCCCCAGAAAAAGTTCTTCCCACCGACAGCACCAGCTCTCGCTTCAGCCCCTTTGCTCGGCCCCTGACTGGGCGGTAGCCAGAAGGGTGCCGGTGTCAGTAACAAACCAACACTTCACACTGGGAGGTAAATCTGAGTCCCCACACCTCAGGCTCTCCGGCCAGATGGAGGTGACCCAAGAGAGCTCCTTCACGGCATTTCAGAGCCAGGAAACCGCTCATCAGGGTACAGGAGGCAGCAGCAAACCACACGGAGCAGCTGCTCCAAACTGCAGCTCTGAGCCCAGCAGGGATTTGAGCCAGAGTTCCACTAAAGGAACTCAGAGGAGCCAAATGTCCAACACTAACCCTCCTTCCTGCAACATGGCCAAGAAGTCCCCAAACCCCACACCTCTAGGAGTGCTGTAGTCGGGAATTTATCAAGTTGACAAGGAGGACACCATTGGCCAAGAAGGCCAACGGTCTCCTGGGGTGCATTAAAAAGAGGGTGTCCAGCAGACCGAAGGAGGTTCTCCTCCCCCTCTACTCTGCCCTAGTGAGACCACAGCTGGAGAACTGCATCCAGTTCTGAGCTCCCCAGTTCAAGAGGGACAGGGAAATACTGGAGAGAGTCCAACGGAGGCTATGAGGATGATTAGGGGACTGGAGCACCTGCCTTATGAGGAAAGGCGGAGAGACCAGGGGCTTTTTAATCTGGAGAGAAGTCTGAGGGGGGATCTGATTCATGTGTATAAATATCCGAGGGCTGGGTGTCGAGAAAGAAGAGACAACCTCTGTTCACTTGTGCCCTGGGAGAGGACAAGGGGCAATGGATTCAGGCTGGAGCACAGGAAGTTCCACCTCAATGTGAGGAAGAACTTTGCTGTGAGGGTGACGGAGCACTGGCCCAGGCTGCCCAGAGAGGTGGTGGAGTCTCCTTCTCTGGAGACTTTCAAGACCCACCTGGATACGTTCCTGGGTGACCTGCCCTGATTCTTTGATCCTGCTCTGGCAGGGGGGTTGGATTTGATCATCTCCAGAGGTCCCTTCCAATCCCTAACATTCCGTGATTCTGTGACAAGCTCCAGTGACAGGAAGTAAGACTAGACCTTACAATTCATCAGCTTTTCTGCAGCAATTACACTTTTCCCCCAAAACAGGCTCCATGAAGGAATCAGGCAGCTGCTAGAGCTCGCTATTTTGAAACATCTAGGCCAGTTCAGCCATGGGTTGCAGGCCAGAACACGTGTCTCGTGGTAGAAGATGACTAGATCCACAACTACTCCATGCAAGTCATTCCCTAACAGGTAACAAGTCAGATCTTACCCCCATCACGTTTTTCTTTGCTCCTTTGACTGCCTTTACCGGCACCCAGTCTGCGTCCTCCGTCTCCCCTCCGGACTCCTCCGACTCCGAGAACAGCTCTTCCACATCCATCTCTGGAGTGAATGCTCGGGGTTTTGCTGTCGTTTGCCGGCGAGTCTTGGGCTACACAAGGAAAAATGACAAAAACTTGAGGGCCCAGAAGAAGTAAGAGCAGTTTTGCATTTTAAGGCACCTCCAAGTCCCACCAGCACCGCCCCGCTCCTCCCAGGCAGCCAAGAGGGACGTAGGGTGAGGGAGGAGACCACAGAGCAAGTCGGCAGGGATTAAATACTCCGTCGGATTTAAACTGCTCAAGTTTGTAACAATATACAGTTGATAAACCCTTGGAAAGTGAATCAATTTGTGCCAGTCTTGGCAAAGGAGTTTTAGGTCGTTTATTCCTCCCCAGCACTAAGATTTGGCTCTTTTGCGAGGCGACGATTACATTTTCTACGAGAGACGCCTCGCTCTGTGATTCAGAGGCTGGAAAGGCTACAGAGAACACACCTGGATGACTAAGGAGGAGACAGTGTCAGACATCATTAGACACTGAGGAAACAGGTTTGGGAGTTGTTGTTTTGTTTTGTTTTAAAAAAAAACACTATCTAAAAACTAGTCCAAGCTCGTTTCAGAGGTGCTCTGAAAACAGACACCTTAAGGACAGGTCTGCTTTGCTAAGCAGAACAAGATGCTGCATGAAAACCGCTTGGGAGGAGGAAATCTAGATTATTAACAGCCAGCATTCACTTTTGGAACGACCCCAGCTACGATAAGAGCTTGAAAATTGGTCTGGAGCCTCTTTACTTTGGGTGGAACGTAATCAAAAGAAGAATCTGGGGACTCAGATGACATCTGCCGAATGTGAGGGAGCTTCTGTCCACTGGCAACTTGGAGGAGCAGCAGTTTCTGGTTAAGAGGGACAAAAATAAAAGTTAACTTTGCAAAATACGTTAACACAACCGGCCAGAAGCTCTTTGGCTCAGGTCTGTGCTGATCTCTACCTGCTTCAGAGTGTTGTTCTCCTGGAGAAGTTCTTGGTTCTTCTCACAGATCTCCCCCATTTTCTCCAGCTCTTCCTCCTGTTCGCGAGACAAGATGAAATCTGCAGGTTTATGGCGGGGGTAGCAAAAAGAGTTGTTCGGGATCTGGTTGGATCTTTCTTGCAAGATCAAAAGGAGCTTCTTTCTATTCTCCATCAGATCAGCTCTGAGCAAGCAGGAAAATCATTCCTGCTATTCCCTTCTTTTAGGCATAACGCTGCCAACACTACAGAGAGAATTCTGTCCTTTCTGAGTGACCATTTAAGATCTAAAGGTCTCTCCATTTCTAAGGCTTAGCTCCAAAGTAGCTGCACCCAGGAGCCGCGCTTGGCAGATTAATTAAGAGCACCCCCTCCCCAAGTCACAGTCAGACACCCCACCTGGAACTTGAGTCGCTCCTGCAGTTGTTTCTCCTTCTCACTTGGTGAATCTTCCAATTTCTTCTCCGCTGCTTCTTTTTGCTGAAATTGGCTAAGCAGGTACAGAACCTGAGAGGAAGGAAATAGAGGAGAGGCAAATTGGACTGGATGATCTCAGAGGCCTTTTCCAGCCTTGAGGATTCTGTCAGTTCCTAAGGAGACCTCTGGCAGCCCAGGCATCAAAGGCCTTGGCAATATTGGAGAGGTTCTTTCTGCCATTTCCAGCATGATTCCACCTTGATCTGCTTTAGAAGTTGTCTTCTACTCAGGTGCAACAGCCTCCCATAAAGCACTAGGAAAAGTTATGGAATAAAGGCAGAAAATAAATAGGGAGACTTCTCGAGCTTTTGTCAACCATCTGCAAGAGCCTAACGAAGCTTGACCGGATCTACAGCAACAGATTGGCTTCAGCACATCAACTTCACCTTCATCTCTGAGCAGATCTGGGCAGCGGAGCCTCAAGACACAGGAGCTCTCGGGATTTTCATCACTTTATGTTTTACCTTTTCCTGGTGTTGTTGTTCCCGCACCAAAAGCTCATTCTGGAACTCGGCCTCCATCTCCGTTATGCGGTTTCTCTCTTCCATCAGCATCTTCTGGATGTCTGAACAGCTGGCTTTGCTCTGCTGAAGGCTGCTCTCCAACTTGCTTTCCTGCACTTTTGAGGAGACCAGCTGAAAGACAAAAGCAAGCTCAGGTCAGCGAGTTCCAGGTTTCACAACCTCTGTTGGGACACACACGCTGCAGCCAAAAGGTGAAGCATTTTTGCCCCAAGAACTCGGCTGGACAGGTCATCAGTAGCAAGACCAGAGGAGAGATTCAGAGCTAGACATCTGACAGTCAGGATGGAAGTGCCAGAGAGCAGCAGGAATTCTTGTAACAGTTCTATATTCATCTCCTTTCCTGCAGCATTTTAAATTTGAGTATTGGGAGGACCCCAAAAATTACTAGCTCCTTCGGTTTTTTTAATTTCCAAGCACCAGAGACTGATACATGGCTCTGTCGTTCCATTGTTCTATCCTTGACTACACATTAGCCCAATTTCTACTCTCTCCTACCCTGAGTCTTGCTCAAACTCCTCCCATCTCAACATCCACTCTGAGCTCAGAGTGCTCCCCTTGTTTCCCTGCAGATTGTCCACTTGTTTGCAAGGATTTTTAGGTACTTTTTTCCTCTTCTCTTCCCTTTTCCTATTCCCATGCAAGCCTTCTGTAAGCACAGCTTTAGTCGATAGAGCTCCGGACTCACGACTATTCCATTTCTCTCCTCTCTGTTTTTTGAATTTCACTCTCCAAACTACAGGCAAATATTTTATTCTGAAGTTGAGAGAGAAAAACCTCACTGAAGTACAAGTGTGTTTCACTGGAATTCGTCTCTGCTGTCAGCCTGTTTGTCACTTCCTGACATTCCTGGTCAAGCAGACTTAGAGAGATGTTGTTTTAAGGGATAAAAATAGGAAAATTCAGAAATTTACCTCTCCCAGGAGATACTTCAAAGCACATTTAGCCTCCAGGATTGTGGCAATGTTATCCCAGCGCTGTTTCGCACGATCGCCGTTGTCAGCATCCAAGAGTTTCTGCTGCAGATCAGCTATCTGGGCACTCCTTTGGAAGAACACATGTATTTGGGGTTACTACCCAGCGAAAAACCTGGGCTAAAGGTACTGTTTCCAGAATATTAGACAAAATAGTTCAAGTTAAAATTTTCACTGCTTGAATACAACAGCTGGAAACCGCGGGGCTAAAGGGCAGTGCTTCCCTTGTACAGAGAGGCTCACAAACAGTTAAGAGAAAAAAACAGAACAATAAACCAACCAATTAAGCAGTATTTTCATATCCCCATGTCAGAAAAAATAAAATAATAATAATAAAAAAATCAAACCAGGAAAACCACGTGGTCTTGTCATTTTTAGTGTCAGTGTAGAAGGTATTTTGCTTTCTCTTCTACTGCAGACAGAGGTAAGGAAAAAAAAACAGAGGCAAGGAGGTGTGGAAGTGCTGGGGTCTGAACCCCGAGCCCTGAACTGAACTTGACACCTGGATGAATTTCACAAGCAGGTAAAAGGGGCTGAGGCTGCCCAGGTGCCTCCTGCTATCATCATGGGCAAGACTGGACTGGCCTCGAAGAACTTTTATCTCCGCTGCTGTCTGCCACCCAGTAGGCGCTGAGCGGTGGGGACAGGTGTCATAGCAGACCTTGGTGTGAGGGATGGGCCCCTCTGTTGTGAGAGGGCCAGCCAGGAGGGGAGGCCAGGCCAAGCACACCCTGAAAGGCTGAGAATTAAAGTAGAAATGGGAAACAGCTGCCAGTTAGGTGGTGAGTAGAGGGTGGAGATAAAAGGCCAATGGAGCTCCTTATTGAGTTGCTGCTGCTGGAGGAGGGGTTTGGGAGAAGTTTTGTGAGTCAAGGACAATGAGGGTAATGGATTGGGTGATATATCTTTCTGGTAGTTGTCGGATTGGTTTGTGCCTGGCTCTGTTGGGACATGGGGCATGGTTGATATCTCCTTAAGTTGTATTTCTGGCTCAGTTTGCCTTTTCTGTTGTGTCACCCACAGTGAGGGGGTTTATTGCTTCCTTTGTTCCCCCCGTGGTTGGCCAGACTACAGCATTTTTGGGGTCTGTAGAAATAGATAATAAAACCTGTATGAGTTTCTCTGTGTGTTTTCTGCCGATGGCTGTGGCCTTTTTGCTGGGCCATGTAGTTAGCAAAAGAGGTGTGCACCAGCTTTGTGGTGCTGTCTCACCTGAGGTCCATCTCTGTTTCCAGGCTTTCTATCTGCTTCGAGATGGAAACGTCCATCTCCGAGGCCTGCACGTCTGCGAGGGAGTAGGTGCGTCTCTACGGAATTGCAGCGAAGGACAGGAGTGAGCAACGGGTGAAGAAAAGCACCCAAGTCTGGGCTTTCACTTACAGCCAATGAGAAGTTATGTTGTTCTGAAAGCCTCCAAGTATCTCTTTATAGCTTAAATTCTGTTGCTCCTTCCCAAAAATGGAAAGCGTTTGGTAAGGGGTGTAACCCACCCACACCCATCAGATTCACCACATTAAGGAACGATTAACTTCAGCAGCTCTGTTCCCTGACAAACCCAAGGACAGGAATCCCAGCACCACTATAGGATGGGCAGGGACTGGCTTGAGAGCAGCCCTGAAGAAAAGGACCTGGGGTTGCTGGTGGATGAGAAGCTCCCCATGAACCGTCAGTGCCCGCTCCCAGCCCAGAAAGCCAACCCTGGCCTGGGCTGCAGCAAGAGAAGCGTGGCCAGCAGGGAGAGGGAGGGGATTCTCCCCCTCTACTCCGCTCTGGTGAGACCCCACCTGGAGCCCTGCCTCCAGTTCTGGAGCCCCTATTCCAAGAAAGATTTGGACGTGCTGGAACGTGGCCAGAGAAGGGCCACGAGGGTGATCAGAGGGCTGGAGCACCTCTCCTACAAAGACAGGCTGGGAGAGTTGGAGTTCTTCAGTCTGGAGAAGAGAAGGCTCTGAGGAGACCTTCTGGTGGCCATCCAGGATCTGAAGGGGGGCTACAAGAAAGCTGGGGAGAGATGACTTAGGAAGTCAGGTAGTGCCAGGACAAGGGGGAATGGATCCAAACTAGAGGAGGGGAGATTTAGATTGGACGTTAGGAAGAAGTTCTTCCCCAGGAGGGTGGGGAGACTCTGGAACAGGTTTCCCAGAGAGGTGGTGGAAGCCCCATCCCTGGAAGTTTTGAAGGCCAAGTTGGATGGGGCTCTGGGCAACCTGCTCTAGTGGGAGGTGTCCCTGCCCATGGCAGGGGGGGTTGGAACTCGATGATCTTCAAGGTCCCTTCCAACCCTGACAATTCAATGATTCTAACCCTTTTTCCAGAAAGGTAACCATCTCCATCCCTTCCTTCCGATGGAAAAGGTCAAATAGGAGGGAATAAGTGAGAGCACTTGCTGAACAGCCAGAGGTGTGCAACAGGGAGGGAAACCCTCTTACCCGGAGCTTCGGTGGTGGGTTTTCCCCAGCCTCTTTCTGCTGTTTAAGCTGAAGGAGCTCCTGGCCCAAGATCTTTCTGTCCTCCAGAAGGTCTACAAGGTGCCGTCGAGCCTCTTCGGTGCTGACGAGAACCTCTACTTCGTTTGCAAGATAGCTCTGAAGGAAAAGACACACACCCCCCCCAGTGATACAGCGGCTCACTGTAGTCTCAAGCTCAGGACTAAATCCTTCTCTGAAACACCCTCACAGACAAACTGAATCACCACACTGCTTCCCTCAAGCTGTCACTCCACATTCCTCCCCTCTGCTCTCCAGCCATCAGGCCCAGCAGCACCCACTGAGTTCACAAAGCCAAGCCTGCCCCGTGTCGCTCACTTTCACTCGGGCAGCAACTCCTTCCATTCCCCGATTCTGAGTCTCCTTCCGTTTATCCGCAGCCTCCCGTTGCTTCTGCAGAGCGTCCTTCAGGCGCTTGTTAGCGGCTGCTGCCTGCAAAATATTGCACACGAGAGCTGAACGGTAGCTGCTTTATCTGCAGCGGTTCCAAGTGTGAAGTATTCACAATGTGAGCCAGAGAGAGGTTGTGAAATAACCTCTGTTAATCAACCCAGAACAACTTTAGAATTAAGCCAAGACCCAATTCCTTGACTTTATTCCCTTTGCTGGGATTCCCACTTTGGAGAGAAGCTGCTTCTAGGCCTAAAGGTAGAAGAAAGTGTCCAAAACGGTTTTGAGATGCATTTCTTCTCTACAGCCATCCTGAAAGACTTTTGAGCTGCAATCTGGCATAGCCCCCACCCAGGCTCATTTTACGCTTTCTAGCTTGGGTATCTGTGACACTCCAAGCCTTTCATTTAATTTAAGATCATTTAGCCTTTAAGAAGATTTACCTAGAATCCCTCAAAGGCTACAAGACAGAAGCAAGGTATTTTTCTACAGAGAGCAAAGCACATATTCCCAGAGCTCCAAATTGCTTTTAAAACATTTCTGTCTGTGCTGTTGCAGCTTCCAACCACACTTTGCAGACCTTTAGGAACTGGTCAGGAGTTTCAAGCAGGCGTTGGCTCCTTACCTCCTCCGTTTTGCGGCGGAGCACGTTGGCCTGCTTCTGGAAATCGCGTTCCATCTTCAGTAGCTCGTATTGCCTCTTGCGATCCTGCAGGGAAACAACGTTAAGACAGATGGAAAAACGCCTCAGAGAACAAATGGCTGGTAGGCTTCAAGGGACTAAAAGGGGCTCCCACACTTCCCATCAAAAAGGTTTAGGAGCCTAAAGGCTCTAAGAGGCTGCAAACCAAAAGTTTAAGGCTTCACGGCCCAAAGTGTTGAGGGCCAAGCTTGTTACAGTAGGAATTCCTGCGAGGCCAGAACACAGATGTTCAAACATCTCCTCAAGGAATGTCGAAAGCAGTTGGATTTCACTAACAATCCCATTTACCTGCAGATTCAATATTCCTTTGACAGTTTAAATACCTCCCAGCCCGTGGCCAAACTCTACAACTTTAAACTATTAAATATCTTTGCCTTCTGCTTTACAGCTGAGTCAGGACAACGGTGTTGAGAGCTTTAAGGTCTCCAGACGTCAGCAAGTGAGTCCCAGCCGGTGAAAGGTGGGAACCATATGAACCAAGGTTATCTTCAAAGCGTTCCCCAGATGTTTTTCAGATGCTTCCCAGTCAAAGCCTCGCAGCAAATACGAGTTGTTTCGCTCTTGGAGGGAGGTACAGCCTGGGGCGGGGGGGGACTTGTTTGCTCACCCGTTCTTTCAGCTGCATCACTTCCTTGTCCTTCTGCTGTTTCCACTGCCTGAATTTCTCAGCATCCTCCTTCATTTGGCGCATCAGCTGGACCCTTTGGGATTTCATTTCCTGAAAAAGAGAAATGGTTGGAACAATGGTCCGTCCTGGGTAGTTTCAGCCTACGTTCCCGTAGTGTGTCTGTCAGGAGGGAAACATTACAGTGTGCTGCCCACTCAGAGGCTGTGCCTAAGCACACTCTCCAAACAGGGAAATCCAGGAATTTAAGGCAGAAAGGGAAGACAAACACGTGCACAGTACACACGTGGAAATCCAAGTGAAGCAGAGTGATTTGACTGAGGCCATGAATTATCAGAAGATCCAGAAGACACGTTGGATTTCTTTTATTCAGTAGTCACCTGCCTATAGTATTACACCAGCAATTGTGGCCACGTAGCCAATGGAATCTTGCTAAACAAGCTGGTGTTTTCAGCTCAGGAGAAGAGTAAAACCAGTGCCTTCTGCCTGGGAGCTGCTTTGACTGTGCTGGAGCACAGCCCAAGAAGGGCGTGCGAGGGGTGGTTACCCTGATCTCCTGGTTCAGTTTGGAGACGGTGCGCTCCGTAGATTCCTTCAGCTTTAAGAGCTTTGATTGCTCATTCAGCTTTTTCTTCAGCTCACTCATTTGCCCTTCCAGCTCCTGAAGTCTTTTCCGACGCCGCTCGCTCAGTCTGGAAAGAAATCACGCTTCAAAAAACAGCCCCCCTCTCAGCGCTGTTATTCCCAAATAAGCCCTTTCCAGCTTTAGAGACACCTCATGAAAAATGAAGCCATTGTGGAGCTTTCCCACTGATGGAAGCCCACTGTCAGGCTTCTCTGCAGCTCATACAACTCACACAAGTGTGTTAAAGTGGTTACATTTGCACCAAAGAAGAGCTTTTACAAATAACAGAAGCACAAAAAAAATTTCACAGGCACATGAACGCGATTTCCAGCTCTCTCAGCTTGCACAGCTGCTCTTACTTGGCTTGGTTGGCATCCTTCTTTGCCATGTGCAGTGCAAGGACCAGCTCCTCCTTTTCTTTTTGCAAATTGCTGACCTCCATTTCCAGATCCTTGATATTAATCTGGAAAGGACAAGAGTAGTAAACCTCCAAGCTACTCTCCGAGACAAAACTTAAAGACGAGAGGCCTCAAGAAACCACGTTCCTCAATGAATGCAGGGACTGCATGAATTGGGAAAAATAAACTGAACATTCCTTTACAAGAACAGTTTCAAGAGAGGTTACCTGGTACTGGGACTGAATGGGCTCCAGCTGACTGTCATTCTGAGTCATTTTTTTGGCAAGTGCTTCTTTCAGAGCCAGGACTTTATTTAGTTCAAGCAGCTCTTTGGACATCTGTGCTTGACGGAGGGCGTGTTGAGTGGTGAAGTCATCTGAGGATCTCTTGGTATCCTGGCCCATTTCTGCTTCCTGGAGGAGACACAGCAATGAGCAGGAGCGGCCAAGTCAAAAGTTCTTTAACTACGTGATCACAGTTTCTGCAGAACGCTTCAAATGTCGTTTTTTCATTTAAAAAAATGTAGTATATGCAGAAATGAGAACAGGTTATAGATGTTGAACACACAAGAACATAGAAAGGCAGCATATACAGAAGCGACAAATTATTTACCAAACACTGGGATTAGAAAACTAGAGTAAGGATGCAGCTAAAAGAGCGATGAGGTGATGAAAACATGCCCCCAGTGAGGTCTGCTCTGCTGGACTCCCCTCACTTACAGCTGTAGCATCCAGCTCAGAGTTTGCCACCTCAGCAGCAGCTTCCATTGTAGCAGCACTTTCACTCTGTACAGCACAAAGAAAAGACAGTTTTGGTAAAAAGTGGCAGATGAGGTAAAACGAAGCTCATTAACAGTCTTTTGGCCAATACTGACAGAGCATAACGCTGTTCTCCCCCGTCCAGAAAGCTGTCTCTGGAAAAAGGATGCTACTGTCTTCCTCCATTGGTAAAGTGAGCTGCTCCTCCTCAACCAGCTGGACAAGCTATTTTTTCCAATCTTGCCTGAACTCCAGCACCAGCAGCCAGCTCCTCACAAGAGTAAGGAGTCTGGGAATGGGGGCAGTGTCCAGGGTGGAAGAACCAAGAAGTTCCTCAATTAAAGATCTGGCAACTTCTTGACGATTTCAGGTCCCTGCAATTTAGGTTGCTCAGTAAGCCTACCAAGTTTGAGATGCTCCTTCCAACTTCTGGACTGTAAATCCACACTCATCTCCCACTGTCAGATTCTTTTACAGAGACTCTGCTTTCCCCCCACGACGTGCATCCCCTCAAGCACAGCTGGCCTTTCTGTAGCATTAAAAGCACAGCAGGACAGCTTGTTTTGAAGTAGATATCAAGAGTTATTTAACACTTGCAATTCCTGGGCCCCTTAAGCAAGATTTTTGCAGAGCGGAATCCACCGCTCAGCAGATGAGCAGAAGAACTTTCATGAGTAAACCGCCTTGGCACACACTCTTCTCTCCCTGGATTCAGCCTTACCTGCAGCTGAGCCAACACTTGCTGCAGGTCACAAATCACCTTCATGTTCTCTTTTAATTCCTCATCTTCCACAGTTTCTATCAGCTTCTGCAGATCAAGTTTGCACCTGCAACGCAGACGTGGGAATAAATCCAGGAGTACGACACGGCACGTTAGCGTCACGCGTGCCGATAAGGAGCTACTGTTCCCACTGAACATACAAACCAGTTCTGGATGAACAAACACAGATGGAATGTATCCAGTTTATCCCAGACAAAACCATTTAGAGCTGAAAGACGTTCCCTCAGAAGAAGGAGGGTGCGGAAAGAGACTTACGCGGCGTGTTGATGGAGCTGCTCTAGCCTGGCATTCATCTTCTCCTTCTCTTGCTCTGTCTGAGAGAAGGCAAAATGATACCGAATTGTAGGAAAATTAAGATAAAAAGCCAGAAAACACTTGATTTATTTGCAGCAAACGACAAGATGTCAGTCTGTGGCAAATCAACGCACCCAAAGATTTTGCATGATGGTCCCCACCGGTTTACTTAGACCTCACACCCTTTTTCATAGGAAAACACACTGCAGGGTAGGGAAGAGGGGAGAGAGCGTGTGTGCAAGTGCTGGTATTTAAAGCATTAAAGCAACAGAAAAGCTGAAAGACTCAGGTCTGCTTTTCCCCACTGCAGGGACCAGATCTGCAAGCTCTGGAAGGCTTTCGCTTCTGCCCCTTAGAGATTTGAAATAAACGTGAAAGGAACAGCAAGGAGAGAGATTCCCAAAGTGCCATTAGTACAGGAGCCGCTACCGAATAATTTTCAGCTAAAAGGGGATGTTGTGCAACTGAAAGCTCTTGCTGGGTAACTGAGTCTTACCAGAATGATCCTCTCTAACATCTGTGCTGTCTGACCAGCAGCCTCGCTCAGCCCTCGGCTCAGCTTTTGATTCTCCTCCATCAGTGACTGGTTCTTCTCCATCAAGGACTGAAGGTTCTCCGAAGGCGCCATGCTACTGAAACATGAAGGACAGATTTCCTCGTGAACATGGCTTCCCTAGGGCTTTGTAACAGCACTCAAATTACCCCCAAACTTCCTAAGGGACTTCCAGTAAATTACAATAGGTTGTAGCAAATGAACGGCGGTAACTGGAGGGAAGTCCAATCTGAATTGAAATATCTAAGCAGCACAATGCACCAAACGTCGACATTTGCAATAGAAACCACCCTTTTGAACCAGTAACGTTGTTTAAATCCCTCTCCAGCACTGTCTAGGGGAGAGGAGATCTAGAGCCTTTGCTGGTGTGTGATGGTCACCCGTTACCTGGAGCATTAATCACAAATCTTACTTGATAGACACCGGGAGGGTCCCTCCATGGGCCTGCAGCAGTAGCACCTGCAGCTCTTGTAGCTGGCAAGACAAACAATGATTAGTTACTCATGTCCCATAAAATAACTAGATGGTTGAAGGAACACTTGCAAGTGAAGAGATCCACCGGTACCTGCTGCCTCAGATGACACAACTCGGCCGCCTGAGGATCGAGGTTGACAATGGGTTTATTTTTGATTTTTCTCGCTCTGTCAGCGTAACGCAAAGTGTTGAGAGTTTCCTCCAGATTGGAATCCGCTGGGCTCACACAGGCAATCATGAGCGTGTGGCTGTTGCCACCCAGCGAGTCTGAGAAGGAAAAGGGAGGCACAATCAAAGCTTTGAGCACAAACGACCAGTCAAATATGACCATTAAGGTATCTAAGACCACATGAGTACATCTCTACTCTACAGCTAGAAGACGGCTCACCATGAGCTGTCAGTGCCCGCTCCCAGCCCAGAAAGCCAACCCTGGCCTGGGCTGCAGCAAGAGAAGCGTGGCCAGCAGGGTGAGGGAGAGGATTCTCCCACTCTACTCCGCTCTGGTGAGACCCCACCTGGAGCCCTGCCTCCAGTTCTGGAGCCCCTATTCCAAGAAAGATCTGGATGTGCTGGAACGTGGCCAGAGAAGGGCCACGAGGGTGATCAGAGGGCTGCAGCACGTCTCCTACAAAGACAGGCTGGGAGAGTTGGGGTTCTTCAGTCTGGAGAAGAGAAGGCTCCGAGGAGACCTTCTGGTGGCCTTCCAGGATCTGAAGGGGGGTTACAAGAAAGCTGGGGAGGGACGACTTAGGATGTCAGGTAGTGCCAGGACAAGGGGGAATGGATCCAAACTAGAGGAGGGGAGATTAAGATTGGACGTTGGGAAGCTCTTCCCCACGAGGGTGGGGAGCCGCTGGAGCAGGTTGCCCAGAGAGGTGGTGGAAGCCCCATCCCTGGAAGTTTTGAAGGGCAGGCTGGATGGGGCTCTGGGCAACCTGCTCTAGTGGGAGGTGTCCCTGCCCATGGCAGGGGGGTTGGAACTCGATGATCTTCAAGGTCCCTTCCAACCCTGACAATTGTATGATATCCAGCAGTAGCTTTGTATCATTGCCATCTTTATCCTCCTCTGACCCAGCTTTTTTTGGAAAGCCCAAGTCCCACAGCTGCATCTCAGCTCTAAGCACCGATGATTTCCCATCGGAAGGCCCAATAGCATTGTTATCCTGTCAAGTAACTTCTGTAACTGCTGTTAATTTCTGTGTGACATTTCTGACATAGCATTTTCAGGTTTTCCCCTCCCTTCTCCCAGACAATAATAGTCAAGCCCTCCATGGATAGCCAGGCATCAGAATTCAGACTACCCTCCAATTCCCAGACATCAGAATTCAGACCATCTTCCAATTTAAAGAACTATTGGCTAAGAAATATTAGTTCCGATCCAGCTGCACAGCCCTCAGACCCTTTCGTTTCACACTTGGGGGTTTTTTGCCGCTTTTTTGTTCCAGGAGCACCTGTGGGTTTTAGTCTGATCATTGTTTGTGTCTTACCTTGCAGCAGCCTCGTTAACTTGGAGTCTCTATAGGGTACAAAACCACCCTTTTTATTTTCATCACCAAGAGCACTAATGACGTTCCCCAGGCTGAGGAGCCCTTTGTTTATGTTGATACCTGCAAACAAAGAGATGACTGTGAGCAGAGCCACCTCAACAGCCACCCATGGGTCATTTCCTGGCCTTAAAAAAAACCCAAGGTTCAAAAAAGCACACGATTAAGGTTAAAGAACTGCTTTGCTTTTCCTGACAAGGAATCAGTTTGGGGTTGGGAGAAACCCAAGCTACACCAGACCCTTCCCTACAGACCTTCTTTCAGTCGGTCTCCCTCAGCCTTGGTCTTCTTCTGTCTCTCAGAGCCAGCAAGATCAACCAGGTGTAGCTTGCAGCGAAAACTGCTGTTCCTAGGGCAGAAATAAAAGATTTCCCTCTCAAGTAAACGCATAGTTAGGAAAGGAGCACACCAGTGGTTACTACAGTTGAGCAACTGGGCTGAAAAATACGCTTCCTATCCATCAGAGACAGGCAAATCAAGGAACTAGCTCAAGAGTAGCTCAGCCAAGTACATCCAAGACCAAGAAAAAATGACACTTTGAGGCAGTCTGACTCCTACCAGCTGCCAGCACTGGCTCTGCCATCACTTACTTGTCATTTTTCTTCTTCTGATCAATGCAGATGGTGAAGATGGCGTGGGAGCGTGAGGACTGCGAGTTCATTGCCGTGGAGGCCACCGTTCTGGAATCGTTCCCCTGCTCCAGGCAGGACACAGTATCTTGCTCACAGGAGACTTTTTTTTCTGTCAACCCTACAATCTGGATCCAGGAAGAAAGGATCATTTATCTCTCTCCTTCCTCTTCAGCCTGATTTACATCAGAAAAATTATTTTCTGTCTTAAGCTACAGAGAGAAAGTGAAGTTCCTGGGTAAACTCATATTCAGAACCATCCTCAGCTACACCCTGGCCAAGGGGGGGGCTGGAAGTTGGGCCAGTCACAGGCAGAGGAAGGGGAAAACTGGCTGCTGTAGGTGGAGATTTGTGTGAATAGTGTGGAGCGGAGGCAGATATCGGGGACATTGAGGACAGAGGGGACTGAGCAGTAGGGGCTGGTTGTGCTTCTTGCCAAGCTCACACATACCCCGGAGGGCCTGTCTCTCTGGGTCACGATGGCACTGCTGACACAGGGACAGGTCACACCCCAGGACTTCAGGGATGTCCGTGAGCAGCACAGGATTACACACAACACACACACACAAGTTGGGGTCACACACCCCTAAACTGTGTGTGTGCAGCCAAACAGCTTCCTGCTATCACCAAGGGCAAGACTGGGCTGGCCTCTGTGTTTGCCACCAAGATCTTTTATCTCTGCTGCTGGCTGCCACCCAGTAGGCGCTGAGCGGTGGGGACAGGTGTCATAGCAGACCTTGGTGTGAGGGATGGGACCCTCTGTTGTGAGAGGGCCATCCAAGAGGGAAGGCCAGGCCAAGCACACCCTGAAAGGCTGAGAACTAAAGTAGAAATGGGAAACAGCTGCCAGTTAGGTGGTGGTTAGAGGGTGGAGATAAAAGGCCAACAGAGCTCCTTATTGAGCAGCTGCTGGAGGGGTTTGGGAGAAGTTTTGTGAGTCAAGGACAATGAGGGTAATGGATTGGGTGATGTATCTTTCTGGTAGTTGTTGGATTGGTTTGTGCCTGGCTCTGTTGGGACATGGGGCATGGTTGATATCTCCTTAAGTTGTTGTATTTCTGGCTCAGTTTGCCTTTTCTGTTGTGTCACCCACAGTGAGAGGGTTTATTGCTTCCTTTGTTCCCCCCGTGGTTGGCCAGACTACAGCATTTTTGGGGTCTGTAGAAATAGATAATAAAACCTGTGTGAGTTTCTCTGTATGTTTTCTGCCAACGGCTGCGGCCTTTTTGCTGGGCCACGTAGTCAGCAAAACAACAAGTCTTCCAAAAAAGTCAGAAGAGGACTTGCAAGGGGCTTTGTCAGGAGTATCTAACCTTAGTGGTGTTCCTCCGAGTAAAGCTAAGGGGGATCAACAGCTCCACTTTGGGAGGAAGGAGTAGATGTGATGATTTCATCGGCACTACCACAAAGCAGCACTCAAGGAGGCAGAGGGTGTTTTCCCCCAAACATTCGCCCCGAGCCACGTCACCCTCTGACACCCCCATCTCTAACAGGGCACCAGACCTTGATGCCTTCTTTGGGATCTTCCCGTATGCTGATGGGAGCCGAGCGCTCTCTCGACGGGCACAGCAGGTCGAGAATGTCCTCGTTGTAGATCTGAAAGGGTCGGAAGAGCAGGTCAGAGGCGGCAGCCTCACAGGAGAACAACTCTCCTCAAGAATCCCAACGGTTACACTCAAGTCACGGACAACTCTGCACAACGTTCCCTCAGTTTACCTTTAGAGAACGGTACCCAGGGCTCAAATCCCAGATCCTGACAAGACCTTACGCAGTCTTTTGATTTAATTCATAGCTGTTCCTTGAAGGAGGTGGCCTCACTAAAGCTCCCTTGATGTGCACTTCGGATCTTAAGAACAGTTTGAAAATCAGAACAACTTTTACCTCTAGATAAGAAACCTTGAGGACAAATTCCCAATCCTGCCGTTGCTCCTTCTCCTTAAACAACAGTTTGATGACCCGAGGGATGACCCCCACGCTAGGGTCGTGCTCTTGGTTGGCAGTGTAGGTGCTTCCCATGGAGTAGGTTTTTCCAGACCCCGTCTGTCCGTAGGCCAGGACGGTGGCGTTATATCCTGGGGGAGCAAAGGGCACCTGGATCAGATGGTCACGTGAGAACCAGAAGGAACAAACCTGCCTGCCAGAAAAGCGCTGCCCCTCGCTGTCAGTTTGCACAAACTTCCTGCCCATCAAGGAGAATAAAGATCAATCAAAAGCTGCCCCAGGCACAGATAAAATTATTACACGGAGCTATTGAGTGATTAGAGCCAGGCACAGAAACACAGGGTAAGTTTTCTCCATCGTTCCGTTAGCTCTGGGGAGTACAACAGGTTGTAAACGGGCAAGACTTGGCACTAGAGGCTGGACTCGGAGTCGAGATAGCGCAGGATTTTGTTTTCTGAGAGGATCCAAGAAAAAACAGGTCAGAATGGAGAATTAAAGAGCATCTCCTTCCGCACAACTGAGCTCACCGAAACCCTCAGGATTTAAAATCAGAGCGTTGTCCAAAAAAGCAGATTCGTTGTCCGGCGTGTGATAAATCCAGTTCTCACAGGCTCAGGAGAGGCATAGCTCATTTATTTCAGAGTCCCTTTGCTTTATACGTTTCCCAAGGTGTTTCTTCACCAAGAAGAGCCAATTCTCAATTAAAAGTTCCCAGACTAACAGCGTTAACAACTTCAAGGACAGTTTCCTCATTAGACACACTAATAGTTGTCAGAAGGCCTAACTAAATTAATAAGCAATATCTGGAGGCCTAGGCTAAGAGCCTAGAGGAGGGTAGATTTAGACTGGACGTTAGGAAGAAGCTCTTCACCACGAGGGTGGTGAGACAAGAAAATAGAGCAGTAAAACTTCCGCGTGGGATGCTTAGATGAGCACGAGCACCAGATAACAGGAACTTGAAGTTACAGATAAGCAGGAACTCTGTTGCCTGCAAGGCCACCCGAGGGAGGACCAGTTCTAGCCGGGTCTAGGGTTTAGGGACAAAGGCAGCTCAGCACAAGTCAGCAGCTTTGGAACAAAGGTGAAAAGAACAGAGCGAGGAGAACCGTTGCCTTCATCCCAGAGACCCCGGCCCACGACCACCAGACGCGTGCGCCAAGAGGAGGTCGCCTATGATGATAAGCTCCCTGAAATAATTGTCATAAGCACACCTATTCCCAGAACTGATTGGAATAACCCAGCCCATACTAATGAATATGCAGGTTTTGTAACCATAGAAGCAAACAAGTTTTAGTGCCTGGTGCACAAGTTAGGCAGAGAGATCCCCATTGCACCTGGTACTGTAGTAAACATCCCTGCTTTAGAACTTTCTCCCAGTTATAAGGTTTGTTTCCACATGTCAGTGGTGAGACACTGGAACAGGTTGCCCAGAGAGGTGGTGGAAGCCCCATCCCTGGAAGTTTTTAAGGCCAAGTTGGATGGGGCTCTGGGCAACCTGCTCTAGTGGGAGGTGTCCCTGCCCACGGCAGGGGTTTGGAACTGGATGATCTTCAAGGTCCCTTCCCACCCTGACAATTCTATGATTCAACAAGCACAAACCTTTGAAGATGCCTCTTACAAGAGGGGCGACAGCTGTGTTGAAAACTTCCTCCTGCTCCACAGAAGGATCAAACACGTAGTCGTAGGTGAAGGACTTATCGTTCCCTACCACCACCTACAAGAGATGCAAAGATCCATCGCTGACTTCGCCACCCAGGTACCCTGGCTCCAAACCCCGCGGGATGGGGAGGGCCAGGAGGACCCCTCCAGGCACCGAGGGTCGGTTCCCTTACTTGCGGTTCCCCCGGCACAAAGGACAGGCACATCTGGCACCCTTCGCCGGTCTCCTTCGGCACCAAGGGCCGGCAGCGCAGCGCCACCCGCACCGGGATTCCCTTGTCATCTTCCCGCACCATTTTCAGCCACCTGCGGAGGAGCGAAGGCGGGTCAGGCCCCGGAGGAGCAGTACCCGCCTGGGCCAGGAGGAACCAACCGGGCGGGGCCCAGAGATGCGGCCCAGGACCCCCGCCTGGGGACGGCGGGGGAACCTAATCGAGGGGGGCCTAGGCCCGAGGCGCTCCCAGACCCCGCTACCGGCCTCACCCGCCACCGGACCGGGCCCTCCGGGCTCCCTCCCTCCCCGAGCCCCGGTTAGAGGGCAGTAGNTGCTTTGCAGAGGGTTTATCACCCCGACTATAACAACGAGCTCACCCAGTTCCTGCCTCGAACCATCGTCCTCAAGAAACCGCCTGGGGCGCAGGTGAGACCCCGGCCCCCCCCCGCCATATCCCAGCTCCGGCCTGGCGGGTTAGAGCCGGAGAACCGTGGGACGGTTTGGGTGGGAAGGGACCTTTAAAATGTCATCTGGCCCCACCCCCCTGCCAGGAGCAGGGACATCTGCAACTAGAGCAGGTTGCTCAGAGCCCCATTCAACCTCCCCTGGGATGGTGCCAGGGATGGGGCAGCCACCACCTCTC
>VWZK01009859.1:1168-12124 GCA_013396935.1 Baryphthengus martii | reverse complement strand
CCTAGGTGGTTCATCCACCATTTGCATCATTTGTACTTCCTGATTAAATCAGATTCACTCTCTTAAAAGACACAGAAAATAACTAGCAAATATTTCTCATTGTATTATAGCCTGTGTTGGACATTGCTTTAGTTACATTAGTTAGCATGCTGAGTGGAGAAAAGAGCTCTGACAAGGGAAACTGTAGAGATGATCCAAAAAAAAAGTATTCCTAGTAGGTGTGGTTTCTGGTGTGAAGAATTTTGAAGATGCCTTCCAGGCACTTTAAATGCCTTTCATAACACTTAAGCAGCTGAGTGGTAAGATTCACTATATCAATGAAATCTAGTAGGTTTTAATTCCCTCCTTTTCATTAATGTTTCCTGTTTCCTAAGTGCTGCGTTGGATACCCAGGGGGCAAGAGGCTGAGGTGTTGCAGATGCCACGCAGTACCATGCCAGTTGCATACCATGCTGTGCAGATGGTCAGGGTGAGGTCTCTAACAAGGAGCCATGCAACAAGGATCCTGCCATAAAAGCAACTCTTGAACTGCCACCGTCTCCCCTATAAGCGTATTCTCCCAGCTGCCTCAATTATCTCCTATGGAAAATGTTTTTTTAACCAGCTAAGCTTTTCAGATCCAAAATCTTGAAAGCCAGTCAGTAAAAGAAATGAGCAGAGTATCAGTACAATGAATGCAGTGACTTCTTCAGTCTGAATTATACATACAAGTTACAGTGGCCCCATAACTTTCACTCCAGCCATATCCCTCCAAGGATTTTCTACTATCCTGCTGTTGGACTATGTGATGGGAAGGTCAGAGAAGCTGATTTTTAGTTTTTCTGATTAGTTTCTTTTTGTTTTCCAGTCTCTGTAGCCATGATCCCATGTATGGTTAGTAAAACCACAGGATACATGAAGCTACCAGAAAATATTCCAAATGGTGTCACTTAAAGAACTGATTGATCTGTTTTACAAGTGAGTATATGTCTGACAGTAAAGAATTCATCTCAAGAACATGATCTGTATTTATCCTATTCTTGGATTACAGGTGCTTAGTAGAAGCCTACCAAGATCAAGGACTTTATCCATGATTCAATACCAACAATCCTTTTTCTGCAGAAGTACAACAATCTTGCATATCAGCAATGTTTCCCTCCTGCAAAGTGCACTAAATCACTGCAAGATGCTTTCTTGGTAGCTGATTCTGCAGGGACTTTTTTTTTTCTTGTTAAGTCAATATGCAGTCCAAGTTTTGTGTAATTGCTGCATTTTTATTTATATTAATTGATGCATTTAAAAGGCTGCTGTGGCTGCAACGGAAAGGAGGTTGTTACACTATCAAATATTTCTCCTGTGGGCTGACAAAAAGAAGCTGTCTCTTAACCCTATGGCAATGAAAGACAGAGAATGAATCACTGCTTGAGGAAACCAATTTATTTAGTCACTCTGTGTCGCTGTTATTTATTACTTATCAGTACATGCCGTTAGTTCAATTAAATATAGAAACCTGAAGTTCTCTTCCAGTCCTCTCCCCACCCCTGAATTTTTAAAAACACACAACAAACAAGGAAATTACATGAATCTACAGTGCTAAAGCAGAACCCTTTGCGTTTATTGTGCTACTCTTGTTTTAATTAAGCTTTGTTTATTAAACTTCTGCAGCTAAGGTATGGGTATTATTAATCTTCTTCAGCAGCTAGCGATAAAAATTATCTTAGAGAGAGGACATAATAAAAGTATAGTTTAGAGTTCTCCACTGAGGTATATATATATAAAAAAAGAAATGAAGTAGTGAGAAAAAGCATTGATTACAACATTTTATCAATAAAAATATAGCAAGCTGCAAATAGCAAACATTTTCTCCCTTTTGCATACAAAGGAATAAGTAATGAAAATTCCTGATTTTTATATATAAGCATATATGTCATTTACAACATTAGTAGTAATTGTGTATGTCGTCTCACTATATTATCACAGATGTAAAAAAACTTCACATACATTCCAGTGCTGCCTTTCCTCCTGCATCCATGTCCTTTGTTTAAGACGTGATGAGAATTTTTATTCCTCATGCGAGGATTCACTGTTCTTTGCTTAACAGTACAATTAACATGGAAAGTCTTCCTTATAAATATAAAATCTAAACCATAAAATAAATAATGCTATTATAAAATCTGTCAGTCCATAGAAAATCTGGCATTTGGAGATCTGCTTAGTACCTATCATTGCTAAAGTATCAAAAAGTTAAAGTTACTCTGCACAAGGCCCTTTCCTAAAATTAAAGAAATAGAGTAAATTCCAGTTCTAACCAGGTTCACATGTTCCTGATCCTGATTCTAGTTTTCAATGACAACAAGGATTATACCCCAACAGCTCTAGGAGCTGCCATTCTTCACTGACTGTAGCTCTCACTTCAGCTAAGGTCATTCCCTTTGGCCAGATGATATTTAATGAACAAGATTGGCAACATTACCTCTTTCTGCAACAAGTGGAGGTACAATTAGGGACCCAGTGCTCCTTGTTCTCCCCCTCTGTTGCTTATAGCTTGGCTTTCCAATACAAATTTCAGTGTTAATTTAGGACTGTGGCAGTGAAGTAACATATTTTCAAATACTGCTCTGCTAAAAAGTGTTTCAATCATGCATATCTTTGACACATCATGCTTTTCATAACACAACAATAATCTCAGTAAATTTCATTTCTCAGTTCTCAGCCAGCCAATGTTTTTATTAAAACATCTGAACATAGCAGAAGTGCAAGGAAGAGGATTCACCAGACTGAAATGACCCTAGCCTGCCTCATTATTCCTGCTAGAGGACCAAGATTTACCTACTGTAGATTTAGTAAACCCAAGATCTACCAACAATTCCTGTATCAGATTATTTCACCAAATAAGTAATTTACTGATAATAAACATCATCATGCCAAGACATGTGTAGAGGCATACTCTTAAAACAACGAAAACACAGAAATTATCGCAATGTGCTCTCCTGCAAAGAGGCTACAGCTATCGAATTTTTGAATAGATATGCAGATTAGTTAGTGAAACAACTGATGAAGCTCTAGTGTTATGTGACATAACATCAACATTTTCCAAGAAGAGACATATCTGAATGGCCTAAATTCTACCTAAATCCTGATACCAAAGTATTCCTATTGCTGGGTTGTAACTCTTCAGAGGTAGCCACACAATACGCAAGAATAGGCTCAGGAATTTGGATTGTCTAAATAGGGCCCTACTATGGTAGATTCTACGTATTGTAACTTTCTGGGAACAATATTAATAGCTCTATCTTTGAAATATCGTTTTTAATATAGTTAAGCAAGAAGACAATCTATTCATAGAGTTGTTTAGATCCACTGGTTATTTAAAAGTTAGTTGGTAATGGCAGGAGGCCCCTTCAGTTAATTTTCTAATTCTACATCCACTCAAGTTTCAGTATACCTCTATGTCAATGTGCTGATGAGGCCTGGGAAGCAAGTTGAAGTTATCTAAGAATTAATCTTAATTTTGCTTGGAATATAGAACAGTCATCTTTCTAAAAATGTAGTTTAAGTAGTAGCAACATGTAGTGACATAGGAACTGGTGCAGCCAAAGAAATAGGACAGTAAAGCAGAAGCTTTATGCAGAGTATAGAAATTACCCTTTATGGAGGAGAAAATGCTACAGTTGCTAAATCTTGATGAAGAGTAACCTACCTGTCCCCAATTCCAGCAAACCGGGTTATGCATCCTAGGTCTGAAACGTCACGATAGGACTAAAATAGCCCGAGTGCTGGTTTCAGCCTTTCCACTCGTCTCAAGACAATGAGAGCATTGCTTCATCCTTAAACTTCAACACTTCATCTAAGTATACACGTAACAAAATTTCCTTGATTCTACCTTATATTTGTCTAAATTGCAAGTCATTCTCCTCTACTATCCTGCTCCTATCCCCTTTTTTATGTAGGGAAAAGTAGCGCCTACAATGTCTTTATATACAGTTCCGTTTCTGCTCTTAGTATATGCTTTGAAACAGATTGTTAAGGCAACACAGCCCCCTAGTGTGAATGCAACTCACAAGTTTAATTTCCGTACAATTGAGACACTATACTTTAAGCAGACTACACATGGCAACAAATACAGTGACTTTTGCTTGAAAAAAAAACCACACTAATAATCAGAGGTGTGTACACTGGTAAATTTAATAGCTAAAATAGTTTGTTCTTGGAACAGTTCAGCTACTATTTCTGAGTGAAGATCTGCTTTACTTCCAACAACATGGAATTAAATCATGAACATTAATTCTGATGCCTCATACATAGCTCAAGAACTGGAAAAACCTGGGATATCACTTTTGTAAGATAACCCAGTACCATTTTCAGCAGATGGCTTTTCAGTATTCATTCTGTTGTGCCAACACAGAAAAGTTGATCAGGATGCTGATCCAGGTTGGGAGGAGCAAACGGACAGGATTCCCTGCTCAAATGAGGTTCCTGGTATGATTCTCTATATACTCATACAAACGCCAGCTGCACAACAGTGGTTTGGGAGGTTCCTCACCAGTGTTCATATTCTGCTTAACTATCTTTCCTGGTACTCTATTTCTGCCTATCTTTACAGACAAGTTTCAACAAGTTTAGATTAAACAAGTTTTCCTAGTCAGGTCTCATGTCCTCTTTTCATCTGGTGACTTTAGAAGTCTTTGCCTACATTTGTGCTACTCCCGATACTCCCGATGTCTTTGATACAGACATGAAGAACCACACGCAGTATTCCAAGGAAGTAAAGCTGAGATTTTGGAAATAAAGACTGACTGGGATGCAAGATTATTGATTCCACAATTCACAGCGTAAAATATTTCACTTAGAACAACTTGTAGAACCATTAGATACAAAAGACAAAAATTCAATTTTGAGTCTGGCCATAATCGAGACAAATCTCATGAAAAAGTAAGACATTTTCACTTGTGCTTAAGAAAGCAATAATGCACTGAATGAACATCTGGGGTCTTTTAAGAGAGATGATTACTTGTGCCCTACAATTTAATAACCAAGCAATATTTACATTTATGCTTTTGGGGTCTTTCTCTGATTACAGAGTCAGTATGATTAACTGGTATGTGGCTAAATCTTTTTACAAGCTCCAGGTTTTTTTCACTTTTCATGCATTCTGTTTACATATTTTAATATTAATGCCAAGAAAGGCTCATGAAACATGAGACTTGACCAAAAAAAAAAAAGGTTTAAAAATCTAGCATTTAAACATTTAAATTTGGCAATAAATAATGTGAACGATTTTTTTTTTTTTCTCTCCATATACTGCAGATCGACTTAGCAATAAGCATGAAGGTAGATATTACTGAGACTAAATTACAGGACTTAATAATCAGTTTTTAATTTGGTGTCTATGCTCCTGAAGTTGTGCTGTTCTTTATGTTTCTGCATCAGTTAACCGCCTAATCTCTCTTCCTGACTAAACGGCCTATTTCACAATTAATCTTCAATTATCTTCTGTGAAAAGGGCAGGTTTACCACCATCAGTGATCTCATAAAGCTAAATCAGTGCTTATAATTTTAAGACTGGCATGTAAAATGCCATGTAACAACTTGCTAGGCATTCATGTGCACAAAACCTTTTTCCAGGTGCTGTTTTTCAGAAAGCTCTTGATAGGCTTCATCCACAGATGACAACAAAGTAACTTTAGTTAAGATAACTGCTTTTGTAAACTAACATTTAAAAGATAATGGTTATAACCAAGCAATCACTTATGATCTCTAAAGCTCTGACCCTGTGAGGAATCAGCCGGTGAAGAGATGTTTTGTCCCTCCAGGGGATTCCCTCACGGTTGCTGCTGTTTGTGAAACTCTGCTCCCTCCAATCCAGAGAGCGCAGCAGGAGGGTACTGTCTCGCTGCCTGGCTTGGTGAGGCTCACAAGGCTCGTGTTTAATGTGGCCCTTCAACAGTATCTACTTACAATGGCAGCATCTTAATCATCTGCACTCGTTATTTCATTCCCTACGCGCTACCTTTGTGTTGACTAGGAGCAACCTGAAGTGAGCGATCAAAACTTTCATTCACTGTGATTAATAATTATAATAAACAGTAAAGAATATATTTTGTAACACAGCTTAAAAAAAACCCAACAAAACAAAACAGTTACACAAGGCACTCTCTTAGGCAAAATATTTTGAGAGGGAATACTGTAATAAAAAGTGTTACAAGTAGAATGGATTCTTTTCTGAGGAAATGCCTGTGATTTGTCTCTCAAAAGTGGTATCTTGAAGTCTAATTATTATTCTCTATGAAATCACCACAAAAATAACAGCAAAGCCTTAAACAGAACTAATAGATAGTTTTTGGCTCTCTGGGGAGTTACATCTTTTTATTTACTGAATACTAACACAATCAATCTTCCTTCTCAGAAAACCCACTGTGCTTCATCTATGAGGACAGCCAAAATTCATTATAAAATATTTCTGTTGCCATCTAGAATATAATCAGGAACTTTTTCCTTGTGTTAATCAACACCCAACGTATAAAATTTTTTCCCAATGAAAGAGGTTGATCAAAAACAGTAAAATTATTTTAAAGTTTCATAAATAATTCATAACTGCATTTTACATACAAATTGCCTCTTCCTCCAAGTGAAATATTATTTCTCAAGGACAAAATCAAAGAGATACTTAAAAGTGAACAATAAAAGAGTTGTACAATAAATACTTTAAGTAGGCTGGATTTTTTTAACTGTGCAGTGATATGAATCAATGCAGGAACCCATATACTTTAGCTGATCTGTTTTTAACCTAAGCAGCACTAGTACAACATCATAAAAATGAATTAACACTTGCGTAAACAATCACATGAAGTCTCTCTTATGGTACATATATATTATTTTTGTAAACAGCTTAATTTATTTTTCTTGGAATCCTTCTTCAATTTCAAATTTAATTAGGCAGTAATTACAGATCTTGTCTGTCAGATGCATAGTAAACCTGTTTCACCTCTGTCACACTAAATATTAAAGTTAGCATATGCAATTTCTTGATATAGACCTTGATATAATAACCTTTGGCGCTTAAACACACTATAAAATGAACTTGTAAAGCTGACCTGGAACAAAATTAAGCTCAGCTCAGAAATAAGTGCTATATACCTCCAGCAAGTAGGCAGTAGGAGAGAACTATGTTCTAGTTAACAATTACTTCTAGAAGTATTTCCTCGTTGCCAAAAAACTGCCAACGTATCATTCTGCAATGTCACTGAATGGAATTCATATATTTGACTGGATTATTTCTTCTAATGGCAGAGGAGACATATTTCTAATTAAACCTGATTTACATTCAGGCTTCCTAAGACACTGTAAGTTACCCCTTACTAAGGCACGGCTTCTGCATGAAGTAACATTTTGCTGTTCAGTGGTTGGCAGAAATACACAGGATCCACAGAGGAGTATGCAATCAACAAGGAATCACCTCTGCAGGTGATTTACTCAGGTCAGTGCTATCATTTAGTGAACACACACTGTAATATTCTCAGCTTTATTTAGTGATTTTTAAAGGTTTTAGTTTGTATTCAAATTTTCACTATTTTGCTACCATTTTACTCACAATAATGTTGATTCTAGAGAAAAATCAATCATATTTTAAGAAATATAAGAATTATACAAGAAGCTTGCCCCTAAAGACTACCAATAAAGAAAGGGAAAAGGGTAGAAAATATATTAAAATGAATGGGGGAAAAAGAAAGGGAAAACAGGGGAATAAAAGAATTTTTAAAAGGAAGGAGAAAAAGAAAATTATAAATCTTGTAAGAGAATTCAAGACATGATATTTAAGTAGAAGGTCTGCAGTATTATTAGAAAATAGCATGTGGAAATTAGATATGCTATTGTTGCAAAGTATCTAATTTTCTAAGTAACGACCAAGGGAAAATCAGTAGCAACAATATATAATACAGCATTTTACCTCAGAAGAGCCACATTCATAAACTCCATACCTTAAAAAAGATTAGTTTGTCTATCTGTGTGCATGTAAACAAACACATACAAGTATATTAATGTGCATTTGATTAGCAGCCAAGTATAAAACCAGCACTAATGCTAAAAAAAAAACCAGAATTATTTTAACTATTGTAAGAAATCACAGCAGGAAGACTAATCCCATAAAACAATTTACTTATAAAGAAATACCCTTGAAACTGAAAAAAAAAAGCAGATTTTAAAACCTTATGTAATAAATAAATGCCTTTTCTAAGAAATAATTTATGCTGAAATAGGTGGATTTTCCTATTTACAGGAGACATGAAAGGACAACAGTTAAATGTTAAAAACTCAAGGTCTTTTAAATAGTCTGATTTGCTTCATTTTCCTAAAGATTATGTTAATATTTAACAAAAAAGCTACACAGTCAAGAAGAAAAACTCCATTTTCTTTATTTCAGTTATGACACAGAAGATAAACAGTGGAGAAGTGACAAAATTACACAATCAACAGTATAAAAGCTCCCCAATTTGTCCCTTTCAGGCACTTTCAAAACTCTGAAAATAACATGGTTCAACTGTTTATCTGAAAGAAAAAAAAACCTCCCTGTAGGAATTCAGCTTTCTAAAAACTAAGTATACTTTTAAGTGAATCATCAATCATTTTAACCGGGACAGCTACATTATGATGAGCTGAGCATCAAGGAGAAACAAGCAAACTCAAATCTCATCACAGAATGCTAAAGACCTCTTTAAAACGGTATTTTTAATGAAGTACATACAAATGAAGTTTCTCAAGTAATTTAACAAGTTGCTAATAAATAAAATAGCCAATAATTTTTAACCACGGGGTTATAAAGAACTTGGTTCTCCTAACCTTTCTGGAAGGCCTGGGGTTCCTGGCGTAGGTCTGTATGGTGCATGACTCCTCGAGGAGATAAACCAGCAGAAAGAGACCTGATCTCAGTGAACCATCAAACCGCTCACAGGCTTAAGCCACACGTTAGGACACAAAATAGGGTTTCAATGAGGGATGTCATAATGTTGTGGTTTAAGAGTTAACAGATTGAGTGGAGGGGATAGGTGACAACCCCAGGAGGGGGTCAGCGGACAGCTGGTATTCCCTGCCCATCCCTGCCACACTCTATAAAAGGGACAGGAAGTTCACGGGGTTCTTCCTTCCTGGTCTCTGCTGCTGCTGCGATCGCCCCTCAGCGCAGCCAGGCCTAACTCCATGTGGGGCTTGCCCTGAGCCTTAAATGGAGACAGGAAAATTGGGATCCAACTTGGGGCTTAACATAAGAGGTCTGCTTGTTTGAAGAATTTTGGAAAAGAGTTGGAAGTTAAGACAAAGATGTCTTTTCTCTTATATATGGTGTACCATGCTTTTACACACTTTTTTAACTTCTCGGCTTCCCTGGTGTCCCACCCTGTTTTCTGGACAGTGATTAATGCTGAGGTGAGGTGGATTCAGACTTTGCCTGCACACCTTTGGTATTATTTCATGGTCTTTCTTTGATGAAATTTTCCTCCCAGACTTGGAACATCCCAGTAGTGGCTGGTATTATGCAGCATTACTGTCTTTTTGTTTGAATGGGTTTTGGTGCTGCTGGTCACATGGTTGATTGTTCAAGCTTTGTGTGGGAGCGCTGCCCACCCCCTACCACACCCACACCAGCCCCAGCCCCCACCTCTCCTGCACCAGCCCCCATGTAGCCAGAGCCGGCATGGGCACCAGGCAGAACGGCCCAACTTGCCCCAGTCACCACCTGCAGGGACCATTTAAAGAAGTGCAACCGACTGGTGAAGGTGTTGATGCGGAGACAGAAACGGGGGAAAACTCCTCTCAAGGGCAACATTAGCCCAAGCCAGAACCAGCAGATGACAGTGACTCAGAACCTGAAGTTAAAGCTAGCGCCATGCCTATGAAAGAGCTCAGACATGTAAGAAGGGACTATGGCTGTGGTAATGCTGACTCCCTGATGACCTGGTTGTTGTGGTGCTGGGACACTGGATCTGATACCGTAGAGCTGCAGGACAAAGAGGCCAAACAGTTGGGATCACTATCTAGAGACGGGGGTATTGACAAACACATAAGGAGACTAGGTGGCACCCACAGTCTCTGGGGACATCTGGTGGCAGCTGTAAAACAACGATATCCTTCTAAAGAGGACTTGGTGTGGCATCCTACCAAATAGAAAACCATGGAACAGGCCATAAAATGTCTAAGAGAGATGGCAGTTCGGGAAGTAATTTATGATGATGACCAAACCCTTTCAGATGCTGATGAGCTGCCATGCCAGAAGCCTCTGTTTGGTGTGTCCCTCCTACATACTCCTCACCTTGGGATGAAGTATCTTTGTGGGTGAAGGTGACAAACCCTTGACTGTCAGTGAATTTGTTAACCAACTTAGACAGTTTGAAGACAGCGTGTCTCGACAGTCTTGGGTCTCAGCAATTGAAAAGATTGCTGGGGACATTAAGAGGCTGAAGGAATCGGTGTCCAAGTGGGAGAAGGGGAATAAATAACACCTGTCCTTCTCCTGAATGAACCTGTGTTTCAGACATTAGAAACAGCTGCCTTCCTAGGAGACCAACTCAAGTTAGGAAAGAGACACCCCGAGGTTCTCTGTGGTGCACCCAGCGTGACTATGGTGAAGACATGGATAGATGGCATGGCAAACCCACCTCAGCTCTGCGTGTAACAGTACAAGATCTGGAGAACAGCACCACTAGAGATAATTTTCCCAGGAGGATGGTGGCTCCAGTTTCCCAAGAAAGTTCCACTGGCCCAAGTAGATGGCTGACCCAAATGTGAATAGGAGAGATGGTTCTGACCATTGTGCTCATCCCTCTGCCAATTGTGGGCACTATGTTCAGGATTAGAGGGGCCCTGCCTCCAGCCAGGAGGAGGAAAGGGACAATTGGGTTTACTGGACGGTGTGGATTCGATGGCCTGGCACTTTAAAAGCTAAAAGCTACAGAGCCCTGGTGGACACGGGTGCACAATGCACCC
>VWZK01009858.1:77859-91070 GCA_013396935.1 Baryphthengus martii | reverse complement strand
CTCCTCTCCTCTTCCCTCAACCCTAGAGAGAAAGTCACCAAAGACAGGACTTTGGGAGTAAAAATAAAAGGGTCAGAGCACTAGCACATTAAATCAGAAGCAGATGTGTGCCTGCTCGCCAGCCTGAGTCACTGCGGGAGGGTGGGGAAGGGGGGTGTGGGGGGGGGTATCGCTATTTTGGTGCTGGGTGTGGGGTACAGAAAACAATGTGAGGAGAAGGCGGTGCAGTGTTTGAGCAGGCTTAATATCGGCTTGGGGCAGGTACGGGCAGGCTCCAGAAGCGGTGGGGGGGGAGGCTCAGCTCGGTGGGGGTGCTCCACGCCCCCTGCCCAGCCAGGGTTGCTCCTTCGAACCTTTCCTGGGCTTCCCCGCAGCATCTCTGGGCATCCCCGGTCACACCCATCCCTGTTTGGGTCAGTTTGTTGCTGGTTTCCGTTGAATTTCCCAGCATCATCCCTCCAGGTGGAACCCCCCCATGCATTGGCCAAGATGAGCCCACTACCAGACCTGAGGTTTCTCCAGCTGTGCACCAAGGCAGTGGCAGAAGCCTCATCCTACCTCTCACAAGGACAACCTGAGGAGCTAGCACATCTCTAAAACCCAGCTTACTTTGAGCCAAACCTACAACACAAGCTCAGATTCACCTTTTGCCTCCCGCTCCAGCCCTCCACCACTTACACCACATTGGCTTTCGTTAGGCTCGCTGTCCCACGGGTATTTGTGAGAGCAATACCTCAGATTGGTTTCTTTTACATTGGCATAACCCGAAATATTATTTTCCTGCTTGGGTCTCATGAGAGCCTTTGCAGCCTCATTCATTTTTAGTTGCCATTTAAGTCCTGGAACTCTAAGCACATGAGATCCCCTGTTACCACCAGGCCAGAATAACTCCCATGTGGACATAGAGCGGCTTTTGGAGAGAGGTGTTCATGGAAGGTGCCTCTGCAGAGCATCTCATCCTGTGAAGGTGATCCAGCCCCTCCAGCACCACCCCCCCTCATCTGCACCACAGGCAGAAGTCTAGCCCTGGGCTTAGACCGTGCTGCTGATGTCAACCGCAAAAATTCAAGTCCTTGCCTTCAGAGAGGGGACCCAATCCCTTCAGTTATTAGCCATATTAGCCATACTCCCGAGAATTACCTATAGCCCCAGCTCCATTGCAGAGGAATGAACATTGCATCTCCCTATCCTTCACTGACCCAAGGAGGAATATCATGGATGTCCCATCCCATGCAACATTCCAGGGGAGGTTGGCTGGGGCTTTGAGCAACCTGCTCTAGTTGCAGATGTCCCTGTTCCCTGCAGGGGGGTTGGACTAGATGACCTTGAAGGGTCCCTTCCCAAACCCAAACCAGTCTATGATTCTATGATCAGTATTCTGCAGTCAACGTTTCTCTGAATCACAAGTCCCCACCACAGTGAAACCCCAGCGAGGTGCATCGTGTCCCTAACCCCTGAGCTGGGCGTTTCTAGAGGAAATGTTGCCGGGCTTCAGCAGAGGACACTCAGGGAAGGGGAATGAGACTTTCATCCAGACTTCTTGTATGTAAACCAACCAACTAATGAGCTCTCTGAAGACCAGAGGTAATATATGAGCATAACCTTACAGTGCGGCCTAAGCACCGAATATCCAGAGGCAACTCCCTACCTTCAGGAGACGGTTTAATCTGGCTCTCAAGGTTGCAGAGCAATTTAACTGAAGATCAGGGGTCAGATTCAGATTTCATTTGTATCTCAACTCCTTCTGTGAGCAAAGCCCTCGGTCTCTCTGCCAACCTGCTAGAAAGCGAAACGGCAGCCAAGTCGTCAGCTCAGCCCTGATCCTACAAAGCCTCACCCGCCTGAGCAATCTGTGCGATTTGGTGGGGCCCACCCATGCCCAGCTTGGTAAATATAGTCAAAGCTGGTGGAGGATCAACAGAAAAAAAAAAAAAAATCTACCCAAGATATAGTCTGGAAAATGCAAAAGAAAAATATCTACTGCGTGGATGTTTCAAGTTAAATGCACAAAAAAACCCCTCAAGCAATCAAAACTCAATGGGATTCATTTTTCAAGCGATGCTTCTACAAGCAAGGAGGGGGTTTGCAGGATTGGGCCCCCAAGCAAGGCAAGTCCTGTGTCCCAGCTGACTACATGTGCACGCCAGCTCACAGCCTGATTCGATTTAAAACAGCTGAGTTGTAAATGAGGCTTATAATGGAATTGGCAAGTGACCCTTCAGGATAGCATTGCAAACCGACAGCGTTCAAAAATAACCAGGGCTTGAGTCAGGATTCATCAGCTCTTGGCCGGGTATGAGTGCAGGATCAGGGGTGCATCATGCCACCCGCCACCAAAACAGCCCAAACAAGCAGGAGGAAAACCCCAGCCTCTCCTCTATTAGGGATTTTAGAGGTGTGGCCCTTCGGAAAGGAAAGGAAAAAAAAAAAAAAAGAAAAAAAATATAGAGAAAAGGAGGAGAAAACGCATCCCTGCCATGTAAAGAGAGACAGTCTCGCCTATTTGTTTTGGCCTTTCCCGAACTCCAGGCAGTTTCCAACTGGAAACCAGAAATGCTGATGGTGTTTGGAGTCTGTCTGCATCTCTCCCATGACGTGAAGAGGCATTCAGAATGATTGGCTGGGATTTTTCTTTTTTAATTCCCCCCGCCCCACAACAACTGTATTTACTGTTACATTTTGAACTCCCCGTGCTGTCATTACAATGTCAGATGAAATTACATGTGCGATAATCGTAGCATCAATGCATGCACAAGTCCACAAAGGCTTTACAAGGAAACATTTTCAAGGGAAACTGCTCACATGTCCAGACTCAAAGAGGATGTCCAAAGGAGTCTTTGAATTACAGGGTGCTGGCTCCAGCCAGAACTTGGCCTTGCTAGAGCTGAACAGATGGATTTTACACTTTTTTTTTTTTTCCCTTGGATTTTTCTGGGTAAAGTGTATTGTTATTTATCCTGGTGTAACTATGGATTGACTCCAGGGATTTAACTGATGCTATTCTGGATTTGCACCAGTGCAAAGAGGATGAGGATGCTGCAGTGGTCTGCAGGACAGTCCTGCAGATGTAGCTGAATTGCACCATCCTATATTGAGCTCCTGTGCTGGAGCCACCATGAAGATGTCGGCATGGGATCTGCAGCTAATTTGTGACTTACAGGAAGAGCTGCATGGCCACAAGAGCTAGAACAGGGACAGCCATACTGTTGCAAAAACACCTTATATCAAGGTGGATGACTCCCTTTCATACAAAGGACTACATGTGTCCCTATACAGCACTTGAAGACTGAGGACGGATGTTCTTCCCCAGTTCAAGGTGTGCCAGAGGCATAAGAAATGACCCTCAGCTTCTCATCCACCATCAGACCTGAAGTAACTACACTTCACAGCTCTGCATTTGAGGTTCTTCTTATGAAAATCCCTACTTCTGCTGGGATAAAGCAGCAACCAAGTTTCTTCCAGCTGCTATGGGCAGCTGGGTGAAGGCAACTTGTCTGGTGCTGCTGGAGGACAATTGCAGCAGCACAATGATAGAGGAAGGAACCTATGGGAGGCAGACATTGCCTTCCACTTGCACAGCTGGATGCATAAGGCAACATCTGTACAGTTCTGGTGGCATCCGCTTAGGAGGAACCATACAAGTATAGTACAACTAGGCCAGTCTAGTTGAACTGCTACAACTTCCAGGAAAACCTATGGAATGTTACACATCAAGCCTGCAGTGCAGTGTGACATGTCCACACCTATAGACGTTTTGGCTCTCAGCTCCTAGATAGAGAGTATCCTCTGGAGCAGCTGCTTTGCCCTTGCTTTCTTACAGAAAAATAATCAAAAATGCAGACAACTGGCCCAGGTTGCCCCAAGAGGTGGTGGCTGCCCCATCCCTGGTCCCATTCCAGGGAAGGTTGGATGGGGCTCTGAGCAACCTGCTGTAGTTGCAGATGTCCCTGCTCCCTGCAGGGGAGTTGGATCAAATGGCTTTGAAAGGTCCCTTCCAACCCAAAACATTCTGTGATTCTATGATCTAACACAACACCAAGCATGGTCGCTTCTGAGTACTCTGACCAGGGTGCAGGTTTGATCCACCTCCTGAGCAAAAGACTGGAGGATGCTCTGGGTGGGTGTGTTTCGGAAATGTCCTGAACAGCACCGACAGAAATGTGGACTCACTCACACTATTTCAAGACATACTTTTTGTCCTGGGTGGGAAATCATCAGCTTTTCATCCCCACTTTCCCCATCACTTCACTGTCTGAATTTTGCATCTCCTTTCACAGCACAAACACGTCAGTCTCTGATTAAACATATTAGAGTGAATTCTTTCTAGGAGAGGAAAATTCATTAGCGAAGGGGCCACGATAAAAGCAGACGTTGGGAAACATCTATCTCTGTGTCCCTCCCACCTTGCCTCCCACCCCTGGCGTTTCTAATCCGCATGATGTTGTTCCATACATACATAGATCACATTAGCAAAATACTCCTCGCAGCGTTTTAATTTCTTCTCCCCTTTTGTCCGCGAAGACGCTCACCAGAAAGCAGCCTAAATGCTGTGTCTTGCGTTTTATGTGGTTTATATATATAGATACATACATACATGTATATATATATATATACACACATATATTCAGCCCTTCCTAGGAATGGGCAGGAACTCAGCAACTTGCCAACGCCACCCTTCAAAGCCACGCATCGGCGTCCCGTGAAAACACCAGCGCCGCAGCACGCCGGGGACTTTCCTCTTCCAAGTCGGTACTTCCAAATATTTATAAACGTACTTAAGCATCGTTTTGACCACTGCCTCTATTTGCAAACCCTGCCCTGAGATTCATGTCAGGTCGAGGGGAGTTACGCTCGCATTGTTGGCATACCTGAGGATAGGCAGAGGGACTCGCTCCCTGCACACAGAACAAAGCCCCGAGTGATTGCAGAGCTTTGCCCTCCGCCGAGCGCAATTATGGTTAGAGAAAACCCTTGTTTATAGCAGAATCCTTCCAGTTAGGGGGAAAAAAAAAAAAAAAAAAAAAAAAAAAAAAAAAGGAGAGATTTAATTACAAGGTAACGGCGCTGTGGGCGTGCTCGCGAGTGGAGCGCAGATGTGGGTGCGGGAGGCCATGAGCAGGGCTGCTCCTCTTGCCCAGGTGGGATCCTGATGGCTCCAGCCATTGTGGATGGTGAAAGTGTGGATTTGACGCTTTTCTCCACGGCTGTTGAAGGCTGAGCACCGAATCGGGTGCTTGCACAGGGGGATGCAAAGCATGGAGCAGAAAAAGCTGGGAGGGGTGGCTGCCTAGGAGCAACAGGAGGGGTTTTAAGGGGAGATGGATGTCTAAAATGCCCAGAACTTTCCTTTTTTCCCTTTCCCTGATAGGCTTGCTCAGGTAGGTCATGAGCCAGGTTTGGTTTCCACTCCCTCTTCCTCTGCGCAGAGTCAGAGCTCAGTGGCATTGCTGGCACTTTACATGTAGAGACAGGCTACAAGACTGCCTAAGCCCAAAAGGTTGACCAGGCCCCTTGTAAAAAACACCTTATAGAGGACAAGACACACTCCATTTAAACACCCATAGCTCCTCGACGCTGCGTTTGCCAAGGTACATGCTCACAAAGTCCGTGCATCAGAGAATATTTTTCTAGCCCTGTCTTTTCTTCCATTTATTTTAAGGAACAGAGTGCGGTTTCCTTTCCTGCATTTCTCATGTTTTGCTTAAAAATAAAACCTGAACCTATATCAAACCAAACAGCTTCTTGCCCAAGGTGGTAAAAAAAAGCCCACAGAAAACCAGAAAAAGCCTTTTCTATGGTAAACCAATCAGGAAAGGGGAAGATAGGTCCCCCCATGGCTGTATTCCCCTAAAAAAACAGCATAAAATTTGCAGTGGGTCGTTTCTGCCATTGCACACGCCTTCTCAGAAGTGTGTAAGGCATCTAGTAGAGCATGGTCTGATTTACACTTAGAGCAGGGCAACTTTAACAGCAGCAGGAGTGCGAGTGTAAATCTCCAGGCACGGAATAAGCAGCCGCATAGCCCTGGTCCTCTGAATCCACTCTGCTCTGAAGGCCACTGAATAAGAATGAGGCTTCATGGTGAAAAAGAGGCATACGTCCTTCTGCCGGACAGGAGGGATTTCTAAGGGCACAGCACTATAAATAATCATTCAAGCCATTTTGCACGTGCCTCACGTAACCCGTGATAAGCCACAAAACAGATATTGAGAAGGCCACAGCAATGCTGGGAGGGCTGGAACCCTCTGCTGGGAGGCCAGGCTGGGAGACTTGGGCTTGGGCAGCCTGGAGAAGAAAAGGCTCCATGGAGACCTTCTGGGGGTCTTTCAGGGCTTCCAGGGGCCTGTCAGAAAGATGGGGACAGACTTTTGAGCAGGGCCTGTTGGGATAGGACAAGGGGCGATGGTCTGAAACTCTAAGAGGGAGGTTTAGACTGGAGAGAAGGGAGAAATTGTTGGTGCTGAGGGTGGTGAGAGCCTGTCCCAGGTTGCCCCAAGAGGTGGTCGCTGTCCCATCCCTGGCCCCATCCCAGGGGAGGTTGGATGGGGCTCGGAGCAACCTGCTCTAGTTGCAGATGTCCCTGTTGCCTGCAGGGGGTTGGACTAGATGACCTTGAAAGGTCCCTTCCAATTCAAACTATGATTCTATGGAGTCCTGGTGGGTTGAATTAGAAGTGGAAGCTGTTGTGCACTCTCATTCATTGCCGCTCTCCAAAAGCTGTAAGCCTTCCCTATTTACATGCAGAACCAGAGATGGTGTAGGTCCCCCTGGATGTATGCGCACCCACAATACACACGGAGAGAGTACGGCTGCAAATGCAGCCTCTTCTCCCTGCCCTCTGCATGGGTGAGTCGTGGGGACGGTTGCTGTACGGCAGGGGATGATGCCAGGCTTACTCCTCCGCTATGCAGGAAACTCCTCCCTAAGATCTCATGCCCATCCCAACTCCTGACCAGCACCAAATAAATACAAATATCCTTGGAGGCAAGCAGAGATGGATTGGAATGAAGCACATGGTTGCCTCCACATCCCGGTTTATTAATTCCTCGTTATTGACACCGCTTGCTGTTCGGACAGTGTCTGTCCCCTCCGCAGAGCAGAAACCCACCTCTAGCAACCCTGCTGAAGTCCTACATGACCTTCACTCTTCTCTGACCTTCGTCAAGGGCAGGTTTCATCTCTGGTCTTTGGGTGCGTTTGAGTTTCAAAGTATTGGAGAAAGCCCAGCATGAGAATAAAGAGGAGACTGCTTGTGAAAACACACGCTGAAATGAGAAAATGAAATAAATGGCCGGTCCTAAAAGAGAAAACTCCTGCTATAAAGCAGATTTTGAGGGGAAAAAAAAAAAAAAAAGGAATGGTCGTGCACTGCCCTGCTTTGCTAAACAGGCAGATGGGACCTGTATTTCTCTTCTGAAACTTTAATGGGAAGAATATGATTCTGCTGCAAGCATATTTTATATGCCTGGCGATTAAAGAGGAAGAGAAGGGCATAATTTATAGAATTGTGAAGCACAGAGGATAGCTTTCTGGCTGCAGTGTTTCTTTATTTCCTTGTTATTCCTTTTATTCTTCCTTTTGCTCCAAGGCTTGTGAAAGGTGATGGATGGGCAGCGGTGGAGACAGAAATCTTCCTTCTCTATTCACAGGGCAGGTATTTCATCAGCAACCACAGCAGCTACACGAGCTGCACCTCCTCTGAACAAGAACAATTCTGAGACCAAAAATACCCTGCTGGAGTGTATCCTCAGGCTCTCTACAGGGTTTTCCTGCTCCTACATTTATCCCACCTCTTGCCATCGACAGGCTTCACACTTTAAAACAAGAAGGTTGAGCCTTGGTTGGTTCTTGCTGTGGCCAGCAGCACAATATGGCCAAGCTCAGACCCTGTCTGATCCTCCAGACTCCGCATTTCCAGGGACAGTCCACTCATCAGCCTTGGAGCTCTGCCAAGACCCATGCCACCCTGGTAAGAAGCAAGAACCACCTACAGTCAGTTAGAAAGCCACTTTCTAGAAAAAGACCTGGTGTTCCTGGTGGCCAACGAGGCGCCTAGCAGTCAGCATCATGTCCGTGCAGTGAAGATGGCCAGATACAGGCTGAGCTGCATTACCAAAAGTGCTGCCCAGAGGACAAGGGAAGTGATCCTTTCCCTCTGTTCATCACTTGTGAGACCACAGCTGGAGTACTGGTGCTCTCCAGACCGACACTGTCATTGAGGATGTACACCAAGATGGTTAGGGAGCTGGAGAACGCGAGGTAAAAAGAGAGGTTTGTTCAGCCCAGAGAAGAGGGTGTGAAGGGGGGAATTTAATTTTCTCATCTACCTACCTAATACATAACTATAGAGAAGATGGTTTCAGACTCTTCTCAGAGTACAGGAAGCTATGTACAGAAGTTGTGGCAGAGGAAGTTTAGATCAGATGTAAGATAACCATTTTTTTAGTAAGAGGCTGGATAAGTCTTGAGCCATCAAGCCAGAGAGACATTGAGATTTGTATTCTTGGAGATAAAACTCACCCACACAAAGGCATGAGCCTGACCTTCAACGGGACGCAGAATCAGGAGCCTCCAAAGGTCCCTGGCACCAAAACAATGCTCTGACTCCATGCTCTGACTTTGCAGATAGGGAGCCAAAGCACAAAGGAGATGGAATAATACAACCACAGGCACACTGTGGACCTGCACTTGAACCCACGTCTTCAAAGAGCAGCCTGAAGCCCTCCTCTTATGGCTTTTGGGTAACACGTCACCAGAGTCATCTGTGTGTGCTGGGCTTTCTGGGGTCATCTGCTCTTCTCACTTCTCTGGTAGAAGGTAGCACTTCTGTAGCTGCAAAAATCTTTGGAATTTTTTTTTTTTTTTTTTTTCCCAATCTTCAGGGCCAATTCAGCAACTGATCTTTCTGCTCAGACTGTCAGCAAAAGTGTCAACCGTACGGCTGGTTTCTGTGATGTGGAATCATGCCCACCAAGACTTGGACGAAGACTAGGCAGCCCATTTCACATAAGCCACCAACCAGCCCACACTTGGCAAAAAAAAACGAAGACCGTATCCGCCATGCCTGCATGACTTCTGGCGTTGAGCCATTTTTCTCCAAGCCTCTGAGCAGCCACGATATAAATCTTGCTCTTCTTTCACTAGTCTTTGCCATGACAACACAATCGCTTGGCTCGCCATGCCACACTCTCGTTGGGTGTTTGTCAGAGATGTGTCAGTGGGAAAACGAACTCTGTACCCCGGCGAGAAAGGAGCGCAGTTCTTCATACAACTAACCATTGCTGCTCCTTCTCAGCTCATAGGTTGGCTGTGGGAAGAATTCAAGTCCTCATGAAATCACTATGAATATTTACCTGCACCGGGAGCAAATCCATATTTCTCCCTCCTAGGGAATGAGCAAGAAAACCTTGCTCAGAAAAATGCAGATATGTTGCTTCCCCTCCAACACCAGCACTCTCATGCCTAAGTATCTCCATGAGACATGTGTGTACCCGTACATAGCCTTTATGCAGAGCTAAATTTACTCTTTAGAAAGAAGTCCCATTGAAGTCAAAAAGAAGGGAGAAATTGTTGATGCTGAGGGCGGTGAGACCCTGGCCCGGGTTGCCCTGAGAGGTGGTTGCTGCCCCATCCCTGGCCCCATTCCAGGGGAGGTTGCTCTGAGCAACCTGCTCTAGTTGCAGATGTCCCACTTGGACCAGATGACTTTGAAAGGTCCCTTCCCACCCAAACTGTTCTATGATTTTATGATAACTCAGCTGAATCTCTCATTCACCCCAGTGAAGCTACAACTCCTGGTAAACAGAGAAAACCATTCCCTGAATCAGTAAAATTGAAGCTCTGTAGCAATTTTTATATGGTACCTAAACAATCTTTCTCACTGTCTGAAACCTTTTTATACTGAACTACTCCAAACTCTGACTTCAGAGCATTGCTAAACCCTGCTGATGGGATGCTGGGACCCCACTGCGTACTGGACTGTGTAGGAACATACAACCCCAAAGACCACCCGTGGGGAGATCGTGAGGCCAGCAGAGAAGACAGTGGGTTTGGACATGATGTGGCTTCTAACTCAGGAAGCTCACACAGTTATTACACTATTAGGGGAGGGTGGAGTCCTACTTCTGTCCGGAGAAAGGGAAGGGAGCCCATCCCCTGCTGAGAGCTGTGGGTGGACGTATTGCACTTGGCCAGTCAGAAGATGAAGGCAGGTCCCCTCATTTAACATTTCCCAACAGAAGGGAGGAAAAAAAAAAAATCAATTCAAGGAGTGGAAAGAGCCCAGGTAAAAGGTTAGCTGAAGAATACAGGGTAGGTAGGAGAGGCTCCTAGCAGAGAGGAGCAGGGAGGAAGGCTTGCCTGGGGAGGGGAGGCTGCTGGCTGCACAAGCCACTGAGCGCTTCCAAGACGGGGCGCGGAGAAGTGGAGTCACGGAGCGGGGTGGAGGGAGATGAAGGAAGCAGGCCAGAAGGAAAATTACAGGAGTGCAAGGAACAACAAAGAGGAAGAGAGAGGAAAAATTATGCAGGGCCTCAAAGGTCAAAAAAGTCAACTTCAAAAGGATTCCTTAAAAGACATAAAGCCAATGTCTTCGTATTCAATTATTTAGTTTTCACACAAATCTAAGTAATATATGGTGGGTTTTTTTCTGCCTCCCAACACTTCATTGGGCACAAACGGAAGACGAAGCAGAGGGACAATGACAGAACTCTGGGATTCTTTGCGTTCTTAATGGACCAGACAGGGCTAGAGTCGGTGCCACCCGCTTGTGAAGGATGTGGAGCAAAGGAAAGGAGGCTGTTAGGAGAAGGAGGTGGGAAGCGAGCGGGAGCTCTTTCTGGAACTGAAAAATGTTACAAAATCACTAGCTGGGCCTGAAACAAAATGTTTTCCCTAAATCCTGGGCATCTGTTTCATAAAAAATGTAGGAAATATTGAGGCAAACAAACCGCACTGCCCATGAGAGTCAAGATGTTGCCTTTGAAGATGCTGAAACGAAACATTTCCGTCTTCCACAGTTCCTCCATAAACCTGACAAAACTGACCCACATGCACAGTAGTTTTTTTGTCATCAAAAACTTCGCTTTGTACTAAAACATATTTAGCTGAATTAGTTCTCCCAGCTGTACTTAAGGAAATTAAGGCAAAGTACGATGCTGAAAGAGCTGGCTCCTGTGTCCTGGGGTGCTCAGCCCATCAGCGTAGTTAAAATCACCGACAAGCTATGGCAAGCTAATGTCAGTAAAATGATACCCAACAGGAGGTTTGAAGCCAGCACAGTGAGCTCTACAATAAGTTCCAGTCCATTAAACACCAGGCTTAAGTAAAATATTACAGCAGGTCACGTTTTAAAGCGGATGGAATAGGTTCAGGAACCACTGAGGACCTGCGAGGATGCTCCTGGAGGAGAATGGAAATTCTGCTGTACTCTTTTTCATCTCCCTGCCCTAAACACCATCGTTTTCCTCCTGACCAGTAGGTGCTTCCTTCCCCTCAACACATTTTTTCCACGTGCCTCTCCAGCTATGGATGGCAGCAGGGACTTGTGCCACCGAGGCAAAGCCACGGTGCTGTTATATCAAGCACCTTCAGGGTTACCGCGATGCCCAAGAAGGTGATGACCAGCCACACTGGAAAAAAATCAGAAACGAAGTGACTTGGTGAAGGCCGTGTAACAGATCGGTAGTGGAGCAAAGAGCAGAAACTGTGTCCTCTGGTTTCTGCCCACCTGGATCCCAAGCGTTTAGTACTTTGTTCAGCTTTGACCTTACAAGTTCCCTTAACCTTCTCCTGGCAGCTTCCTAATGGGAAAATAAATCTCTGGAGAGTATCTTAAATTCTTTTTTATCACAGACTGTATCAGTGTGATAATAAGATCAGCCTTCAGACTCCCCATTAAGTCACAGAAGGTGTGGTCATCCGTCATGCTTTTCCCAGCCTTAATTGCCAGACAGACACTTTAAGTGGAAAGTCCATCTAATGAGCCCAATCATTAAAACATCCCTGGTTCCTATTTGAGATGGAAAATTATATCACCCTAATAAGGGGGTTGCATCTTTGTCCCCCTATTCAATCATGTGGCACCGGGAGAGGTGAGACTTATCTGCGAGTTTGCCTTGGTTGTGTTTCATTTAAATACAGTCCCCTACTCCAGGCAAGAAAAAGTAATAAAACCCTTTAGAAGAGGAGAACTGGGTGGCTGGAGAAGGCGGCGGCGGTACAGAGGGGTCACCATAGATGAGGGGGTCACCACTGACACCATGGATGCTCCTGAGGGCTGGCGAGGTGGAGATGATGGAAGAATCACCATGGTCACCATGCCAAGAGGGAGAAGATGTGACATCTAGTGTGCTTATGCAAAAGGCCATATGGAATGTATGAAGTGGGCCCTTCAATGGGACATCTTCCTAAACTGTTTGCAAGAAAACACTTCATTTGGAAAATGAATTGGTTATGTTGGCCACCATCAGGAGCCCGCATCATCTGGCAGTTGAGTAGTTATCATGATCCTCATCTTACAGAGAGGTGAGAAACTGAGGCAGGACAGCACACAAATTCAAAGGCCCTTGCATGGGGCAAGTCCAATCAAAGTCCCTACAACAGGGCTCAGGCTAGACGTCTACTGCAAAGGAGAAACTTTCTCCTGCCCTGTCCAGTCCTGATAGAAATCCCACTCCTCCGTCTCACTACTCATCATGGAAAGTTCTATCTAGATAAGCACCCTCTAGGAGCTCAGCCCAGGTAGGATCAGCCCAAGTCCCTGATGGTCTCCAATCACGCTGGATGCCTTTGGCTACACGGCAACGTGCCCATCAAGATGCCCCAAATGACCCGTTCCCACTGCAAAGCGCCAGCAGTGAGAGCTCCTCCGCAGGGAATCCCAACGGGAAGCCCAGGCAAGCCTAAGCGACGAACCCCACATCCAGTGGCGGCTTTGCCAGGTGCTTGGAGCTCTGGTTCAGAGCGATCCCTAATAAAAACAACGAAGCACGGAAGGGTGTGTTACTTTTGGGTAATAATACATCTTAAAAACTGCACGGTGAGGCAAAGACAACGCCGCGCCCTAAGCCACCCGAAGGGTGTGGGCATTATACAATGATTCGCCCACACCCAGCCTCCGACGACAATTAACATCCAGCCCTGCATAAGAATCGGTAAATACCGTATCTCCAACCAGGAAACGTCAACGTTTTCCGTGCACATGAGAAAAA
>VWZK01009858.1:63667-77851 GCA_013396935.1 Baryphthengus martii | reverse complement strand
ACTTTTTCGGGACAAAAAAAAAAAAAAAAAAAAAAAAAACGAACCCGAAGATGTGTCTTAACATGAAGATCGCTGGGCAGACCTGCAACATAGCAGCGCACGGTGATTATTTTCTGCCTTTCTTTTGGAAGAAGCCAAGGTAAAGCCAATAATAGTCATATTTCCAGTTATATTAAGCACGGATTTCTTAATTTTCATCATTTCCCTCTTAAGAAAAAAAAAAAAAAAAAAAGCCCAAACAAACAGAGATGACAGAAAAATCTAACCGCATAATTACGTTCTGATAACTACAAAGTCATACGAGCTGCTTTATAGATTATAAAATGACAAGATCTCATCACGCCCAAGTTTATTTTCATAGCTGTAAATCTACTTCTGGTAAAGTCGACGGGAAAAGATTTTACTGTTGTGTAATAATGGAAACAAAACAGCACTTAGTAAAGGGAAATGGGAGCAAGAACTCATCCGATTTTGAAAGACAACAGAGAAAATCAGTTTGTTACTGGGAGACAGCAGAAATAACTCTTTTTTGCCGGTCCGAGATACCGGCAGCGAGACCAGTTGGTTATTGACAGAAACCCCACTTTGTTTCTCCCTACACCATGGTGCAGCTGCTGTGATGCTCACGAAAACAGCAATTAAAGGAGCAGCTCCAGGGTTGCACCTCCAGCTGCCAGCGGCATCTTAGAGGAAGAACAAAAAAAAAATAAAAAAAGCACCAAAATGAGGAGTCTCTCCAGACCGATTCCTAATCATTTCTGAGGTCAGGAAATTTAAGTTGCTCTTCCAACATAAATCCACCTGTTCATTAAAAGCAAAACCTAAAACAAACGATGGCAAGGAGTGATGAAGATTATGAGAAATCTACCTGCTGGGTGATTCCAGGGAAAAGGCAGAGCCGATGCTACGGGCTTTGTGTCTGCGTGAAGGATGGAGCTGGTAGAGTTGCCATATACCTGCCTGAAACAGGGAGGCTCAAAGCCCTCCTGAGGGACAGGCGGTGCTCCCAAGGAGGAATGCTTGTTGCAATATTAACGAGGGAGGAGACGGGACCGCCAGGGAGAAATGAAATATATCTTCCTGGCTGACACAGCGGGGACAGTTTGGATAGCTCAAGAACAAGGGGGTTACACTGGACGTTGCTATTTGCCTTCAGGAGATGTTTGTATGGACAAGAAAGTCCTGCTTCAGTCTCTGAATCCTAATTGTGGGCAGCAGAAGAGATAGGTCAGGAGCAAAGCAGAGCCCTACCAGCATACGTTCGGTCAAGGAAATGCAAATATCCACTGCTGTCATTAGCTGATGACAGCTCAGAGCATCTTCAGATGAGACTAAATTTCTACTGTGCAAGGTGCAGGGTTTATTGTTATTTTATTATTATTATTATTATTATATACTACTACTATTATCACTACTATTATTACTAGTTGCAGTGACCATTTATACTTCACCAGTGTCTTACAGCTACAAGAGGGATCACAGAATCACAGAATGTTAGGGGCTGGAAGGGACCTGGAAAGATCATCGAGTCCAACCCCCCTGCCAGAGCAGGGTCACCTAAAGTAGGTCACACAGGAATGCGTCCAGGTGGGTTTGGAATGTCTCCAGAGAAGGAGACTCCACAACCTCTCTGGGCAGCCTGGGCCAGGCTCTGTCACCCTCACCATGAAAAAGGTTATCCTTATATTTACATGGAACCTCCTATGCTCCAGTTTGCATCCATTGCCCCTTGTCCTATCATGGGATGTCACTGAGAAGAGCCTGGTTTCATCCTCCTAACACTCACCCTTTACATATTTATAAACTGAGGTCACCCCTCAGTCTCCTCTTCTCCAAGCTACAGAGACCCAGCTCCCTCAGCCTTTCCTCAGAAAGCAGATGCTCTGCGCTGGACTCTCTCTAGCAGTTCCCTGTCCTTCTGGAACTGAGGGGCCCAGACTGGACATAACATTCCAGATGCGGCCTCACCAGGGCAGAGTAGAGAGGGAGGAGAACCTCTCTCAACCTACTCCCCACATCCCTTCTAATCCACCCCAGGATGCCATTGGCCTTCTTGGCCACAAGGGTCCATGGTTGGCTCATGGCCATCCTGCTGTCCACCAGGACCCCCAGGTCCCTTTCCCCTACACTGTTTTCCCATGGGTCAGCCCCCAACCTAGACTGGTATTTGGGGTTGTTCTTTCCCAAATGCAAGACTCTATACTTGCCCTTGTTGTATTTCATTAAGTTTCTCTCTGCCCAACTCTCCAGCCTGTCGAGGTCTCGCTGAAGGGCAGCACAGGGATGCTCATCCTCTTATAGTCACTGTACAAGCAAGACCAAAGGAGACATCCATCCCTAATGCTTGTGTTCCAAATAAATAAACAATGAGAGAAAAAAAGACATTACCTTGTTTGTACAGACGAGGAATAGATATACTCGGTGATTTGCTGAAGACCATGGAGGAAGTCCATGGTAGAGTCAAAATCTGGAGTTAGCTCTTCCAAATCCCAACTAACCACTTTATCTAGATGATCAGCTGGCTCCCACCTACGACTGAGGTTTATCTTAAGACTAGAAGCAGCTGAAAGCTCAGAAGGCCTCCAGGTCGGGGCCACCATGTGAGCTTCCCACGTCCAGTGATTGCCCCATGCTGAACCTCGTGCCCACGTTTCGTGGTCAGTGGCACCATCCTGGCAGCCGGCTGGCTCAGCCCATTGCCAGCAGCATTCTGGCACCCAGCAAAGCCAGAGGATTTCGGTTTGCACCAGGACAGTGTAAATCACCCAAAGGAGCTGGGATTTGGGCTGTTGGCATTGATGGAAGCTCATCAGTCCTGGGATTTTCACCGAACAAACGTGGAGTGACTTGGGCACGAAGAGGAAGTGGGTTTTCAGGGAGGGTTGGAGGAAAGCACCCGAGAAAAAAACAGGGAAAGTCAGGGAAAGCCGAGAATGGCAGCTCATTGCATCCAACACCCAGCCTGGCAGGCTGCTGGGGGAAGGAGAGGGCAGGGAGGGTTTTGCCAGCAACCAGGAATGCTCAAAAAAGAAACAAGGTACCATCAGCAGCAAAGTGTGGCTTTTCAAAATATAAACAGTTTTGGGGAAGAAACGAGAATGGAGCTCTAGCTGAAAAGAAGCTTCAGCAAGCACAAAAAAAAAAAAAAAAGGATTAAACGAGCCCCAAAGAAACAGCGAACAGCAAATTGCGGGGAATTGTTCAGCAAACAATAAAAGGCTCCTCACCATCTCCCTGCAACAGGCGGGTGGCACGGGGAGAAAGCAACCCGCGACAAATGATAGCTGCACAAGGGGAGATGGAGGGGGAAAGAAAATTCAGACCTGGCAGATTTGTTAAGTGGTTATTTTCCCTCTGTCTTTGCAGAAGACAAAGGGGAGGTAAAGCTCCCCAAGACAGGGATTGTATTTCACTCCGCGGTCGAGAAGGCTTTCGAGTGTTCTGCAGATAGCGGCAAGAAATGGTCCTAAAAAGATTAGAGCTCTTAAGGTAGGGCAAAATACTATATCCAGACAACACACTCGAGTTTTAATGACAGTGGGGAGAAAATTGAGTGAAGCATTGTCTGCTGCCTTTAGGAAACTGAAAACTTAATTTGAACCAGCACAGACTAGAGTTGGGCTTTTTTCACGGAAAGGTTTTATTCCTGCCCTTTAAGCATCACTCTTTTTTTTATCCTTGATATATATTTTACATTCACTGTTTTCCTGCAACCAACACAGGCTTAGAAAGGGTCTTCCATGTTTTTAGAGTGATTTAGGTAGCTTGCCTTTGAGCATCTCCCTGGCTGAAATGTATTTCTTCTCGCTGCATCCCTCTGTCAGGCTATTATCCATGTTTACAGATACCCAGCTGAGGGACAGAGAAGCAAAGTGGCTTCCTGCAGATGCGTAGGGAATGTGCTGGAATAGAAACTCACCCTGTGTTCTCCAAATCTCAATCTCCAGAGCACCTCCTGCACCTCTGTGATTCCCACGTTGGCTTGCTAAGCTGGACGGGCCAATTCCCAGTGGGTGTAAACCAGTCAACTTCCATGCAACCCATTCTATACTGGGTACAACACCAAGCATCGTGTCCAGTCTTAAATCATAGAATCATTTAGGTTGGAAAAGACCCTTAGGATCATCGAGTCCAACTGTAAACCTGACACTGCCAAATCATCACTAAACCGTATCTTGATTGGATTGGGGATTTTGTGTGTCCCTCAGAAGGAGGCTTATTGCTATGGACCCCACAGAGGCTGATGTGCACCATGGGGGTCACCAGAACACCCCTTGCAACACTTGGCTGAGGACAAGGACAAAACAGGGCATTGCCTTGCTGCCAGCCTCACAGATGAGGCCGGGGAGTCACCTCTCCTATGTTGCCCCTACCAACCCCTCCACTGGTGGGTGACACCGAGGTGGCTTCGCCGTCATCATCTCAGCTCCTGCATCCCCCAGCTGAGGACTTCGGGCCGCAGGGACCCCCCTGACCTTGCCCAGGGCTCTGTTACTAAGAATAAAATGCAGAGGGCTGGGCTGCACCGGCGTGCGGTGGGATAATTGCAGGGAAGCAGCTGCTGTAGCCCAGCGACCGCGGTAATTGGGTACGGGCCATCCTGTAGCCAGGTTTCCCGTGCTATTATCCCCTTATTAATAGAAACCAAATCTACCTTTGCAGAGACAGCACTGAGAGCCTGGAAATTATGCGGTGCAGGGCTGCAGGGAGGCATCTGCAGCATCCTTGAAAGAGTCTCAGCCCTTCGCCACCCAAGGGCTCGATCCTGGTGGGGTCCATGAGATGCTCCCGCCCAAGCTGTGGCAAAACCTCAGCTGTCCGGACCCAAAGTCCCCTATGGTCGTTGGAAAGGTGACTGTTAGACTCAGCCACACAGCGCTTGCCCTCGCAGAGGCAGGTGAGCAAGATTTGGCCTATTAACTAATGCATCCCAGCAGCATCCCTGCAAGGTATGGCAGAGAGTATTACTTTCATCTCCCAAGGGGGAAAACTGAAGGTCAAAAAGGCTTGAATTTCCCCTCACTCACACAGATGGGGTATGACGGGGGCCACATGATGAGCGTCCATGGATTTAGGCCTGGAAAACAATGTGGAGCGTCTCGGCCGAGATGCTTCTGCCTGGGTGCCCACAGGATGCTGAATGTAAAAGATGAAGGTAAAAGTGACAGCATCATTTTAAGGAGTATCAGTCCATGATGCCGGAACTCTCCTTGCTGGAAGGTGTCAAAGCAAAGTGCTGATTTCTAAGAAACCAAAGAATAAGATGAAATTCTCCATGGGGCCATCCAGGACAGGACTTGCAGGTCAATACAGTAGCATGGCTTTCTGTGGCCAGGACTAACACAGGTCCTTCTTCCCATCTCTGTCTTCTTCAAGGCTTATTTCCCCTCTGAAGCTCAACTTGGAAAGAGTCCTGGATAAAATGTGCCCTGGATCACGATTTCTGATGCAGAGATGAAGGCACAAGGTGTGAGCCAGTACTGAAGCTGGAAGGTAGATTAGGTGCCTCCATCCGAAATGCAGTTGACAACACAGAGAATTTGGAACGTTTATTTTTTAATGCAGGTACGAAAGGTAGGCTTATGAGGGTTCTCAGGACCACCTCAGTCGCATCTCAAACTTGGGATTTGGTTTGAAACTTCCCTAATGATGTTCACATCCACCTCCCCTCCCGATTCTTGGTAGGCAAAGCCTAGCAGATGGCTTCCTACAGTGACGGTTTCAACGATCGACGTTGTTAATACACTCAAGAGTGATGGAAAGAATTATCAGCCCATAGTATTTCCAAGCCTCCCCGTTTTTCTTCACCTCTTCTTCCCCCAACGTTTAACGCTTCCCATTTCGACGGCAATTAATACCAGCCGTTCCGAAGATGAATCCTGCAGGCTTGCAACCAAGTCCTTGCAAAGCCAAATCAGCACAGATGTGGTAGAGAGCGATGCAGATGGTTCCTCCTTCCCTTGAAACTCGAGATTTTGCTCGGCGCTGCGGTGTTTTGCAGGCTGGGGATGTCAGGAGCACATCCCTCCCCATATGGCAAGAGTGAAGTCATCCCGGGAAGATTAAAGCAGAGAGAGGAGACCTGGGTTGCCTCTTGCATTTTTCAGCCCTTCTCCATCACTTTGTGAAAGCCTGGTGCCGTTAAGCAACTAAGTAAGAGATGAAAAGCGTCTGGGAAAATAAATAATACATAAATGCCGAAGCGTGTTGTCAAGGCCACCTCCAGGATGGATCTGTACCCAGGCGTGCTCCCCTCCGGAGGGCTGCCTGCTCCTGCCCTGGAGACATGTCACTGGGAGTGAAATGGAGCTCGTGGGCAAGACGTTATTTCAGAGTGATGCATCGGAGAACCTTGCAGGTGACAGAAACTGTAATTGCTGTGATTAAACTTCACCGGCCCGTTTCACCCCCGTGAAACCCAGCTTCGCTGCTGATTTCAGCAGAAGCAGGATTGATGTCCCTACCAGGGGAGAGCTTGGGAGCACCAGGGAGACCTCTCCCCAAAGCATGAGGAAAGCCCCGCTGCCTGGACAGCGGGTCCCGTACCCTTGGGGCCTCATGGATACTCTGGCTTCCATGAGGATCTGAACAGTGTTCTCCACCATCCCCAAAAGCAGTCCAAAACAGATGCAGAGAGCCAACAACCTGACAAAAAGGAGTCTCAGACCCAGTGCAAGATGCTAAAGGTGACTTCTTGGAGTTCAGGGCAGGGCATCTTGCGCCCAAAAGCTGCACAGACCACAAGGGAGCTACACTACATCCCACCAACTTCATCCTCACATCCTATTTCAACAGCAGCTTGGCCACTTCTGCCTCTGTTTTTCTCAGCAAACCCCCGAGAGCTCGATGGCTCCATAGCAGTAAGAGATAACGTATTGGTCACTTCAAATACATGGTAAGAATGTAAAATAAATGTTGCTCAGCGTGGCTGGAGGCAGCCACGACTGTGATGTGAGCTGCCCAGTCTTGCTGCATGGAGAGCCAGCCGTGCTAGTGGTGCCAGCAGCCCACTTTACCCCACTTTACCCCACTTTATCCTTTCCATGGGCATCGCCTCTGGAGCGGAACGTCTGCCCTCCAGCAACGATGTGGGATCATCCAGACCTGAAGCACAAGGACACCGGGAAGTGCTCAGGGTGCTGGGAGCTCATGGTGAGGAGTGTGATCCTTCAGGTGGCTGCTTCCAACCTTGCTGTGATGGACAAGTCATCACATCCCGCTGTCTCACTGCCCTTGCCTGGAAAACAGCTGAAACATCCCCAGCAAAGCACTTTACAAACCACTAACACAGGTCTCCTCTCCTCTGCACTCAGCTGGGGACGGCTGGAGGGGCTCGGGAGAGGCAAGACACGGCAGAGCAGACAGGGATACTGCAGGGACTCCTCAAATGAGATGCACTCAGATAGTCTAATGCCTCTGCAAAACCCCCCTTGCCTGCTAGGATCAGAACCGGCTGCAAAGGTTGAAGATGTTGCTTGAGAAATATTAGCTATGGCTGTGTACATGTATTTGCCTTATTAGTTTTCTCTAGTGGGAGATTATAAAGCGACTGGGGAAAAAAAAGAGAGGAAAAATACTCTTCTTGTCTGGCACAAAAATATAGGTAACAATTATTAGGCAATAATTGATTCATCCGATACTTTATTAACTGGAGTTCGGGTGTGCAAGTGACAGGCTCTGCAGCAAGCCTTTCATGTGACACGTTATTAAAGGCTCTTTTTCTGGCTCCAAAAGGCAGTGGCTGGCAGATCAAAGGTCAGACATTTCAAGGAGTAAATTGGTTTAATGTGGCTGCAGATAGCCTCACAAAAACCTAATAAATATGCAGTGAAATGTAAGGAGAGAAAATTGTGGACAGGAGAGACAATTACTTTGAAACCAGGATAAGAGCAGCTCAAATTAATCAGCGTACGGGCTCCTTCTCTCTGTCTCAGGATTTAGTATTCAGAGCAGGAGCCTGGCTGATGGTGGGATGTGCTGAGGGGTTGGGGGGTCGGGGGGCACTGGTACCCGACACCAAAACGTGCCAGGGGAAGATGCTGAACCCTGAGCGGCAGCCGGGACGGTGGTGTGAACAACCACGGCTTTCCAGGTACAATGGGAAGCCACCTGTGACCCATGGCAAAGGATGTTCACAAGCATCACGGGATTTTCTGATGGCTGCTGGAGAGATTATCCCTCCATCACTGGATCCTGTGGGGAGTCCCCGGTGTGACCGAGTGGGTTCGTGTCGGCACTGGGACACCAGCAGACACCAACTCACAGCCCAAACACCAGCATTCCGTGGTAGAAAAAAGTGAACACAAAGGAGCTCAGTTGTATGAATTGATGCTTTTAGCTCATCTCCTTGTTTTTCACTTAATCCCGTGATTTTTTCAGAAGCGTACCTCACTCATTTTTAAACTCCAGGCAGCAATGTCTGGATACTTCGGGGTTTTTGTTTGCACTTCCTGAAATGCATTAACTCAAACGACCTCCAAATGCTTGCAAGGCAGGATTTCTTTGCTAAAAAGCCACAGTTTCACTCCTTTTAATTAGAGGTGAGAAAACACCCACTCCAGCTCTCTAATCTGGAAAAGGACTTCCTGCGTGAGAACAAAGCGCGATATTCCCGGTACGGCTGGAAACCAGAGAGGAGGAAACAAAGCTTTAAAACAAAATGCCTGGTCCCCTTCGGAGAAGCAGATAAGGGCACAACCTCTTTGTATTCCCTTCGAAGGTCGCCTTCCCCAGCTGAGTCACTGTGTTCCGGCGCGATTTATCATGGCCCCACCAGATAGACCGAGAAGGATCAAGTACCACAATCTGCCTGAGATTTAGCAAAGCCAAGTCCTGACTCCTCACCCACACGGGGTCTTTCTGCAGGCATGAAAATTCAGGACCCAAGGGCTAAATTGCTCCATCAGCCATGTTGTGCCATAGGCTAGACCACCATCGATGGATGAGATCCCTCTGCCCAGCATGTCCCTGATGGTGGTTTGTCGCCGGGCTGTGCCCCTCTGCCCAGGATGGAGTAGTACTCAGGGTAGAAATACCACATCCCTGGTGAGGAAACCTCAGGAGGAGGTTTAATGTGGCTGCAGAAAACCTCATGAGAAGCTTTGGAGATGGGGCAGAGGGGGACAGCCGGTGCCTGTCCCATGTCCCGCTCTCCATGGGACACCACAAGGAGAACTCACACTTCAAGGAGAACCACACACTTCATGGGTCACCCAGGAGGAGAACCAATGGGACATGGACCTCCACACCTGCAACCCACACAGGCAGCTCTTGCCCAGAGTTATCTGTGCTTATATCACTCTGCCATAAATCAGGAGCCCTGACAGTGTAATTTGTATCTGGGGAACCTGGAGCAATTACAAAATCAGCCCAAACACTATTTGTTTCACAAGATTTTGCCCTTAGTTAGCACTGTCGTTCTGCTTTAATTACACTGTAATTAATTGCAACAAAACTGTTTGGAAAGTGGATGTGCATGGTGGAAAGCCTGGGATATTGCAACCTACCTGCTCCTCTGCAGCCACCAGCGTAAAATCTCCGATCCTCTCTCGCTCGAACACACAGCGTTCAGTTTACCACCCTATAGCCAGTGCACCTCCAAGTCCTCTCAAAAACGGACTAAGACCCAAGGAAGGTGACTACTGACTGATTTTTCACCCAGGGAAATTCAGGTGCAGAGGAGGTAATCTTTTTAATTTCTCTTCAGGCCAGACTAAGAGAGCAGAAGCTGCCAGAAGCGAACCAAGCTTGGGCCTGGATGTAAATCACGATCATTTTCTCTGCCCTGGGATGCTCAGATGTCCTCGAGTTCCTTTGCAGCCCCCAAAGCCACCCAGCACCTTGAAGGGGCTGTGACTTGTCGATGGAGAAGGTTGCCTCACCCAACACCTCCATGAAGACAGAGGCAACGAGACCTGCTCACAACACAAGGACCTGACAATAAAGGAAAGCAAATCTGACCCATTTCTTTTGCAATCTGTCCCCTTCTAATCTTTCCAGTGTCTAGCCATGGCATGGAGGTATTAATCCCAGCTAAGGTGGACTTTCAGGGTCCCCTTTCAGGCGGCGTGCCGTCTCTCAACGCAGACTATAAAATCAGCCGTAATGCAATCGCCGGGCAGCGGCTGGGAAACGAGAAGCCGCTGAACGCATCCGAGGCTGCCTCGAGTTTCACCCCCCGACCGATTATTTCTGTGCGAGAACGGCAGCTGCACCAGGAGTCTGCTCCTCTGCAAGGCTGGGGAGAAGGTCTGGAAGGGAGATGGGAGTCAGGAGATAGGGATTAACCGATGTGACTCATCTCTTGCACGCCACCAGCGACCACAGGGCAACGACTTGCTGGGAGGGCAGGAGGGGAAATTCGCCATTTTAAAATTGCTCAACACTGATAATAAAAAATGTCCTTTTTTTTATCCCCCCCTCTCCTTGCAGAAAAAATATGCTCTTGCTTTTCTTCCCTCTTTGCTGTTTTCTTTTTCTAGCCTCTTCCTCTCTCCCTCCTCTCTCCTCTCTCCTCTCTCCCCTCTCTCCTCCAGGAGATGGAACAACTTGGCCCAAAACACCACTGATAAAAAACGTGAGCAGTGAGGAGAACATGATAGATCACTGTCTGGTCATGAAATGATACACCCAGACCCCATGTGTCCCTGGAGGCACCACCAGCCTCTGGATTGTGCGCCAGTAACTCAAGGTCACAGACACATCAGGGAGAAAGGCTCAATTTTTTCATCGAAGCAGCAGGACCAGCAGAGGGGGCTTTCAAGCCACCTCTCCCTCGGCCTGCCTGGCACGGTGGTGTGACACAGTGCATGGAAACCCCTCCGCAGAGATGAGGATGCACCTGCTTTGAGGACCTCAGGAGCTCGTGGCAGACAGGAGCCGGCCAGAGACAGGGCAGGTAGTGTTGTGAGGTCCAAAGGCAGCAGCAAAATGACTGGGATTATCCCAGCGGCAGCGACTCCAGAAAGATCCGGCCGATCTAGGAGACCTCCCAGACACATGCCTAGAGAGCCTGGAGTTTGGCAGAGAATCTGCTCCATCAGCTTCAACTCACCTTGGCAAAAGGTGCCCAGATTCCATGGTTACAGGCTCGGCGGGGATAAACACCGAACATGGGTGTGGGTTGTTTGCATAGTTAGGAAGCTGGCTGGTCTCCATCCCTCCACCCTGCCTCCTCCTAGCACTGCCAGAATCTCAATCTACAGTGGTCTCCTACCTCCTCCTGTCCTGGCTCATCTGTGGGCAACACAGAGGTGCTTCCCAGAGTGGTTCCCTGCTAGGCAGGGCAGGATGGGGAACGACACTGCTGTGCTGCTGCCTCTCCCCGCTGCCCGGGAGGTGTGAGTCATTGGATGGTCCCAACATCCACGTGCTCACCAGACGCACATGGAGATGACTGAGAGCCCTCATGGCGTGGGACATCCCTTCCTCCTCCTCCTCCTCCTCTGCAGCTGCCACCAAACACACCGAGCCCCTTGCAAAACCACCACCTGGAATACAGCATCTTTCTCCCCACCCCATCCAAAAAAGCACCACGACCACCACGCACCCACTCCTTAGGAGCAAGGATGTCTTTTTGAGGGACGAGGAACAAAGCAATCCCAAGAGCAGCAAGGAGTAAATCCGTAATTAAAGCAAGCCGCTCACATGAGCGATGCTTGAAAATTATGCAGACCTGTGAGCAACGTTGCCATCGGGCGCGCGGCTCCTCTCAAGGCTTCCAGTAAGGAATAAAAAAGCTCTGACTAATAATATAAAGAGGCCTCCAAATCATTCTTGGCAGAAGCATCCCAGCCCCGGATCCCCTCCCTCTATTCATCGCTAAAGCGTTCAGCCAAAGGAAAATAAAACGTGCGGCTCCCTCGCTGACCTGACCCGCAGGGTGGTGGAGCTGGGTGCCAGCTGCCCCTTCTGCATCATTACACGCCCACAGAATAGCAAATAATGCATGCATGTTATATAGATTTTATATATTATATGTGGATTTATAATGTAAGTTTTATTTATAGATAAATATATGTGTTATATATGCAGATGGGGCCCGATGTGGTGCTGCCTTTCCATCCCCATCCTGCCAGGAGGGCAGGGGCATGGGCAGGGACGAGCCCTCCTATCGCCGCCCGCTCTGCCAGGATGATCTGCGCACACTCCATGATGACACCACGCTTCGATGTGGTCTGAGATCCTTCACCTTCCCTCGTTACCACCAAGTTTACAAAACCATTCCACCGGCGACGCTTAATGGGAATAAGATCGGGGCTACCGACTAGGGAGGGAAGACTTCAGTGTTTTGAAACTGTTTTAATAACTTGCTATTTAATTAAGAGCAATAGCGCTGAAATTATGTCAGTGAAACTTGCCACTTATTTATTAATTAGAGGAGGAATTTCAAAGGAGGCTAAGGGAGTTAGGTGCCGGACAGCCCCAGGCTCGCTGGAAAACCCCAGGTTTGTATGGCTAATGCTTGCTCAGTGCTCAAACACGCCGGGTCTGACTCCTCCTTGCCTGGCACCTGAAGTAAACAGCGACAAGCACAAGCGTAAAGTGGGGTGTTAGATGCTGCCTGCTCCAGAGCACGGAGTTGAAAGGTCCTTTTTTTTTGCACCGATGGGACTGATGGAAGGCATTAGAAGTCCAGAGAAAGACAGCAGAGCATCTCCTCTACCTTTCCAGGAGTTACTTGTTGAGTTGCCCTGGGGTGGACACAACAGGATCCACGCCGAGAAGACTGGAAAAGGTTTAGTCTCTGGTGTGGGGTGTTGGAGATGCTGAAGGCAGCAAGGGCTGACCATGTCTGTGGCATCTGCTCCCTGTGACCAGGGCTCAGAAAGACACAGCTGCTTTTGCTGCTCCAAGCCCTCCCAGGAGGAGAAACCTCCATCTGATTCCACTTCCACCAAGCAGAAAGGAGGGGAAAGTCCCACTCGGTCTCATTCCTCCAAATATTGTACCTGGGTGAACTGGAAGGTGGCTGCCACATCCCCTTTTTCTGAGGTCAGAACAAGCTGCAGGTCCCTGCATAACCACAACAAGTATTTCCGTCCACCCGACACGCTTCGGAAAGCAACGCCGGGGATGGCCAAGCGTCGGTTCCTCCTCTGCTGAGCACATTCCTCCCCTCCTGTTTTCATTCAGCCCAACCTTAAACAAAACCAGAGCTGTTGTTTTTATCAGTGGTGCGGCTCTGGGAACTACCTACGCGGGGTCAGGGGAGCTGGAGAGGGGAGTTGTGCTGCTGAAACAGCACGTAGCCCCCAAGAAGGAGGCGTTAAAAATATTAAAGCCTAACTGGGTAGAACACACCATCCTCCTGCGTCCCATTTGCTAGTGCAGAAGCAAAATGTTCATGAGATAGACTGAAATTGAAACCCAGACTTCAAGTAGAGGCTCTCCAGGTAAAGCACCTCTGGTTTCCCGGTGTGATCCCCACTTGCAGCACAGGCAGCGCGGAGCAGGTCGGCTTGAGCCAGGCTTAACCCTGCACCGAGCAGCAGCCTCATCCCAACCACGCTTCCCAGTCTGACTTTAATCGTGATTTCTCTGCCAGCATTAAATCTGTTGAGACATTTTAACTATTTCAGAGTGTTTTGTTTTTTTTTTTTTTTTCTGTAAGTTGTCTGCAAAGAACAACCAAAACAAAACAAAACTTTAAAACAAATATTAAAAATACAGAATGGAATAATATAAAACAGAACACATATTCAATTATTATTAATGTTATAGACAGTAATCATCTGCCTCCTCAGAGCCCTTCTGTCTACCCAGCGAGAGATGCGTTTTCGCACTGGTATTTCTCATCTAAAACAAACAAACAAGTAACTAAAGCCAGACTTACCAAAAAAAAACAAACAAACCAAAAACAAACAAACAAAACCTACACAAATTCAGAGGTTGTATCGTACAGGTGTTGACACACAGCCAAAATCTCCGGGCTTGGTAACGATTCAAGATACCGAGCAAGGAAATCAGAAAGAGAATCACAGGTTGGAGTTCAAGCAGCAATTAAAAGCGCATGTAAATGGCGATAGATTAGTACAGAGGATCGCTACGACCTGCTAAAGATTTCTACCACGAACACACGATTAGCCTCCGAGCATGAAATCCAAGCGCTTTCCCCTCCCTTCAATAAACCACAGAAGCCCTAAAAGGAGGAGAGGGGGGAGGGAAATGAAAAAAAAAAAAAAA
>VWZK01009858.1:34423-57141 GCA_013396935.1 Baryphthengus martii | reverse complement strand
AAAAAAAAAAAAAAAGAAAAGAAAAACGTGAGTGACCTGATTTACCTTCCTGATAACGTGTTTAAAAAATGCTCCCAGGCTGAGGACTTTGCCAGCTGAGATTTCATACGAAATGAGACTGTTTTTGTCATGACCTGAACGTTCTGAAAAATGCCCCTTTAGCTGGGAAAGCTCGCAAGACCCTTAGGTATAATGATCTCAGCTATATCAATAACCACATTTCGGCAGATTCATTATCTGCTCGCCGGCCTGCCCAGCCACACAGCGAAGCATTGCAGCAGGATGGAGAGAGAAAGGAAAACACTGAATTCAAGCCATTCTTCCCACAGAAAAAAAAAAACAAAACGAAAAACAACTGACATTGTGGGTCATTCTTTTCCTTAGCCAAAAAGCCAAGCTTTTATTTCCTTTGCTTTCACGCCGCGCTCGGGAAGGAGGACCTGAGCTACACACAATATTGAACACAACCGATCAATCTCCCTTTAGTGGGTGTAAGAGTGTTTTCCTTCACAAATCACATCTCTGCTCCTCGAGCATCCTCATCCCTTGCTGTCCCAAACTTTACAGCAGAACGTGGTTTTTTTGCCTATTTCTTGTAATACTCACTCCATTATTCAAGATTTTAACATCCACGCCGACCCTAGGCGTGGATTTCAGACCACGTTTCATAGGAAATCTAGGCTACAAAACAAAGGTTTATTCCATACCGGTATTTTCAAGCAACGGGGACCATTATGATCACGTATTTTTACCCTCCAGCTTCATACAAAATAAAATACTTCACCCAGCAATTTCTGCAGTGAGGCCATCCTTCCCACCTGCCCTCTAGCATTCAGAAGCCGAGGCAATCTTGGCTGAACGACTGCAAATCGAGGGGGCTTTGCTCTGATTCTTGGCAAGTGTTTCTAGCAGTTTATTAGTCTCAGTATTAAAAAATCTGCATCTTTGTCTCTCTCTCTTTTTTTTTTTTTTTTAATTCCTGGACGAGCCTAGCTCTATCTGCTGAGTATCTCATCACACCGAGCCTTTTTTATGCTAGACTGAAGAAAAGAGTTTGGCTCTCTTCCCAAAGTGAGGACTCAAAGGGTAAGATCCCACAAGCAAGGATGAGAGCTGTGAGCATCCCTCACCCAGAGCATCTTGCTGCTCAGCTACACACCTCTGCTGGCAATGGATGTGGTTATGGAGATGGAGGGATGGAGATTGCTCAGGAGAAAAGCCACAGCTAGGTGGGTCAAGGCTGGCACAGATTGGTCTCTCTGCATTGCTAGTTCCCCTCGGTCCCGGGTTTCCCCTCTCCACTTGCTGGGGAAAGCCAGAGGGGAAATGCCAGCAGCGAGCGATGCTCGGGAGGAGCTGGCGCAGCCTCAGGTTCTCCTAAGGAGGAGAGGGAAAAAGGCCATCTGCCCACCTCCTCCCAGCCTGTACAGGCTGGAGGCTGCCATGAGAACAACACAGGGCAACAAAACACACCTGCTATCCACAACCACCCTCTGTACCCCTAGACTTCACCATCAGACTGCACTTTTCTACACTCAGCCATAAAAAATTCAAAATACAGCAGACCCAGGCAAAAAAAAAACAAACCCAAAACACCAAACCCAAACCATTTTGGTTTCCTATCTTCTAGCTCGAGCCCACCACGTGTAACTCGATTGCCCTTTGAAGAGTGTGAGGTTGGACTCACAGTGGGAGAAAAGGTGTTTGTACTATAAAGTCTATAGCGCAGATTAAATGACGACATTATGTGTGGTCCTGCAACAGAAGGAGTATGAACAGGGACAGCACAAGGAGAAATTCATCTCAACCAAAAAGTATTAACATCCTCAAATGATGTAGCCATGCTGTGGATGGGCTGTCCCATCGCCTGGGCATCCTTGGACGCTGCCCCACAGTATGTGCAGGTCAGAGCCCCACTTTATTGCCCCCCACCTTGCTGAATCAGCAGCCATGGGTAAGAGCATCGCAGCAGAAAAACTCGAATTCCGTGCACGGGAAATTCGGGTTGCTCTCATCTCGCAGAACCACCACCTACAGTAGTAACACCAGTCCAAGGGCTCTGCTGCCTGCAGAAGGATCCCCTGGGAGCAGCTTTGCCCCAGCATCAAGTGCATTTGCCCTTCCTGCCCTAAGCCCTGGGATTTATTACTGCAGAAATCCTGAGTAGGAGGGAGCTGGAGAAGCAGGAGGAAAGGAAAAAGGCAAAGGCAATATGAGAGAAAATTAGCAGCTCTCTTCTGGGTTGGGGGACAGAGCAAGAAGTCACCACCTGCTGAGGAGAGGTGAGGGCTTGTACATCCACGGATGACTACCCTAAAATTAGCATGGCAACATGGGGTAACACAGATGTTAAGAGGTAGAATGTTCATGACTTAAAACAATCTGAAGGTTTTTGGGACAAAAATTTGTTGAAGGGCTTTGTTGAAGGGCTGATGGATTTGATGGGTTTGGAGATCTTGGAGGTGGCCCAACTGCCCAGCAACCCAAACGGATGGACGACAGCGCAGCAAACTAAGAGCTCCCCCTTAATAAATGCAAAGCGATGCAAGGAAGGAAGAGGAATTTCTGCTCCTCAAGCACCTTCCAGGGTCCTAAATCCTGTAAAACCAAGAACAAACTTCCCAGCGACAGAGACAGCACAGCAGAGACCTCGGCTCTGTGCACAGCTGCAGCTGCAAAGCTAACAAGATGTTCAGCTGCATATGGAAAGGGACGGCGGATAATCCTGGAAATATTATAATGCCTTTGTATAAATCAGTAGCGCAGCCTCAGATGGGGAGAAAAGTAATGATGCAGAAAAGGCAGAAGTGTTCAATCAATATTTCTGCTCCACGTTTGGAAAGGAGCAGGATGAGATGCTTGTATCACATGAGGAGGATGAAGTACTTTCCAGTCCATTAGTAACCAAGGAGGTTGTTAAACAGCATCTACTAGCGATAAACAATTTTAAATCAGCAGGCCTGGATAACTTGCTCCCAAGAGCCCTCCAACAGCTGGCTGAGAAGCTCTCTGGCCTGCCGATGTTAATTTTTAATAAATCTTGGAATACCGAGGAAGATCTGGACGACTGGAAGCATGCAAATGCTGCACTGATCTGCAAGAGGGACAAGTGGGATGGCCTGATGAACAGGTTGGCTTGTCTGCCATCAATCACGGGCAAAATAATGGGAACCCTCCTGAGAGTGAACCAGAAGAGGAATTAAAGGACAGGAATACAGTTAATGCTCGTCAGAGAGGTTCTGCAGCAAACACATCATGTCAAACAAAGCTGATTTTGTTCTTTGAGGAGATTACAAGTTTGCTTAATAAAGATAATTGCCTAGAGATAATATACATAAGGCTTCTCTACGGCGTTTGATTTACTACGAAGTGACATGCTGATTAAAAAATGAGCACTGCATTATAAGAATAAAGCACATGTGGAGGGGATTTGGAGCTGATCTCAACAAATAGCTGTCAGAGGGGAATCCGACTGTTTCCAGGGGGATTTCACAAGGCTCAATCCCAGCCTCAGTATTCAGCATTTTCTTATCTGGAAGCAAATACAACATCGCTGCTGATAAATCAGCTCTGTGCTACACAAACAGGAGAGGCCAAGCCACCTGAGCAGAGGGGAGACGCTGGCAGCCAAGCATCTGGCTGGGGTCATCACTCCACCTCAGAGGATGAGAAGAAGGGGACAGTCAGCGAAAAAACAGAGGTGGGATGCTCAGAATTGTGGCAGAAAGGGGGAGGTGACACCGTTGGCAGGTGTTGGTGGGGACCACCTCCCCTCAGAGAGACGTGGACGCCTGGCTCAGCAGCTGGGCAGAAGGTTGGATATTACACATCCCTCAACATCTCCAAGGAAAAATCCATGGAGGATCAAGTGGCTGATGTGTTACTGAGGAGGAAGGATGAGTGATGGGCAGGTGGTGCAAAGGTGCCCGTGCAACGGGGGTGAAAGTAGAGGGCAGGGAGGGCACATGGTGTGTGGGAAGAGCTGCTCGTCCTGGGAAAAATCCTTGGAATGGGTATCAGAAGGTAAATCAGAGGCTGGGATGAAAGAGGTTGGGATCAGTGGACATCTTACTGCAGGATTTTGCAGCACCTGGGGTCAGCCACTGCCTAGGAGAGGACATAGGACCCAGACTAGCCCTTTCTGATCTTGTCATGGCGCTCAATTCTGATGCTGACCTTTGTGATGCCGAGGAAATCAATTAAAGCTTGATCTTGGTTTTTGGTTTGGTTTTGTTGGTGTTTTGGTTTGTTTTTTTGTAACACGAATATTCCCACCTGGCTTTTCCTATCCCTAAGCCTTAGCTGGCCCTTTGGAAAACAGAGCACTCAATGAACGGGTGAACACCTCAGAGACACCCCGAAGGAGAGCACAGGGGTGCCAGGCATGGAAATGAGCATCCCTGAGGGTAGCTCCACAGACTGGGTCATCTAGGTCTTATCTGCTGCTCTGAAACCAGAAACCTAGCAGCTGAAAGAAAAGTTTTTTTTAAGAAACTTTCAGCAAGAGAAAATGGAAATGCTTCAAGAACCCTATATGAAGCAGCTTCTCTGCATCCCAGTTACACCAGTAACATGTTATCCCTAGCATCCTATCAGCATCACCACTTCTCCCTCAAGAGGTACCACCTTTTTTCTGAGGCATCATCCAGCTCCCCGTGAAGTCCTGAGCAATGAAGTGATGTCTTCAATTTGATTATGTTTCATTTCTACTCTCCCATCTTAGAAAAACAGAAGTTACTCAGCAAAGGCAGCACTGCCCGATGGATCAGGCAGCTGATGTGGTACTGAGGAGGAGGGTTGAATGATGGGCAGCTCCTGAAAAGATGCCCATGCAGTGGCAGAGAGAGGGCAGGGGGCACACGGTGCAAGGCAAGAGCTGTTTGTCCTGGGCACAGCCAGCCAACTTCCATCCCTGGATTGGGTTAACACTGGAGATGAGATGTGGGGCTCAGCAAGTTCATGGGAGACGGCTTTTCTCCAGGTTCAGAGCAGGAAAGGGCCCTGCAGTGGTGAGAAGGGTGCATGCCCGTCAGCTAACACACGCTCCTCGCTCCCAAATCCCAAGGGCAGGTCCATGTCTTTGGTCTTCAGGGCACCGCAAAGAACAGGTCCCTGAGTGATTTGGACACAACAAGCTCAAGCTAGGTCACAGGAGCAGGGCTCCCTGCCCAACCTTTATTTCTGTCTCCTGGAAGGGCAGTTTGGTATCTGCCTTTCTTTCCGCTGCTTCTGCTGTTGCCTTGGAAGTGACCAAACCTGTTCAGTCATGCAAAAGATGAGGGGAAACCTCTGTCTCAAGAGCCAAGAGAGCCCTGCACAATCTCACGACCATGCCAGGCACACAAAGGTTAGGCAACCTCATGGGACCCCGAGGAAGTACCTGGGGCTGCTGCTCCCTCTCCACCCTCCCAGTGCTCTGTGCAGGGGGAGAGCACAGGTCTCTGGAGCAGCAAAGATGGGGAGGAGAGTCTCAACACAGGACTGACTCTGGTATCTGCCAGGGAGGACCTCACCACGCTCCGTGGATGTTTGCTCCCTAATCCCAGCCTGAGCCAAGACCAAAGGTTTACTCAGCTCCAGATGCTCCAACCTAGTAGAGGTTGGTAAGGGTCTCTTACAGAAAAGCAAGATAAGCAAGATTTTTTTTTCTTTTTAATCTTTGTATATTTATGTCCTCCTGAAACCCACTCAAGGAAGAATTTAGCCTTCAACCTATTTTATTCCATTTGCCAGATTTGCAGAGGACTTCTTGCCACTGCCTGTGTCCTAAACCTTCAGAGTTCACCATGGGGGCTGTAGAAGAACTCTGGCTAAGGGCACTCCAAACCCCTGGCCTCGTGTTTCCATTTGACTGTACCAGTAAGCAGTGATGGAGAACTTGCTGCTCACAATGTTCCTCAAGGGCTCCTCTGACTGCTCTTGCTTCAGGGACAGAAAGGGGTCAGCAATTCAAATGCCAGATGTTTAGCCCAAACAGGCCCCATCCATCAACCCCTGAGCAGAAGATCAGAATACATTGTTATTGCTGAAGGTGAATTCAAGAGATAAGGCATTAAATCAAAGTCTTAACTAACAATAGACATTCCAAAATGTTTCAAACTCCGGCAAAAAAAACCACAATAAACCAGTTTGGCTTAAAAATCACTGAATCCCACTACACAGTTTTGGTGAGGTGATACCTTTTGGTGATGGCGGAGCCTTCTTCAAGGGAGCTGCAGCCACCTTACTGAGCTGTCCAGATGCCAACTAAGAATTTGGTGGTGCTCATGCAAAAAAAAAAAGACAATCTGGGGTCTCAGCTGTGAGCGCAACAGGGAAGGTGCAATGGGTACCAGCCACACTCCTTGAACCCAGGATCATCTTCCCCGTTATTGGCTTCTGCCACCCGAGCTGCCAGCAGCTTGCAAAAGACCCCCATCTCCCCAGAAAGCCACCAATTTTGGTTGCTTCTTCTATCTCATCTGAATTAATCAGAAAGGATGCACCAAAAATGGCAGCACCCAACCCCCTGTGGCTGCCCTCTAGCACTTTGCTCCTATGTCCTTCCACAAAAATGTGAGCAGGATCTCCATGGTGTTGCTCCCAAGTGTGCCCTTAAATATCTTTGCAAAGAGTCCTTGGTGGGTGAGAGCCCTGCCAGGGAATGCCCCGCTGCCTTGCCTGCCTCCCATCTCCTCTTCCTCCCCGGCTCCGCATCCACTGGGACGAGGAGGTTAATGCAACCACAAGCACTCCATCCCTCCACAAAAGATATTGCCTCCATTCCCACCTTCTTTCTCGCCTCCAGCCCCAGCCCCCTACTCTGCCAAGGTGTTTTTTCTCTGCTGCAATTAATGCTTGACGAGGCAGAACACCCCATTCCAGACAAGCCTGGGAAGCCACAGCCAGAGAAAATGATTTAGAAGAAAGGTGGGGGTGGGGAGATTAAATAACCACAGTGGACAGTGGCTTCTTGTCTCAAACCCCTTACTCAGCTGGTGCATAGGGGGATCAGATGTTGCTGCACAATCAGGGGCTGTGCCAGGGTTGTTCTGGGCACCCCACTTGCAGCATCCTCTCAAATACAGCAACAGGGACCCCGAATGCTCAGCTATAAGCAGACAGGCGGGATTCAAGATGTCACGTTTAGGGGGATGTGTAAGACCTGGGCACTGCTGTGGAATCAGATCACTCACTCAAGAGGGACAGGATTTGGGACCATGAGGTTCCAGCTCACTACAGCTGCACCCCAAATCCCAACAATCAGGGAGTCCCCATATCCCCCCCCACCAGAGCTCCTGAAAGATCTGCTTCTGACCACTCTAGCACGACCTGATTTTTTCAACAGGTTGAAATTGTAACTGCATATTTTTCTCCCCCTCCATATTAAAAAAAATTAAAAAAATTAAAAAAATATGGAGAAGGAGGAGGAGTAGGCTGGACTCATTTATCATGTGCAGCCAAACCCCAGGCTGGGCTTAGTGAAATGAAAATGAGTCGATGACACTTCATATAACGCCATTCCAGTTTGTTCTCCTAAATAATTTGTGTTTTAATGAGTCCCTTTTGCTCCAGCACTATTTTGTAGCTCCTACATTTTCTCAAGTCCTTCTGCGCTTTAAGTTGGTTTTGAAAAATTCCCAGCGTCTTATTTGTATTAACAAAAACATTAAAAAAAAAAAAAAAAAAAAGAAAGAAAGAAAGAAAGAAAGAAAGAAAGAAAGAAAGAAAGAAAGAAAGAAAGAAAAGCAGGCTCAGTTCTCTCTCGGCTTGGATGGGAGCAGGTAATGAATCTCCACACACAGGAGACAGCTCTTATCTTCAAGGCCTTGCCGTTCCCCAACCTGCTTATTTAAAAAAACTCCCCCATCACGAGATAATGGGAACAGCGTAAGTCAGCAAAGAAACAAAAAGGCAATCAAGAGCCGCACAGAAGCAGGGGAGCACCATGACCTTCACCTAATCTTCTCCTGCTGGGACACGTCTTTAGGTCAAGATACTGTAAATGAAAAGAAGTCGCTTTAGGGAGTGTAATCATGAGCGATGCACTCCACATCAAAAAGCTGTTCTGCAGCACTTGGGCCTGCTGAGGGCTTTTCCACTTGGGTCAACGCTCAGCTCGCCGTGGAAGAGATGGCAGCTCAGCCCTTGCAAGCACCGTGTTGGTGGTGGGGTGGTTCAGCCAGGTTAGCTGGGAGTTACACCCTACACTCAAACAGCACTGCTCCAGGCTAGGGTGGTGGTCCTGGCTGCGGTGGGTCACCTGGAAAGGGCAGAGAGGCTCTGATCCCAGAGAAAACCTGCGGGTACCAGAGATGCCCCCACCAGCCACAATTACAGCTGGGTGTGAGGGCACTTCCAAGCCATTTCACCACTAAGTCTGAAACCCTTCAAACACCAAGTCACACCTGCACAACCTAGTCCTGGAGGCTGCTCAAGCTGGAAAGTTTGCTGGTGCAGTGAAAACCTGCTAGAAGGATCAGCAGAAGAGCGGGATACAAAAGCTGTGGCAGTATCATCATTCCTTGTCTGCCTCTGAACCCCATCAGCACATGCTCCTGCTCGTGGTGGGGACAGGGTAGTGGCCTGCTGGGTGGCCTTGCAGCTTGCTGTGGGGCTACCTCACTCCAAGTGCTGGAGCAGGCATTGTCCTAGCTGAAGGACAGAGCGATGGTGGCTAGAACAGTCAGAAGGAAGGAAGAAGAGATACAGAGGACCCCTGCAAGTCCATTCACCTGTGCTAGCCTAATGAGTCTCGTTAATGATGAGGACTTTGGTCTGCAGCTGGGTAGGATGGGAGGAGGTGGGGAGGGAAGACAAGGACCTCCTCCAAGGAAAGGAGGTGCTTGGGATGAGCCCTGGGAGGATGACAAGCTCCGGAGAGTCTTGCAGCCTAAATCAGGTCAAGCTTGAGGTGACACTGATGAACTGAAGATATCTGGGATAAGATGATTCAGTCGGTCCATCTCAGCTCTGCTATCTAATGCCTCTTAGAAACCTTCTCCCTCTCCAACAGTCCAGAGCTGTAGGAGAAAAGAGGCACCAAATGGCTAAGTGAGAGGTCAGAAAAGCAGCGCCTGCTCCACCTGCAGTCCACCTCTCATTTCACTGGGAGATATTATAGAGAAGGAGAGTTTATAAGCAGGACTATCTAAAAGGAAGGATGGCTTAAAAAACTGCAAGACCTCGGCAAACCTCGTTAACATCAGCCTAACCAGGCTCATCCACAGCTCTCACCTTCAGTCCAGAGAAACAAATGTCCTTCAGTCCAGAGAAACAAATGTCACAGGTTTACACACAGATTTATTTCCACTCATTTAGCAAATCAACGTTTGCCTCTCATCCTCCTTCCCTGGAGCAGCAGCTGCTGCAGCTCAGAGTCAGCATTTACTCCCAGTTCCTAACGCCTTGGAGATGTCTACAACTTAATGATGGATTAACGATGAGTTAAGCTTTTATGGGTAAAAATCAAGAGGAAGGCCAACAAGGCAGATATCGTGGTGGGAGTTTGTTACAGAATGCCCAATCAGGATGATGAGACTGATAAAATCATCTCTAAGCAGCTAGGAGAGGTTTTGTGATCGCTAACTCTTGTTCTCATGGAGGACTTCAACTTCTCATATGTGTGCTGGGAATATAAAAGCAGAGAGAGAGCAGTACCAGAGGTTCTTGGAGTGTGTGGAGAAGAACTTCCTGATGCAGATGGTGAAGGAGCCAACTAGAGTATGTGTTCTCCTGGACCTGCTGCTTGTTAACAGAGAAGGACTTGTAGGAGATGTAACAGTCAGAGGTCATTTTGGGCTTAGTGATCATGAAATAATGGAATTTTCAGTTCTTGGATATATATAAGGAGGGGGGGACAGCAGAACTGCCACCTTGGACAGACTTTGGCTTGCTCAGGAGACTGATTGACATTCTCCCCAGTGAGGCCATCCTGAAGGACAAAGGAATCCAGGAAGCCTGGGCACTCTTCAAGAAGGAGATTTTAAAAGCACAGGAACAGGCCTTCCCCATGTCCTGAAAGAGGAACCGGTGGGGAAGAGACCGGCCTGGCTGAATGGAGAGCTCTGGCTGAAGCTCAGGAACAAAAAGAAAGTTTATAGCCTTTGGAAAAAGGGGTGGCCACGCAGGAGGACTACAGAGACTGTGAAGCTGTGCAGAGAGAAAATTAGAAGGGCCAAAGCTCAACTAGAACCCAACTGCTGTAAAAGATAATAGAAAATGCTTCTATAAATACATTAACAACAGAAGGAGAACCAGGGAGAATCTATTGGATGCAGTGGGAGAACAATGGCTGAGGACAAGGAAAAGGCTGAGGTACTGGAACAGGCTGCTCAAGGAAGTGGTTGAATCACCATCCCTGGATTGATAGATAATGGTTGAACTTGATGATCTTTAAGGTCTTTTCCAACCATAGCAATTCTGTGAATCTGTGATACGCTTGACCTTCATTACTGCCCTGTTTTAACATCTAGCCTTCCTTTGCTAACCTTCACTTACGGAGCCCTGCCAGAATTTCTCCCTCCCTTGAGACCTTCCACGCTGATACGTCACTCGGGTTTTAATCACCTTCTACTTTGATTACTCCACTTCCCTCTTTTACAGGCCTTCCTTGGTGTTGTACCATTTCACCAGCCTTTTTGGGGGTACGGAACGGACCAGTCAGATTTCTCTCAGGAAATATCTACGCTTTTCTTGGTTTCTTCCCTACCCTGGGAAAGGCTTCAAAGCTGCTCTCCCTGCTGGCAGGATTCATGGGAGTAAAAGTCGAGGACAGTAATGATCTGAAGAGCCCAATCAACCTGGCATTATAGCTTTAGGTCAAACCCAGAGTCCACCAATTGTCCTCAACAGCCCCAGAACAACAGGTTGATGCACCAAACCCCAGCTGTGCCTCCAGGAAGGTGTTCTCTCAATGCCAATCAGCTCAAGATTGTTTTAAATCCATGAATAAGGAGGGCTAACCCCTCTTCCAGATCCCATGTATCCCTGTTAATATATAGTTCTTGTTTTCTTGGCTTATCCCAAACAACATCTAAGCCTTGTTTGAGTGTGAAGTTCCCAGCATCCTGCAGCACAGAGTTTTGCAGACCCAAAACTGAGCTGAGCTGTAGATGTGCTGAGGGACAGGGTTTAGTGGTGCCCTGGCAGTGCTCAGTTAACGGTTGGACTCAATGATCTTAAAGGTCTCTTCCAACCCAAATGATTCTGTGATTCCATGACCCAAACTGATGAGAGAGGATCTCCTCATGGATGTGGCTGCTTCCTTAAATAGATCTTATGTCATGAGACAGGGAGATCAGAAACACCTAACGTTCTTTCTCTGGCCACTGCTGGGCTTAGAGATCCCTTTTTCTCTGCCTCTGCTTGGCCATATGCCTCCCCCTCAGCCTTTTCCAGTCTCTCTCTCGGTGTGTTTTACCCTCTGGCTGGTAATTGTTCTCACTGCCCTTCTCTCACAGATGGTCCTCGGAGAGCTCACTATTGACGTGCTGCCAGGTCGCCTCAATTCCAGATGCTAAACTGCATTAGGAGACCAGTTACCACTCAGCAGAAACTGTTCCTCTACTCCATCTGCTCCATCACACCTGGGCCACTGCTGAAAGAGGGTTTACTCATCAGAGACACCACATCTGGGCAACCTCTTGGTCCCATCACTGCAGCTGGATCACCCTCCAGCCCCACTGACCCACACTCAAAGCCTCCCAGGTCTACCTGCACCACCCCACCCACCCTTCTTCCTCCTTGACGTCCCTCCTGCTGAGAAACTGGGTCACTTCACTCTCTCCAAACCTCTCCTTCAAATTTTCCCATCTCCTTTGGCTTGTGAGAGCCTCTGGTCCCATCTTAGCAAACCTTACCCACGGAGGTATCCTCTGTGGTCACTGAGCATCCCTCAGGCTGAAATTTTTTACACTAAGGGTGGTGAGAGCCTAGCCCAGGTTTCCCCGAGAGGTGGTCACTGCCCCATCCCTGGCCCCATTCCAGGGGAGGTTGGATGGGGCTCTGAGCAACTTGTTCTAATTGCAGATGTCCCTGCTTCCTGCACTAGATGGCCTTGAAGCACGAGCATTACCACCTAGCAATGCTGTGGTGACACCAAGGTGAGAGACTCATGGCCAAAGCCAAGGCATCACGGAAAGAAGCTGCGTCAGGGAAAGTTCAGACTGGACATTAGGAAAAGGTTCTTTACTAAGAGGGTGGTCGGTCACTGGAACAGGTTCCTCAGGGAAGTGGTCACGCCACCAAGCCCATCAAAATTCAAGGAGGGTCTGGGTGACACCCTTATTCATACGGTTTAGTTTTCAGTGCTCCTGCGAGGAGCAGGGAGTTGGACTACGATGATCCTTATGGGTCCCTTCCAACTTGAGATATCCTATGACTGTGATCGGTGCCCTGCACACCGGCCTGGTGGGACTTAAATAAATCCATCCATCATTGCTCAACCGCAAGTACAAACCCCAACAAAATCCCAGTTTGGAAGCGCTGTGAGCCCAGTGCCTTTCCCCAGCGTGTGAGAAAGGTACAAGGAAAGTGGTTTGACTTTCAGTTCCTGCTATCTCAAAAATCTACCAGGGGGATATGCTACTGTACGCTCACACATCGGATTAAAGCAGAAGATAAAATGTCGTTCCATTATCTATTTATTAAAAGCACCACTTGAACTGCTTTTATTCGGCATGCATCTCCTGCTAAAGAGGCACTCCTTGACTGTGTAAATCAGCGAGCAATTGTGTTTTAACAGCCTTTAGAATGGCATTTCCCCACAGTTTTAGATGGACTATCAGACAGAAAACCTCTTCCAAAACTCACTTATCATAACAGGCGCGAGCGCAGAGCTCTTTACCGCTCCTCTACCGCCGAGACAAATACAAAATGGGCTTGTAAAACTCACAAAGCATAGATCATTCCCACCTTTCACCCTGCTGCATGAATATCCTTTAATGACAGGTCAAAATAAATAATTTTGTTAGCAGAGGAGAACTATTTGGCTCCTACTGACGGATGGGGACTTCTGGTAGGCGATGAAATGCAGGCTGCAGTTCCCAACCCACCGTTCTGGCAGAACCAGAAAGAATGAAGCCATCACAAACCTACCGGTTCCATGGGCAAAAAGGGGAAGAAGCAATGCTGAATTTTCAGTAAAAAAGAATCAGGTGTGAATTGCAAAACAAAAGGGAGGTTGTTGGATTGTCGCTGCTCCACCAGAATAAATTGGGCATTTGGTTGGGGATACTTTTTCCATATCAATAAACTCTTTTTTCTCATACTAAGACCTTTTTTTTCTTTTTTTTTTTTTGCCAGGCTCTGCTGCTTTTGGGATTCTAATTTTCTTTAAAAAGTGTTTTGATAAAGAGCCCTGAAGCAGGAGTGCTCATGAGCTGGCTGTGTTTTAAACGAAATGCTGGTGGAAGACAAGCACAGCAAGCTTCACCCTGTGCCGAGGAAGTCGGTGGAGGCTCTACTGTTGACAGGAGCAAACATCAGATCTGTTAAGAGGAGGAAGAGAAGTACCCACACGCGCAGGGAATGACGCTCGTGGTCTGCAGACTGTCTGTGTAGACAGACAGACAGACAGACACAGGGAGGGGGGGATCCCTACCACTCTGCTGCCATCAGAAGGACCTCAAAAGGGTGGCAGACTCAACACTGAGGCTGATGTCCTTGTGCCTTCCTTTCCTGCAGCCACCCAAGCTTTCTGCCTTGCTGGAGATGAAAGTGGAGCATCACCTCGCTGGAGAAAGCACCGGTCCCAGCTGTGTCACCTGCAAAGACACCCATCCTTGGATGGCTGGTTGCCCAACCTATTGCACCCCACGCCCCCGGCTGCCCTTACAGGAGTTAAATTCTAACGGGGGCTGACAAACCCAAAAGATCATTTCCAACCACAATCGCTTCAAATTCAGCCCGTTTCAGCCTATGACCTTCTTGGCAGGAACTCCCTTCAGCGCAGCAGCCCCAAACAGGAGCTGACAGTGCTTCGCAACCTTTTGAACCAGCGCTCGGGTCTCTTGGGTACGGCGGGGAGGATTTCTCTTGACGGCGCACGAGCTCCCCGGCTCTGACAGCCCCGCTCTCGGGCTGCCTGGGAGGGGACCAGCATCCCGTTCCCTCCGTTCGGCGGTGTGAAAGGTCGCCGGGGAAGGTGCACTTGTCACCAGGAATAAACCGTTAATGCCGAGCTTGTGTCACATCTTCTTTCTGGGAGGGTGAAGGCAGCTGAAGTCAGAGAAAAAAGCTCTCCTGATGCCGGTGGGGTTTGGATGTGTCCCGGAGCACTGGGCAGAAATGCAGAGCAGCAAGGAGCAAAACCTCTCCTAAATGACATGGGTTATCAGCTGGCGTGAAGTGAAGCCCCAGGAGACACCCAGGGCAGGTGTCCCTTCACACTGACGTGCCAACCGGTCCCTTCTGACTGTCTCCTTAACAGAAATCACCCCACAACCATACAGCTTGGAAAGTGCTAGCTTACCAGTCAAGCTAAATAAATCCCTTCCCTTTGCTTCCCCTGACAGTACATCCTATCCTGAGCTATTCTGAGACAAGAGCCACCAGCGGAACTGTGGGGACTGGACTTTAGCTCAGGAGAGCACGGATGACCCTCTATGCTTCTGAGAGGTTAAAGTTTCCCAGAAGAACCTCATAGTTTTCCACATTTTGCTACCTTTATATATCAGGGTGACATTAGAGGAGATTTCATTTCTCTTTGCAATGGGCAGCAAACCAGAAACAGGACTATGTCAAAGGTGACAAACACAGAAGAGAAGCAAACATCATCTCATCATCTCATCATAGAATGGGAGGATTTGGAAGGGACCTCTGAAGATCATAGATTCCAACCCCCCTGCCAGAGCGGGATCACCCAGGGCAGGTCACACAGGAACAGATCCAGGGGGGGTTGGAAAGTCTCCAGAGAAGGAGACTCCACCACCTCTCTGGGCAGCCTGGTCCAGGCTCCGTCACCTTCACAGGAAAGAAGTTTCTCCTCATGTTGTGGTAGAACCTCCTGTGTTCCAGCTTGTATCCGTTAGTCCTTGTCCTATTACTGGGCATCACTGAAAAGAGCCTGGCTCCTTCCACTTGACCCCCACCCCTCAGATATTTATAGACATGAATAAGATCCCCTCTCAGCCCTCTCCTCTCAAGTCTAAATAGCCCCAGTTCTCTCAGCCTTTCCTCATAGGACAGATGCTTTAGTCCCTTCATCATCTTTGTAGCCTCTGTTGGACTCTCTCTAGTATTTCCCTGTCTCTCTTGAACTGGGGAGCCCAGAACTGGACACAATACTCCAGGTGTGGTCTCACCAGGACAGAGTAGAGGGGGAGGAGAACCTCCCTCTGATCTTCTGGGAGGAAGAAAACATGGCCAGCCAGCAGCGATTGCTGCTTGCTCACCTGGATCAGAGATGTCCTAGGAACCCAAGTATGGACCAGAGACTCCTGCATGAGATGTCCTACAGGGGAAAGATCACGTCTTGCCACGCTCTGCTTGAAGACCAGGAGAGAACAGCACAGCCCAGTGCAAAGAGCACCAGCAGCCCAACAGCCACCAGTTTGTATAACCTCACCTCAACAGGACACCCAGACCAAGCTCTTCCTCCTGGCTCTGCTGCTGCATGCCTGTCAGGGTGACTCTTTGGCCAGGCTCAAGTTTAAGAGGTTGCCCAGGAGGCCACCAAGCCAGATGCAGCCACCTATAGCTCTGCAGCACTGGTGCGGGAGACCAGCAGGACCAATTTCTCAGCTCGCAGTGGGGGGCAGCCAGGCAAAGGCTTCCTGCGCCGATGCTGACACAGACAGGGGTGCCACCACGCCAAAGGGCTGATGAGACTGCCTCCAGCTCCTCTCTGCCCCTCGCTTCGACGTAGGTCAATACACAAGGTGACAGTTAGTGCTGGCGGAGCCGTCTCTGCCCAGCGAGGTGCTTCCAGCATTGTATCAAAAACTGAAGTGAAGTAATAAAAATTAAAAGAGAAGTAATATGGATCATAAAACCCAAGCAGGGACTAAAAAGCCCCTGGACGCTGACGTATCGTTAAGGCAGGGCGTGAACCTCCCCTTGAAGTGCTGCCAAATCCCCTTTCCACAGGATATTATCCTCTTTTCTGATTGCTTTCATCGCCTGGCTCTCCAGCCGGTGATGTTCTCCGGTGTCAAGGAAAAAGGCAGTGGAAAGGCTGGGAACTGGTGTGTCATCCCCCATACGCCACTTTTTGTGCTTCATCTCCTAACTGGGCTTTGTGGCTGAGACCACCAGCATCTCCAGCCAGCGACTGAGCACATCCTGCTCATGAAGGAAGCAGTGGAGAAATGCTAAACAGAATCATAGAATCATCATAGAATCATAGAATCACAGAAGAACAGAGGCATAGAAACATAGAATCACAGAGTAGTTTGGGTTGGAAGGGACCTTTCAAGGCCATCTAGTCCAACCCCCATGCAGGGAGCAGGGACATCTGCAACTAGAGCAGGTTGCTCAGAGCCCCATCCAACCTGACCTTGAACGATACCAGGGAATCTCTCCTCTCTGATAATTCTGATAACTATAATAACTAGTCCCAGCCTAACAGGGCTGCTGGGCTGATCTGTGACAAGGGAAAAAAATTCTTTAAAACTTTCTGTCCCTCAGCCTTGCAGTGACCAGCAACTCAAAGACATCCCCCTCTATCCCAACACCCTGCCACTCTCCCATCCTAGAAGGTTCCCCTGAAAAAACAGCCCCAGCAGCAGAAGTATCATGGGGAGGAGGCCAGTTTGGATTCGTTTGGATGCACAGCTGAAGTTCCAATCACTCCCAGGGCCAAGGGGAATACGTAGCCCTCCCACTGTCCATCATCTCCATCCCATCCCTATCTGGCCCCAGTGACCCGTTAACATCCCCTTCTTCTTGTAAGTATTGCCTAAGCACTCCTGCCTGCCCTACTGGCCTCAATTAACCCAGCGCTGGGGGAGAAGTAGGTAAGAAAGCACTCAGATCTAACTGATGGTAAAAAAGGAGCTTGATGTGACACATGTGGGCAGAGCAGACGGGAACAGGCAGGGAGAGAAGGACAGCAGAGCGCTTCTTGCTCACAGATGCCCATCCGTCCTCACTTTTCATCCTTTCATGGGATTTGGGAGAATCTGGCATGTCAGGGGGGGTTGATTTTCAGGGGAAACCCCTGTTCTAGAGCAAGTTATGCCTCCGCTGAGTCCCACACTGCCAGAGCCATCCCAGGTCGCCCCAATCCTACCAATCCCATCAGGATGGACTTCCCCTCAGCCACACTTGGACCTGACTCCACATCTCATGATACCAGGCAGAAGCCGAATGCACACAAGCTCTGCAGCTCCCAAGTCCCACAGGAGCCTTGCTGTCTGCAGAGATTGCTACAAGAGAAAGCACTGCATCTAAGCAATCAAGTGATGACAAGAAGTATCTCAGGCTCCAAACAGCACCTTCAGCATCCATGGTGATGCCAGAAACATAACTGGTGCCTTCGGCACTCGTACCAGGCTTCTAGCTCCTGCTGAAAGGACCAACAGATCATCCACAGAGTGGTCCTGACTCTACTCGAAGGTGGTTTTGCTGGAACAAAAACAAAGACCACACAAAAAGGTGGATGTATTTTTTTCTTTATCTTAAGATAAACTCTGTGAGCAGGTAGTGCCTCAGCATCCTGCCAGCATCCTGCAAGCAACGCTTTCAACACGAAGGAACAAAAGGCTGCAGTGGGGAAGGGAATGGTGGGAAACCTTATGGGCTCCTGAGCTGCATTTGGGACCTGATGTTTGCAGTACAGGCTGCATTTCATCATTCCATAAGTAACTCTTACCAGGAAACATTACCAAAAAAAAAAAAAAGGGCATTTTAAGGCAGAAAAGTTGGTCTACAAATGTAATTTCTTCGTTTTTTGTTTTTTTTTTTAATCTTTTGTTAGTAACTCTTCTGGGGAAAGAATCCAGCAGGGGCAATATAGTGCAATGTGCACTCCTAAATTAGTTTCCAGACACTTGGGATGCTTTATTATTCATTTTCTCCAAATATTAGGTAATGCCTTTCACCCCTTTCAAAGTCTATATGAGGGGTCTTTGATGCATTGTGGGACTTGAAAGTTGCAGGTCTAAAGAAGCATTTCTTTTAAGTCCTCTCTTTTATCAAGCATATTCTGTTCTGTTCGCTACAATCCACACAATGGCATGAGAGTCTTGACCTGCTTCATGTCTGATGGGTTGAAATCTCAGATGCATAGGATAAAACAGCCATTCCTAGCAATACAGCTTAAACTCTTATGGCTCTATTCAGGCAAATATTACCCAGGGGTCTGCCACGCCACTGAAAAGCTGCAGAAATTGGCTCCGTAGATGGCTGACCAATTCAGCAGTGAGAAATGACCCTGCTACATTAACTCCCCTTTTCATTCCACCCTGGGCAAGCTGGGGTCTGGAGGTAACTGCAGCAGGAGGCGAGAGCCGGTTGAAGCCAGATTCATTTTCTTTATATAAAGTTTTTTTTTGTTGGGTTTTTTTTTTTTTTTATGTGTGTGTGACCGTGAATGTCATTATGCGGATCTGCAAAAGAGGGAAAGTAATGACATTAAGGCACAAGCGCAGAAATCAGTGAGGTTTTTGTCTTATAGTTACGTGGGAGCACTGTCTCATCTTCTGAAAAAGCAAAATTTGTAGCCTTTGAGACGCTGCAAACAACTCAGATAAGCAGGTCTCTGCTGCTCCTGAAGGTGTGTGGACGTTGGTGGGTCGCTTTATACCATCCAGCATCAGTCTCCTCTGCATCTTAATCAGAATTAATAGCTCATGTTCCATAATAATTCTTTTTTTTTTTTTTCCTGTTTACACTGCAAGCTCAGCGGCTTATAGATGGCTCCTACTCAATAATGCACAGGACCCAGTATAAAAATGTAAAGCAAACTTATCCTCACTGAAGCATATTCACCTGGGTACAAAATTAAATAGTTTTTGTCCTTTAAACAGTTGCACTGCCATGTTTTTACAAAACTACCAGGATGCTATTTTAGGGTATTAATCTCCTCTTATCAATCTCTTCTTGACAGGTTAGAACTAGGAAAGATATTTTTAAAGGGTGATCTTGAAACCTAGGGGTAAAATTCAACAGAAGGGCTGAAGAGCTCCTATATGGCTTGAAGCTGCTTCAATTTGCCTTGCGTGTCTTATACTCTAGAAGCAAAAGATGTCTCTAGAATGAGTGAGAAAAGGAGTGTTCAGATTATATGGGGAGATGTTTGTAAGAGACGTGGGTCCCTTTTTTATGACTCCCCTTACCTGCCCCAGTGCTACACCCTGGTGTGCTTGCAATCCCAGCCTGTCAGCCAAAAACAGACATCAGAGTCAACATTTCACTGGGAAGACCATTTTTTAAGCCACATGATAAGGAAGAAGCTGGTTTTGCATGAGCAAAATCTAGATCTGATTCTCCTGACATTGGCAAAACATCCGGCAGCATCTCTGGAGCCTGCAAAGAGGGGGACGAGCACAACTGCAGCCCCGGGCTCTGGTGGGTGTGATTCCAGCAGGATTGTCTCTAAAAGCAAATCTGATCCACAGGGATTTGATCTCCCACCCTGTCCACCTCCTCCAGGATGCTGCAGACCCAGGGACGCAAGCATGAGCTCGACTTCCAGTGGTGCTGAGCATCTCTCTCATCGCTGGTACAGCGGTGGCAGCACTAAGTACCCAAAATAACGTGAGAAAGCCTCAGCTCTCGCATTACCCACCTGGTTAGGAGGCTTTTTAGGAGCCGTCTTAAGCATCCTTATTAAAATACCATCAAGGCAGCCGGGGTTTTTGCCCTACATGTGAGTGGTGCAGCGCTGGTCTGCTGGGAGAGAGCTAACAGGTCATTATCGTGTGTCCCACAAATCCCACGAACCGATAAGGAAACTCCAACAATGTGATGGTTTATCTGTTTGTAGGTTGGAAAAGGAAATTCTTTCAATAGAGATAACAATTCTACTCCTTTGTGGCGAATAAAGTGTTTTTGCTTGGGGACTCTGGCAGAAGCAAAGCCAGGACAAGAATGGGACCCATCGCTCACAAGTCAACAGAAAGATGTTGTCACTGCCAGCGGGAGCATCTGCACAAATTGTAAGGAGCCTGAAACTACTCCTTTGAGAGAGGGAGAGAAAGAAAAAAAAAAAAAAAAGCAAAACTGCAGGAGAAAAAATCTATTTGTAAACCCCAGGCAGAGTCGACATGAGGCAGCCAGCACAGGAGTGCGGAGATGATAATGGAGCCTGGTGGATCGTTCACAAGATTATTAAGATACCCTCCAACTCAAATATGTTGAGAAGCCAATTATTTAATGCTCAGGACAGTGCAAACAGGTGTTTAATAAGCTGAATTACTCCATGATTGTTGGAGCTCAAGGGACCAAACCCCTGCTGATTTAAATCAGGAAAGCCAGCATTATAAAATAACCAGGGTGTCAGATACACGGCGGTCCCCACGGTTACCACCAGCTCTACCAGCTTGCAGGGCTGGGGTGCAGGGAGGAGAAATGCAGCTGGATGTTGGGAATGGATGGGCGTGAGGGCTTCTCAGTCCAACACCTCCAGGCTGGTGATCACACTCAGTTCTGTGATTGGTGGCCTTCCAGGCTACCCTCTTTACAGGTGAGGTGCTCTCTACCACCACCTGAAGGGATGTTGTAGCGAGGTGGGTGTTGATCACTTCTCCCGGGCAACTAGTGATAGGACGAGAGAAAGCGGGCTCAAGTTGCACCAGGGGAGATTTAAGTTGGATATTAGGAAAAGTTTCTTTACTGAGAGAGTGTTCAGGCATTGGAACAGGCCACCAAGGGAAAGGGTGGAATCACCATTCCTGGAGGTGTTCAAAAAACAGGTAGATGTGGCACTTCAAGACATGGTTTAATGGCTATGACAATGTTCAGGAGACGGTTGGACTTGATCTTGAAAGGTCATTTCCAACCTTTATGATTCTATGAGGGGGTTGCTGCTCCTACAGAGACAGGCTGAGTTCATTTTCTAGTTGATTGCAGAGAGGTATCAGGGAAGGAGGGGGACGTGTGGGAGACAGAGAGGAGTTTAGTCTCCGCTCCAGGCCCTGATTACTACATGTTTTGTAGTCAGTGATGATCCCTGGGAACAAAGTATCTCTTCTAAGACTATTCTGCTCGGAGGGGTTCTAGGGGGAAGCGGGGTCTCAGCACCTTCCCTGCCTGCCTTGCTAACAGGTGACCCTGCAGACACACTAACCCCTCATGTCGGCTGCTCTTGTCGCTAGAGGAGAGGGACAGTCTTCCCAACATGGATGCCCAAACTAGATCAAATGTAACATGGGCTAAAACTGCCCTCACTAGCTATAAATGACCTCTGTGTTGTTAAACATCTGAAGAAGAGTCCTCCTGAAGATCCTTCTCATCTCTGCCTGTGTCACTTTCTTCCTTCATCTAAGCTCTTACCTATATAATAAAGAGCTGAGATGAGTCTTCAAATCCACATCTCCAATGATCCACCCACCACCAGCATCTTTCCTGCACATCCACGTCATCCAGGGATCAGCACAGACCCAAGACGAGATGTAAGGAAGAAATTATTGACACCGATGGTGGTGACACCCTGGCCCAGGTTTCCCCAAGAGGTGGTCGCTGCCCCATCCCTGGCCCCATTCCAGGGGAGGTTGGATGGGGCTCTGAGCAACCTGCTCTAGTTGCAGATGTCCCTGCTCCCTGCAGGGGGGTTGCACCTGACAACCTTGAAAGGTCCTTTCCCACCCAAAACATTCCATGATTCTATGATTCTGTGCTCCTCAGTATCCACAACACATGTGCAGCCCAGGGGGGATATGGGGATTTGGGTGGAGACCCATGAAGACTCATAGCACGGCTCTGCTAAGGATTTGGCCAGTGGAAACTAAGCAGTTGCTCACGAGAAGACGGAGTAAAAAGATCAGTCTCCCACCTGGTGCAATGCAAGATAACTCTGTTCATCAACATCAACTCAGGTCCTGGGTCTGGCATATTCAAACTATCCCAGATGCTAAAGAGAGGATGCTCCTTTCTTCCTATTCCAAGACCTCTTAGGCAAACTCCCAAGGCACAGCCCCCTGCACAACAGCTGCAGAAAAGAGGTCTGGAGAGGACCTTGAAATGTCACCCAGATCACAGCCCCGTGACTGGGTCTGCAACGAGGCCAAGCACAACAAAAGCCAAAAAGCACTCCAAGCATTAGCAAATATTGTTGCTCAGCACATTCCCGCGCAGCTGCCAGGGTATCCGCCGCCTGCGTTTTCCAGCACGGCGGCACGGAGAACACATGTATTTCTGAGAGCATCTTCCTCGGATTTACAGAAAGAGCAATTAGCGGTTCAGCCCTTGACAAAAGTAGAGAATTGTGGTGGTGCTAAAGCCGATTTGCTCCCATCCATCGACGCAACCATCCCACCTACCCTTCTGCAGGAGTCTCTGGTAACGGAAGGGCAGGATCAGACCCTCAAGACACCAGAAGGACATCAAGAGAGCCACTTCGTGCTCCTCAACTCGAATCCTGTTTGCAAGGAGCCACCAGCTCTCCCCTGAAAGCCACCAACTCAGTGCACCCCCAAGGCGTACTCACCGGTACGCTTCTTTTTGTTTCAAATCTCCGGCGATGCTCCCTTCGCTCCTCTGACCATTTCCTAAGGAATAACGGAGAGGGGACAAAAAAAAAAAAAAAAAAAAAAAAAAAAAAACCTCAACAAAATTTAAAAATAAAATTCGGGTTA
>VWZK01009858.1:0-32063 GCA_013396935.1 Baryphthengus martii | reverse complement strand
GCCTTTTTTTTTTTTTTTTTTTCCTTTTGGGCAAAATTCCCAGGGAAGGCTGCAAAAATCCTGCAGCGCCCTGGCTTCGTGCCGGAGCTCATCAGCTCTGCTAAGGTCTATGCACAACCTCCTTCCAGCGTCAGGGCAGCATCTCCCTCGAGCAAAGCCGAGCTTCGGCTTTAACATCTACTTAAAACTGTCCCTTTCTCTCTACAGTCCTGCATTGCAGCTTCTCCCCATGGCAAGGAGAACGCAGGGGCACAACAGCTTGCAAGGCAACGCCTTAAAAAAATAATTAAAAAATCGCTGTCTGAGGCTCAGGAAAACCCTCGTGGAGTGAGGCTACAAATGGGAATTTCTGGGCTCAGTGAAATCTGCACCTTAAATTCGTTTCATTAACCCACTGCCACGAAGTGGGGTCTGAAGAGCTGTGCTTGTGGACAACCGTGCTCATGGTCCACCCTCCAAGACAGCTAACGGAGAGCTGGGGAGGACGCTTTGCTGCCCTTGTAGCATTTTCCAGAACAGGATGGGCATTGCCGAGAGCAGCCCAGGCTTTTTCCTCCCATCCCCGTAGCACAGGCAGGATGAAAAGCTGCAGAGCAAACAGGCTTCCCTGCGGCTTTCCCCTCAGCCACAAGGTCCATTTTAGGTTCTTGGGGTGGTTTCTAGATGAATCGAACACACCCTCCTGGATATGACGTTAAGGTTTCTAATTACCGTCCTTGAATACATCACTAACGTGCCACATCAGCTCACTTGTGGGTCTGTTCCTCCCAATGTCTGTCTCTAGAAGGGGAACTTCTGCCTCTCTTTAGCACAGTAACTTCTCCATCCCCTGGTTGGGGTGAGCTGTAGAGATGGGAAGAACTATTCCCAAGCAGCCTGGTGATGGGGGCATGCTTGTCTTGCTCTTGAGGTCAAACCCATGAAGAAACAGCCCTTATCTGAGGTGTCTACACAGGGGATAAACCTACCTTCAACAGAACAAGCACTCACACACTCCCAGTGTACCACCTGCCAAGAAGTCTTCTCTAAGCAGCCCCAGGTCTCTCAGCCTCTCCTCAGAAGAGAGACGTTCCAGTCTCTTCATCATCTTTGTAGCCTCCCTTGGACTCTCTCTAGTATTAAGTGGAAAATGCTAGTTAGCTAGACTGGGATAGTTACCTAGAGTCCATTGGCAAAGAAGAGAAGGGACAGCAAGATCCAGCTAACCTTAGCACAAGAGAAACCACACCACTGAAATCATACTTACTGCTCTCCACGGATGGTGAAGACAGCCCAGGCAACTAGGGAAGAGCTGACTATTGTCGAGGTATCTAAATGAGAACAGATGAATCCCACTTCACCAGAAAATATCCTGCTCTGCTAAAAACCCTGTTTCTGTCAAATAATAGAGCAACTTCAGAGCCTGAGCCTCACCATGTTACCTCAAATAGGGTGATGTCTGACTGGAACATCTCTCTTACGGGGAAAGGCTGAAGAGCCCTGGGGCTGCTTAGTCTGGAGAAAAGAAGACCAAGAGGGGATCTTATTAATGTTTACAAATATCTGAAGGGTGGGAGTCAAGTAGAAGGGGCCAGTCTCTTTTCAGTGGTGCCCTGGGACAGGACAAAGGCCAATGGGCACAAACTGGAACCCAGGAAGTTCCAGCTCAACATGAGGAGAAACTTCTTTCCTGTGAGGGTGACAGAGCCTGGAACAGGCTGCCCAGAGAGGTGGTGGAGTCTCCTTCTCTGGAGACTTTCCAGCGCCCCCTGGATCTGTTCCTGTGTGGCCTGCCCTGGGTGATCCTGCTCTGGCAGGAAGGCTGGACTCGATGACCTCCAGACATCCCTTCCAACTCCTCCCATTCTATGATTCTATGATTCTACGTCCCGGAGAAGCCCACAGGAGTCAAAGGAATCATGTCACCCACACCCCTGCTGAAAATCCCACCTGGCACACATACTTTGAAAAGGCACTTCTGTCACGCAGTGTGGATGTTTCATCGCCTAGGAGAGTGTTGGTGATGATTATTTTTGTGTGTGGATAAACTCATTTTTGTGTGTGGTTCTTTGGCTTGTTGGATCCCAATGGTGCCAGCGTGGGTAGATGGTGGCAGCGCCCACAGGCAGAGCAGCGCCTCAGGGCTCTGCTGGCTGGACCAGGGCTTGTCAGGGATGGTGGCTTCCAGCCAGAAATGCATTGAGACAGCTCATCCCTCCCAAGCCTGGGAGAAACGAGTGCTCAGTGGATCGTGCCCAGGAGGAGAAATGGCCTGGCTGTGCCTTTGTGCTGACATCCTTTCCCATCCCCAGCCCTCAATTTTCCCTTTCCTGTGTGAAAATGGAAACAATGATGTTGGCCGTGGTTGGAAAGGGCTTTGAGATTCTGCAGATGAAAAGTGGTAGATAACGTGGCACAGCATTTTTCTAGTAATGGAGGGAGAGGGAAAGCCAGTGAAGGGGGAAAAAACCCTACATAATAAATAAGAGTCTATAAATTACATAAATCGAACACATTAAAAAAACAATCCTCCAAGGAGCAGCTGCTTCATTCTTTACTGTTGATAGCATCAATATACGAGGGGAAATTACCACCTTGTGTTCTGCAACACATCACATCGACTTTCCTTTACAAACTCTAATGTCCCCTGATTGCAAAGTCAATTTAAAATTTACCATAAAACACAGAATCTCATAAACTTTACAACTCCAATCACACTCGCACGGTGCTTTTGCCCAGATCACATGCACAGGCACCCGCTTCGCTCTCCAACGCAGACATACAATGATAAGCTGCAGACAGATGGGAAAGCAGACCAGAGCATCACTGCGGAATTCTGCCTGTCCCAGCCAGCCCAGTTAAAAAGAAAAGAATTCAAGTTGTAAAATAAGCTGGTAAATGTCTCTATTGGAAGTACCCTCAGATCTCCAGGAGACAGCTCATGCCATGCAGCAGCAGGATGAAGGGTAGTCAGAACCATCATTTATGCCAAGGGTGGTAAAAGCCTGGCCCAGGTTGCCCCGAGAGGTGGTTGCTGCCCCATCCCTGGCCCCATTCCATGGGAGCTTGGATGGAGCTCTGAGCAACCTGCTCTAGTTGCAGATGTCCCTGCTCCCTGCAGGGGGGTTGGACTAGATGGCCTGGAAAGGTCCCTTCCAATCCTAACCATCCTATGATTCTATAACCAAATGCAAAGTGACCTTGATTGCAGCCGGGGAGTTGTAGCTCTGGTGCCCTCCAAGTGGGACCAGCACCCCACGATGCTGAGCCAACCTTCCTCCTTGCACTGGAACATCCTTAAAATTCAGGTGTTTTCTGAGCCCTTTTGCAGGCTCTGATGCAAAAACCCTAACTCATTTCCCTGAGCCTGGGTTTCCTCCAGAAACTTCAGCTCATGTAGATCCTGCAGTGAAGGTGGCATGAATTTTTAATGAAGGGAAGGAGCATGCAGCTATGCCCATGCTGGGAATCAATTGCTCGCTCTTTCAGCCATGGGTTCCACTTGCGAGCTGACGAGGGAAAATTAATCAGGCTCCTAGTTTTGCTTCCTACATAAAACTAACTCCTTTCACCTCTGATTAAAGTGTTGTCACCGTCACAGAAAGCCCATCTCTCTGAAGGGGTACAAAGGATTTCGTCTGCAGCAACAGAAAAATCTGCCTATTTCAAGACATGCTTCCCCAGCATCCATGAAAAAAACTTCTCCCCGGACGCCTGTGGTATTCTACTCATGCACCCCACAAACACCGGCTTAAAATGTTCCCCAGATTCATCCTCAGATCAAACTTGCAGGGCATATTCAGGGAAAGGGCGTCATTTTTGGACTCAGCTGCTTCCATTTGCGACGAACTTGAATTGCAAGGAGGTGGATGCTGGAAGAAGCAGCAAGGGTTAAACCTGGAAGAAGGAAGAGGAGAGGCAGGACTCGGGGATGAAGCAGCTGATCAAAGGGTAGCTCAGAAGTTATTTAAAAATAAACCAGAAAGTAGAACTTCCAGGCGGTTGCCGCTGTAATTACAATGCAGACAACGGAGCCATGGTGCTGTTAAGGTTACTGGATTTTCCTAGCAGCTGTGTTTAATTTACTTAAAACATGCAAAGCCATCAGGTCAGATCCCATTAGCAGAATCACTCCAGAGCACTGCAAGAGCCCGACCAGCCCAGTGCTGCGGAAACGATGAGGGCAAAACACAAGCGTAAAATGCCCCCGAAGAAGCGAGGGAGATTCACACGACGGCCAACGTCAACGTGCCTTGTCTTCCCCCACAGGCTGGGTGGTCGGTCCCTCCCGCTCATCAAAGGACTTGTCCCTCTCCCCCTCATCCCTCGCCCCTCGCCATCTACTGACATGGTCTCCTGAGATCAACGGAGTCAGAAATCCGTGGAAATACCTCTAACGGCTGCATGGAGAATGTACCTGAGAAAACTGAGATCAAGCACTTAGGGATTTTAGGAAACTTAGGAAATTCCTTTGAATTTAAGACCAGGCTGGATGGGGCTCTGAGCAACCTGGTCTAGCGGGAGGTGTCCCTGCCTATGGCAGGGGAGTTGGAATGAGATGATTTTTAAGGCCCTGTCGAACTCAAGCCATCCTGTGATTCTATGAGTCTATGAGTCTACGAGTCTATGATTCTATGATTTTGTGATTCTATGGTTCTATGATTCTGTGACTCTATAATTCTATGATTCTGTGGTTCTGTGGTTCTACGATTGATTCTATAATTCTATGATTTTGTGATTCTGTGATTCTATGGTTCTATGAATCTATAATTTTGTGATTCTGTGACTCTATGATTCTATGATTCTATGGTCCTACCATTCTATGACTCTACGACCCTACAGTTCTATGGTTCTACAATTCTACAGTTCTACGACTCTACAATTCTACGATTCTACGATTCCATTATTCTGATTCCATGATTCTCTGAGTCCTNATTCTATTAATGTGCTTTTCTATAATCCAGGTTCTCTGTGTGTCCTACAACCTGTTGAAGAACACGTACCATGTCCCACCTGGATCTCTCTAACCGCCGAGCATCCCTCTGAATTTCATATTGCCTTAGAGAGGAGACCCACTTGTCCCAGATTGTGCTCTGAATTTGCCTCGGAGACGGAAGCTTGGTGGGTTTGTGTGGTCGGACTTCCACCTCTGGAGCTTTGTTCACATCTACCAAATTGGGACCACATGATTCATCAGGAGCCTTCCCAAAATACAGGTCCAAAACCTAAAACCTTGTTGTCAGGAAAAACCTTCTAGAGATCTTTTCCTGACTAAGGTTTGGGGTTTTTTTCTCCCTTCTTTATTGTTGGCTCCACGCTCTCCTCACCAAAGGGAACATCAAGACTCCGTCCATTATCCGTAGCTCAACTCTGTTTCTAAAATTAGCATCCCGAGATATTTAATTGCTGGAACAAAAGGTGTTAGATCGCGTTTCGGTCCCTGCACGCCGTGCTAAGTGCTTCTGCAGCCACCTCCAACCACCGCAGAGATAACCGCCAACAGAAGCTCAAACACGTCCTGTTCCACTAAGCCCTGCCCGGCAGAGCAATGCAGGTTTATCCAGCGCTGATACCGAGAGGAAGGCAGATGAAGGCAAGGACAGAGCAGAAGATGTCACGGGCTCCCTTCGGCACGTGACCCAGATACAAAGGAATTATTATGGGGAACAGGCAAATAANTAACTAATACCAAAAAATATGAAGCAATGGGTTTGTTTACAGCAGCTTCGAAACTCTCTGACCAAACTGCATCAGTCTCGTTGAGGAGGACTGACACTTCTTGCCACCAGAAACCCTTCTGAAAACATCACCTCCTGGGCCTGGAGTCACTGGAACAGCTTCCAACACAAAGTCATCCTTCGTGGTTTAGGAAGGCGTGGGGCTTATTTGCATAATAAATGACAAGGCAGGGATACAGATTTATGACAGATCTCCCTCTCCCCATTTCCTCTTCTGAAGAAACCTCTTTATTCCGAGCGAATCGGCTCTTCTCCAGATAAATGGCGCTCGTAGCCGGTGTCGCTGGGTGAGATACGCGTTCCTTTGCACGCCCGTAATGAATTTTCACAGCTAGAGCCCTAATCCAGTCTAGTCATGGAGGGTTTATCAGGACCTCCTATTTTATTTCTACCGGTAAATGGGAATTGCTTTCCTTATCGCCATCTAGAAGCACCTGAGCGATTCCTGCTTCATATTTTCCTATCCCACCGGAATTCAGGATGCGGCGTTATCTGATGCTGTACAATTGTCGCTCGCGTTGAGTTGCCTTTTTATTTTAATTTGTGGGATTTATTGCTTCGTCTATTTTTGTTTTTATTTTATTTCTAGAAGAGACTATACCCTTAAGCTCTGAGTCGCTCCTTGCTCCTTGCCATCCCCCTGCTCACATCTCTTAGGGTGAGCCTCAGGGAGGCAGGATCGGGGCTTGTCTTACCTTCACCTGCCCTGACGTGACTTCCCTTGGGAGAGGACTCGAAACATGGGGCTTGCCCTCACCCACCCCACCTCCCTCCGCTGGGGAAGTGCAAAACCGCACAGTAACAAGCGGAGATAATTCCTAATGTCAGATTTAAAAGCAAATGAACCCCAGAAAGCAGGGGGTTGCCGACACGACAGTGACGGCGGCGGTGGCGAGCGGGGAGATGGCTCTGAGCTCTGGAAAAATGAACCCACCGCTGCTGGAAAGGCACGAGAAGATCTATAAATCCCGCAGATAACACGGTGATGGATCAGTAGTGGCAAGACATTAACCTTCACTCTTGAGGAGACACCCAAATGATAACACCTGTAGCCATGCCACTCCAGAGATATCAGTCTTGTCACTTGTGAAGATAAATCTATCTGACCTCAACCATCATCCTACGTCCCTCCGGCTTCCTCACTTCAAGTCCTCGTAGATAGCAGCGGGGATCAGGAAAATCACACCTAACAATCAATTGAGTGTGTGTAATGAGGCTCACATGGAAACCATTTCCTTCCAGTATGTTAAAATAGTTCTGCAGCCCATGAAAAAAAAACACAACAAACCAAAAACAGTACCCAAAAACAACATGGTGGATTTGAAGGCAGTCTGCAGGGAAAGTGCTACTTGTCAGTGACAACTGTGGAAGGACAAAGAACAGCTACCAAAACCTCGAGGAGCTGTCACGCACAGGAAAATGTAAGTTAATTAAAGCCACTTTAACAAATACATCTGGGACAGGGGCGTGGGATGCAGGGAGGGGGAATGAAGTGATATTAAAAGCTCAAACACATGGCGAATCACAGACAGGAGGCCAGGAAACCTCTTCAGCAAAATCCAGATGAGCCCCTGGTCCCACAGCTGTGCAGGAGATGGGAAGTGAAAGCCCCCCCACAGCCCAGGGCCAGACGTCACCATCAGGCGCCGCATCTTCTCGCAGCCCTCACAGGGATGCCCAGCCTCAGCAAGTCTGCCCTTCCACTGGAAAACACCAGCGACGCTCCACCAATGGTCTCCTGGACCAAGCAGTGCCGGCTGGGGATTATAGATCCATTTCTTGCCTTCTTAACGTCCCTACCAAACCTTCTTCCTCCTGTCCCTACCACACCATTCAGCTGAAATGATAACCAGGAGCAGAGTAACCATCTGGCTAAGAGAATGAGGGTGTAAAGCCACCCCAAACACACCACCAGAACCAACATCACTTCCACCTTCGGCCCTGGTCCTCTTCTGAACACAGTCCCCCTTGAGCTTCCAGAGTTGGCTTGCCTCCTACTATTCTCAAAAGGTGAGTAGAGGTTACTCACATCAGCCCCTGACGATATAAAGGCAAACCGAGTAAGATTTGGATAGGCTCTGTGCAAACAGCGCAGCCCGTGTGAGGTATGCTTGATAGCTTTAAATTTAGATGTCTTGAAGCTCAACAAGACAAGAAGCTCGAAAGTTGCTTTGAGTTGTCTGAGGAACATAACCCTGATAGTTATCCTCTCCACAACTCCTTGAAAAGAGATGAGGTCGGTCTCTACTTTCAAGGAACAAGTGATGGGACAAGAGGAAATGACCTCAAGTTGCATCAGGGGAGGTTTAGGTTGAACATGAAGAAAAACATCTTCCCCACAAGGGTTGTGAAGGGCTGTCCCAGGCTGCCCAGGGCAGGGCTGGAGTCCCCATCCCTGGAGAAGTTTCAAAGCCGTGGAGATGTGGTGCTGAGGGACAGGGGTTAGTGGTGCCCTGGCAGTGTTGGGTTAACAGTTGGACTTGATTATCTTAAGGGTCTTTTTCAACCTCAACAACTCTATGATTCTACTTTGTTTTGACCTCATGGCTCCACCAGAGACTTCCGTTTTATTGCAGTCATCTCCTTTAAGAAACTTAAATTGTGGAGTCTTTCTCTATACCTTTGAGCATTAATTCAGAAGCGGTGCCAAAATGCCCACACAAGGTTGCATCATCACCACGGAGAACCGTCTTCTGCTATTACTGCCACTCCACCGGCCCTTTGAGATACCCTTGTCTGGAAAGCAGCGCTGGCCAGCCTCAGCACGAAGAAGACGGGAAGGCAAACGGCAAAGCCATCTGCACGCCATCAAGTCCCCGCTGCGGGATGACAGCACGCGAAAGGGCCGCCTGCGAGAGGAAGCCTTGCCATGACATCAGCCCAAACCCAGTTGGAGTGCAGGCGGCACGGAAATGCGGATGGAGGAGCAAGGAGACTCCGGGCTTCCAACAGATCTCGATCTGCTTCCCATCCTTCTTTCTCTGCTGGGATGAGGGAGATGCAATAAACCCAACATCAACCCCATGTGGTCAAGAGCCGGCTGGAATTTGGTTACCTTGGTTAGTTGGTGTCGTGAAGGACTCAGCTCACACGGGAGAAGGTGTGACATCCCCTTCCTCATCCCAGAGCTCATTTTCTAACCCCGAACCAGGCTTTGCTGCAGATCTTCTACTCCAGCACGGGATAAGATTAACTCATTACAAGCAGCCGTGGCTCTGCAGCCAGCATTACAGCCTCAGCTCTCCAAATACAGCCCAGTACCGCGTTCTGCTCCCTCCCTGCAGCTCCAGGCAGGCAGCCAAGGGCCCCCACCCGTGCCCCCAACCCCTTCCCTCCCAAGGGCTACTTCCTAAATGCAGCCCAGCTGCCTGCCCCCACCCGCCAAGGGCTGACAGATATGTGTAGTCTCCTCAGGGTGTGTTAGGTACATTTATTTCCTCTTTTGCAGAAAAAAAAAAAAAAAAAAGGAAAGAAAAAACACAATTAACCTTTTCCTCTCCTTGCAAGGGGCAAGAAACATTCTTGCCACAGAAATGGGACTAAGAGATCTGCTCGTGCAGCTGTGCCAGTGCTATTCTGGCTTAGCTAAAATTAAAGAGCTGAAGTTGTATGTGGGTCTTCATGAGACTATGATGAAGCCCTCAAGATTAGAGGACCAGATGGCGACCTGGGAAGCCAAGGTCTATTCCCAGCTGTGCCAAGGGATTCTTGTGTGACTCACAACATGTTTCTCAACCTCTGTTTCCCCAAAAATAGAATCATAGAATTAAAGTTGGAAAGGACCTCCAACATCATCAAGTCCAACCTCCTACCCAACACCTCCATGACCACTAGACTATATCATGAAGCACCACATCCACCTGGTTTATTTTTTTAACACCCCCAGGGACGGTGACTCCACCACTTCCCTGGGCAGCCTGTTCAAATTTCTTTATTCTTTCAGTAAAGAAATTTTTCCTAATATCTAATCTGAACTTCCCCTGGTGCAGTTTGTGGCCATTTCCTCTTGTCTTGCCATTAGTTAGCAGGGAGAAGAGGCCAACACCAGCCTCACTACAACCTCCTTTTGGGTAGCTGTAGAGAGCAATAAGGTCTCCTCTTAGTCTTCTTTTCTATAGGCTAAATCCCAGCTCCCTCAGCCTCTTATCATAAGACATGTTCTCCAATCCCCTCACCAGCTTTGTTGCCCTCCTTTGTACCCGCTCCAACATCCCATTGTCTTTCTAATACTGTGGTGCCCAAAACTGGACACAGTACTCAAGGTGTGCTCTCACCAGGGCCAGGTACAGGGGAATGATCACTTCCTTCCTCCTACTGGCCATGCCAGCATGCCCTTGGTCTTCCTGGCCACCTGGGCACAAGCTGGCTCCTCTTCAGCCGGCTGTTGACCAACACCCCCAGATTTTTTTCTGCCAGGCTGCTTTCCAGCCACTCTTGCCCAAATGATAAAAGAAGGGTAGAGAAATTGAGCTCATTCAAAAGTGCAGAGTTACAGATGAAGGACCTGGAAGTCCACAGGACCACGTAAATTCAAAGACACTGATGCTGCTGCACTCCTGGGAGGATGAGGTAGCTTAGTTGTTTTTGGAGGCTAGAGCACAGAGAGGCTTTCCTAGTCCTTCAGGCCAAGCTCACTCTCTTTCTGAGAGAAGCCAAGAGGAGCAGATCCATAGCTAAACCTATGGACGCATAGGTAAACCTAGGGACTGAATAGTTCCAAGAAGGAAAAAATAATCCCATCTCACAAACTGTCCTGGATGCCTCAAGCTGCTCTGTCTCTCCAAACCAACTCCCATTTGCCCTGCATTTCCCCAGCATGGCCAGCACAGACAGCCGGTGGGCTATTGATAGATACACAGCGGGCACATCTCAGCTACAGACACAGAGGCTTCGAGACAACAGAGGAACCACAGCCAGGTCTTTATAGAATGAGAGGATGGTTTGAGTGGGAAGGGACCTTTCAAGGTCATCTAGTCCAACCACCCTGCAGGGACCAGGGACATCTACAACTAGAGCAGGTTGCTCAGAGCCCCAGCCAACCTCCTGTGGAATGGTGCCAGGGATGGGGCATCGACAACCTCTCAGGACAACCTGGGTTTCACCATCCTCACCATCAACAATCTCTTCCTTCTCTAAATTTCTAAATTTCTAAAAGTCTACATTTCTTTCTTTTAGTTTCAAACCATCCCCACCTTGTCGTGTCCCAACAGGCCCTGCTCAAAAGTCTGTCCCCATCTTTCTGACAGGCCCCTTGACATCCCGAAAGGCCAATAGGTCTTGCCCAGTCACCTCCAGTGCCCATCCAAACGGTAGCTAGAGATCTGACNCCACTCCCCCATCGCAGGCACTGGGAAATGCACATGCTGACAAGATGCTGCGGGTGGTCACAGGGGAGCTGGTGCTTCCCGGCCAGGAGGAAAGCTACAGATCCTGTCATTTGATACTTCTGGTGGGACCAGGGTAAGGATTTCACCCAGTCCCATCCCTGTTTCGGCAGCACATCCCACAAAGGTCAGGTTTCTCTCTTAAATATCCCTCACTTCCCATTTCAAGGCACCAGCACTGAAATAGCTTTTCTCTGGCTGGCTGGGACCTTTAGTTGGCCACCTCCGTGGTGTAAACACCTGCATGAGCCTGAACTTGTCCTCCCACCTCTCGCCCATGTTACACCTTTCCAACTACATGAGAAAGCCTTTTAGCAGCAAGACACTTTTTCCTGAAGGCAATTATATGTGGAGCATGAGGGTTCCTCCCAACCCTGTACCCTTTTGGGATGCTCACTTGGGCTTAGGAGGAATTTGGTGATAGGACTTTTTCACTAGAGGATCTTCACCCATCCAGACCTGTGCTCTTGCCTTGGCTGGGCATGCCAGAGCAAGCCAACTCTCAGAGGAAGGCTTGCTTATATATCTAGGGGTATCACACCCCATAATACCCAGAAGGCCTACTCTGGCGATGTCCAGTCTTCAGGTATGGGTGTGCATTTGCCATGGTAAGCCCAGAAGAGAGGGACAGCAAGCACAGCATTCCTTGTCCTCCACTAACATGAACCAGGTTCAACACCAAAGCAGGTGCCTGAGTTCCTGCAGCCCATAATCCCAGCTCTGAGAGTGACCAAGAGGTGTATGAAAGGGGAATTCTCCAGGTGTATGGTCCTGATGGCCAGCAAGCAGCTGAGATACTTCCCAACCTGGTGGCTGTACCTGCAGCACTGTGTCAAAAGCCTTTGACGAACCTTTCATCCACAAATTCCTCTAACTTGTTTTTGAAGCCATTTATACTTTTGGCATCCACAACACCCTCTGCCAAGAAGGTCCACAGTGTAATTACATGTTTTATAAAAAAAGAACCCAAGTCCTCCAGTTTAAGGCCTCTGCCCAATCACTCCACAGTTTTCCTCCAGTTGCAATACAACAACTCTTTCCTATTGATCTCCACTCCTGGACTCATGGAACCACAGAATCCTAGAATGGCTTGAGTTGGAAGAGACCTTCAAGATCATCTTGTTCCAAACCCCCTGCCATGGGCAGGGACACCTCCCACTGGACTGGGTTACCTGGAGCCTCATTCAGCCTGGTCATGTACTCAATCTTAGAAACCTCCTCAGCTCCTCCAGACTGAAGGGCTTAGTCTGTTGAGCCACTTTTCACATTGAAGCTTTCCTCCTTGTCCTCCTCTCTGTCCTACTCCTGTCACACCACAAGTCCTCATGCACCAAATAAGACATTCTTTCGGCTTCTTCCTTCCTCAAAAAACATGACTGCCCACTGTGGTGGCAGATCCATCCTTGCATCCCAACCCACCGCAGTGAAAAGGAGCTCCCAGCACCTCCACACAAGGAAAAGCAAACCCCCAGCCATGCCCTCTCCCCAGCACATAAACCAAGGTACAGCAGGTACGTCCGCTTCCCCAGAACGAAACATACCCCGGAACAGCCTTAACTGGCACAGGTGTCGATCAAAGGCATCCTTTGGTGGTGTAATGTGGCTGAAGACCAGCACTAGAGAGACATGCATATCTACGAGCCGACACCAGTTAAGAGTAAAGGTGAATCCCACTGCGCTACACACTTTCCAGACAGAATACAGTCTCCATGACAGACCACAGAATGACAGACTGGTTTGGGTTGGAAAGGGCCATTCGAGGTCATCGAGTCCAACCCCCCTGCAGGGAGCAGGGACATCTGCAACTAGAGCAGGTTTCTCAGAGCCCCAGTCAACCTCCCCTAGAATGGGGCCATGACCACCTCTCGGGGCCAGTTTCTCACCACCCTCATGGTAAATAATTTCTCTCATGTANTTCTGACAGGCCCCTTGACATCCCGAAAGGCCAATAGGTCTTGCCCAGTCACCTCCAGTGCCCATCCAAACGGTAGCTAGAGATCTGACAGCACTGAAAAAACACAAACAGAAAAGCGCAAGATAACCCCGGAATCCTGGCCACCATCCCTTCTCCCACCATGAGCAGGTCCTCCTCCACCTCCACCACGGGCTGTGTCAGCTATTGTTGGGCACATAAAGACTGCTCCACCACCCTGCCGTCAGCATGCAGCTCATTACTCTGCAAAGTGCTTTGAAATGCTCCGAATATGAAAGGTGCTCCATCAGACCAAATTCAGCTCGGTTTGCTATTACAATACACTGCATTTCTTTTGTCCTGGCCTTTTGATGGTGCCCAATTGTTCTCCTCAGTCAGTATTTCAGAGTCATTAGTTGGGAATTAGTAAAGTTCCTGCTGCCGGACTTNGTCCCAACAGGCCCTGCTCCAAAGTCTCTCCCCATCTTTCTGACAGGCCCCTGGAAGCCCTGAAAGGCCACCAGAAGGTCTCGCTGGAGCTTTCTCTTTTCTAGGCTGAACAAGCCCAACCTGCTCAGCCTGGCCTCTGACTCTTTTTTTGACCCTCCTTTGAGAGAGGATTCATTGCTGTTCACACTCAAGGAGCTCCAGCAGACGTATGATGAAGTTGCATGGGCTATGCCCCATCTAACGTTGCTATGTGGCCCCAAGCAGCCAGCTCAGGTCCAAGGACCACGGCAGCTCTGACTCATACCCATGCTGCCCGTGGATGCAGACCCTTCTGCACCCAGCCATTCCACCACGGTTACTGGATGCACCACGGGCATTTGGCCACTACGACCTTGAAACAAAACTAGGAGTAAACCAACCTTATGGGACATCAGCGGGGAGTGGGAAGAAGAGCCCTGCCCCAAACTCAGCTCCTTCAGCAGCTTGTCCTATTTCCTGATGGATTTTACTTCCATTCCCTGAGGATTTTCCTGGAAACCATCTCATAGGTCATCCCACTTAACACTAGCACTTCCATCGCGACACAGCCGAAGGCAGGCACCCCACAACTCTCACCTTGCATTTTTTTTTAAAGCAACACGGTACAATAAAACAGCCTGCCTGGATTCCAGCCTAATCTCAAACTGACTTTATAGCTTCTAATTTTAGCACTAATCTTCCTTTGCTATGGTTGTGTGATTTCTAATTATTTTATCCCCGAGCCTTGCGCTGACGGATAGTTGTACCTTTTCCAACGCTGAGTGCCTTGTAAAGTGCCTTTAAAAATTACGCCGATCATTTCAGGTTCATTTCCCGTTCCTACCCAAATAACATTCTCCTATATGGCTTCGCTGGGGAAATATTATTATTATTATTAAAATAATAATAATAAAAGCAATACGGTTTAACAAGGAGAGCTCCATTTCTTAGGACGATCCAAATCTGATCCTGCCAACACCTTATTTTCTTTTAAAAGTTGTTAAAGAGCACAAATCCGTTATCCAGATACGGATCTCTTAATAACTCAAGTGCCTTCGGCTTGGCATCGCTCCCAGAACATTTTGCCTTTATCTATCCTTATTTTCAGGTTACAACACATTGGAGAGCAATCGGCCACGCCGAAACCTTGCGGGGGACTTTGTAAGGGATGATGTGAAGCAGCAGCAGAGACACTCTTGCCTCGATGCTCCCTGGGAGCGTTGACTATCCAAATCCTCCAAATTCACAGCACCAAAGATCAGCCCTCGGCTGAAGACGTGTTGCAGGGGCTTTGGATGAGCCTCCAGCCCAGGCTTCTCAAAAGGCAGATGTTTTCTACCATACTTACCTGAAGCAACCTCCTAATCCTCCTAATTGCTGACTTATATCAAATCTGGATCTGATACTGTTAAATTGGCACGAAGATTTTGTTGGGGAGAGGATATTGCTTGCAGAAAATTCCAGGACGGTGTGCCTGCCTGCCCAGCTCTTCTATCTGGCTTCAGGTCCCAGTAGGACCTGCCACCAGCAGCCAGCACTAAGGCTGGGGATGCAGATTGATGGATATTCGGTGGGTTATTCCCCCACCCCAGGATTTACATTGCACTCTGGTCCATTGGAAAACATCCATGTGACCTGTAACATTTGTGTTTTAGTTACTCTCTGAGATTTGACAGCGGCACATATGAACACAGAGCGTATGAACTTCAGCACCGAGAAACCACAAATTCAGAGTGGGCGGGTAAAAACATCGCACAGTGGCCCTGAGAGTGAACGTGTTTCTTCTTCCTCTTTCTTTGTTTTCCTTTCTTTCATTTTCTGAGCCTATCTCACCATCCGTGTCTTCTCCGTCCCCACTGGAAACGTGAGCTCAGCTCCCACTGCCCATCGTAATATTCAAGGGAGGATACAAGTTGCAGGTTTTTTTAATTCCCTGCACAATGCCATGTAGAGAATATTTGAAATGGAGATTGTCAAAACAGGAAACAACCCAGGCAAAGTCCTCAGGCCTGGGTCCCAAAAATGTCACTGCACAGAGCTCCAAGGAATGGAGAACAGCCCTCTGTTCCCGCAAGGAGAGAGGATGCTGTGGGACAGTGGCCAGCGACACACATTCTGTCTTCATGCCACACTGATCTTGAGAGTTGGGCTCTAACCTCTGCCAAAGTCACTAGGAAGCTGTTTTTTATTAACTGATTTACTGGGGGGAAAAATCTGACAGATGGGGTTAAAAATTATAACCCTCTCTTGACCGATACTTTTATTGGCATAGAGAATTCTTCAGGGCTACGAAGTTTGCTGAGGAGTCTGGTGCATCTCTGTGTCCAGGAAAGGCTGAGAGATTTGGGGCTGTTCAGCTGGAGAAGAGCAGCCTGAGAGGGGAGCTGATCAGTGTTGAGCAAGAGCTAATGGCATCCTGGATTGCATTAGGGNCTCAGTGGTGCCCAGCACCAGGACAAGGGGCATCGGGCACCAGCTGGAAGCCAGGAGGTTCCCTGGGAACAGGAGGAGAAAATTCTTTGGTGGGAAGGGGTTGGAGCCTGGCCCAGGCTGCCCAGAGAGCTTGGGGAGTTTCCTTCTCAGGAAAGATTCCAAAGGTGCCTGGACCCTGCGCTGCTGGGCCCCCTGCTCTGGATGACCCTGATGGAGCAGGGCGGTGGCACCAGAGGAGCTTCAGAAGTCTCTACCAACCCCTACCATGCTGGGATTCTGTAATTTTGTGAGGACTATCATCTCACTGAGGAAGCCAACCCTATAGGATATCCTTCATTTGTCATGTTTCAGAGTAGCATCCACAGCATCCTGCTGCCTTCCTTCTTCCTCCTCTTAAAACTCACCCCTGAGAGCCTCACTTCTCAAGCTCGTGGTCTGAGTTTGAGCTGGTCTTGCAGAGATGGAAGAATAAATCTTGGGTCAAATCCTGCCTATGCCTCACCCCAGCAAGGTGCTGGGCTGATACTTCATCTCCACAAGGATGCAAAGCAGGGCACGGATTGCTCCTACGCTCTTTGATTTCCATCATCCACCCTGGGGTAAAGACTTAAAAGTTTCTCGAAGGTACAGCAACAAGACCAGGTTTGGAGGAGAGAATGCAGCTGCTGTGAACCCAGGCAGATAAGATTTTCACATCTTATTTTTCAGCAGAAAATAGTTGCTCGATTTATTTTTAAAAAGCAGGCTCCCGCAGCTGTAGGTTCTGAGCCTTTCTTAAAAGTCTGACCTGAACAACCATCCTTGCCAACAGTTATTGATATTTTAAGCCTTTGATTGCTTCTGATGGGATTTAAAATCCACTTTTTTTTTTTTTTCTCTGATTGCTTTCTGTAAGTTAACTTCAGGACAACTTCTCAAGCAGAAGAGCTGGTGGCCATTGCCAGAATGGTGATCCAACAGTTCAGGTGGCACCGAGAGGTGGTCGCTGCCCCATCCCTGGCCCCATCCCAGGGGAGGTTGGATGGGGCTCTGAGCAACCTGCTCTAGTTGCAGATGTCCCTGCTTCCTGCAGGGGCATTGGACTAGAAGACCTTGAAATGTCCCTTCCTACCCAAACCATTCTAGGATTCCATGATTCCCCCTCTGGAAGCAAAGGAGATATATTTGTTTATTTTTGAGGGAACTGTGCTTATTATTGTAGTGTCAAACCACTGATCTACATGGTAAGAACCTTCAGGGGCAAAAAAAAAGATCCATAGGTTCATGGGATGGACAACTAGGTATGTCATTTCAGATGGTCTGCATAGCCCAGAACATGAAATTTCACCCGTCACCCAGCCAGAGAACTAGAATAATTACCTAGGGCCTGATCCTGAAAGGTGCTGAGTGCAGTCAAGTGGTCTCCGCTCCCATAGAGTTTGGTATCTCAGAGGCTTCTCAGCAGGGTCAGCTTTGGATCCTGGGGAACACAAGATAGATTGTTTTTAGTCCAGTCTTTTGTAAAAAAAACTCTATACAACCCATAATAAAGCAAAAACCAAAAAACCATCGCAGCTCCATGTGCCGGCCCCGCATTCCTGTATGGGTAGCTAACCAAGGATCACAAAGAGCGTGTCTGGGGTAGACGCTCCTCAGCCCACAAGCATTCTCTGCAGATCAGAGAAGGATGCCTTCAACACACAGAAGAGACGCTACATCGGGATGGATGTGTCCATAGAGCTTCAGTCCGCATCCGGGAACATCAAAAGGATGCTCCTTAGGATCAGAGCTGTATCCAAGCCATCGCCTGTGGACACGTATACAGTCAACACCGTTCCGGAGCTAACACACCTTCCTGGCAGATGACAAACTCCAGGGTTGCCTTGCCAAGTCTACAGAAAGCGATAAACCTGGAGATAAGGGAAGTTCGCCGGCTGGCTGGCAGTGACGTGGGGCACACCAGCCCGGGGCAGGCACGGCCATGCCGAGTAGGGTGAAGGGAGGGAAAGAGGATGACAGGGACAGGATGATGGCATTTCTCTGCCTGCGGCCCTTTGTTTTGGGAGGTCCCTCGAGATGCTCAGCTCAGGGTGGCCAAGTCCTCCTTCTTCTTCCCCTATAAGGGGAACGGATGAGGGGAGGAAAACAATGCTCTCTCCTCAGCTGCCTAATGGAAGAACAAAAGCACTGTGAACCCTTCCAAAAATGTCTTTTGAGGAACAGACGATTGAGCCCAAAGGCCCAGTATTTCTGGCTTATTTATTTTTGGATGAATTCCAGACTGGCAGCGTCTTTCTGTCCTTCCTCCTGGCACTTGCAGTACTCGTCCAGAGCTGCATGGATCATGCAGGGCTTGCACAGACCCCACATCCCATTGAGAATTTAACATCCAGCACCTTGTAGAAGTGCTGAAACCAAAGCTGAGGTACCTCTACCTCATGAGGTACCCCATTGCAAGCAAGCCTTGGCCACTGGGTGGAAAGGTCAACAGGGCATGGCCCAACCATAGTCCTGCTCCAGAGGGATGTGTTTAGCAGGAGGGATCTGCCCCAGCCTGATCCCACTGGAAACAGGAATCAAAGCCCACTAAAGCCAAAACCAGTGCAAAGGCAGCATCAGACCTTCTATTGCCCGGCAGCAGTGGCTGCTACAAAGCAGAAGGGGATTTCTGCCATCCTGATTGCTCATGGAAAGTCCCCGACTGACCCACAACTGTGGAAAAAAAAAAACAAACCAGAAAATATAACTTTAATACCAAGTTGGTGGCAGGCTGTCTATTTTTCTCTCCTGTGACTTGTTACCATGGATAGATTTCTGAGGTCGACCGCGCAATTGTTCACTGCACTGCTCCTACTAAACAGAAGATGAGCAAATCATCCCATTCGTACTGTACTTTAATTTCCAGAAATTCTTTGTTCGTTTGTTTGCTTAAATTATTTCTCTCATTTAAAGAAACAATGCAGTCTCACAAAGCCAGGGCCCAAATCTCCCGAGTAACCCTGCTGTGGTTCATTACTTCTATGCTAGTTAACAAGGGCAGTAATTTCCCTAAGGTTTAATAGAAAATCTTCTTTCCAGAATGCAGGGAGGCAGGACATTTTAACAAAATCACTGCTGTTATGTTGTAGGTGAGGGATATCTGAGGCAAGCCACAGGTCCTCCTCAGGGCTACTGCACAAAAACAGGCAGCCTAAACGGAGCTTTTTTTCACCCAAAGCTACCCCCTTAGCTGGGGAAGGGAACCTGGGGGTTCCTATCTCTGCTGAATCTTGCCTTTCTCAGAGCAACAGCTCCAACTCTGCTTGGCAATGGGTTCCTGAACCATTCCGGTCCTCAGCCCAAAATACAAACTGGTTTGAAGTAGACGACAGTGAAGGGGTAGATCCGAGATCTCCCCGAGGTGGCTGTGCTGGAAAAGGTAGGTATAGGTCTTATTTTACTAATTATATGGATTGCACTGCAAATAGGGTGCCTGTCAATTGCCTGACCATAAAATCGCTCTTCTCAATAGATTTACAAACCTCTTTCCATGACCAAATCAGAACACACTATTAAAAAAAATAAAATAAACACAAGGCAGAGCTTGTGGAGAACAAGCAAAGGCATAAAGCACATATATATATATATATACACACATAAAATATATATAACAGCCCAGTAAAGCTCTATTGAGACGCAGGTGCAGGTGAAACGCATCCTACACTGGGAGAGAAGCCGGCAGAGCTGCCTTCACTGATAAGGGCATTTGCCCTGCCAGCGCCTCTGCACCTCCTCGGCGCTCCTTCTGCAAGAGGATCTGTCAAGCAATAGCGACGGATGTTTACACGGAGCCTTTTCGCTTACCCAGGGATAATCCCGCGTGCCTGGGACAGCCGAACAAATCGTATATCGTAAATAATAAATACACGGCTGGGTTAATCAGAAAGAGGTGGTGAGCAATCCCGGAGATTCCCACAGACTCCCTGCCAGGAGGAAGGAAACAAGAAAATGCCCTGACCTAAGCAGGGGTGAGCCTCACATGCACACAGATCATGGGGAGATCACAGGAGCTGCTTGCAGATCACTTACCGAACATGAATAATTCAAGCAGAAGCAGCTGGAAGTAAGAGAAGCGGTAGATGGGAGCTCCCCACCACCCACCCCTTCGGCAGGTTTTGCTTTATCGAGGAAGGCAAAGAAACCATGAGCCCCAACAGAAATCCTTAGCCTAGCATTGCCGGTGTCATGACTTCGCTGCGGATCTCGTGATATACAGTGTTTTGTCAGATCCCCAGCTGCTGCTGAGCACCCTTTCCTTTTCTCCTTCAGGCAGTTTTGTGATTATTTGGCTGGGCAGGTAGGGGAGAACGATGCATTCGTTTGGAAACTTTTAGTACCAACCAGCAGTCCACTTCTTAATTACATGGATCAGAGAATCACAGAGTGGTTCAGGTTGGAAGGAACTTTTCAAGGTCCAACCCCCCTGCAGGGAGCAGGGACATCTGCAACTAGAGCAGGTTGCTCAGAGCCCCAGCCAGCCTCCCCTGGAATGGGGCCAGGGATGGGGCAGTGACCACCTCTCGGGGAAACCTGGCACAGGCTCTCACCACCCTCAGTGTCAACAATTTATTTCTTATATCTCTCTAGGCTGAATCTCCTGGAGCCTCCTCTTCTCCAGGCTGACCAAGCCCAGCTCTCCCAGCCTGGCCTCCCAGCAGAGGGTTCCAGCCCTCCCAGCATTGATGGGGCTCCTCTGGCCCCACTCCACCAGCTCCCTGTCTCTCCTGGGATGAGGACTCCAGAACTGGATGCAGTAACCAAAGCATCCATCATCACCAAAAAAACACCTGTTTCCTTGCAGGGATGACACCAGCTATCAACTTCCAGGCCTCCTCTCATCCTCAGGGACCTCTCTGGGAAAAGACTCAGCTCTCAGAGACCAGTTTATAGCCTTCAGGCTTCTCTGGTCCTAGAAGAGCTTGTGCTTCAGTGAGGTTCAGCTCTTCATGACAACGGATGGGAAAAAAGGTGGCAGGGAGGAGGATGGAAAAGAGGAGAAACCAAGAAAAGAAGAAAAAAAAAAAGCAACAAAAAAGCAATGAAGGAATAAGAGATGTTCTTTTATCTCTATTCCAAAAGGAAAACGCAAGTAGGGTTTCTCTTGTAGGAATAGGTTAGTAGCCCACACCCAACATATTATCAGAATGGCTGGAAGCCTGTAATCAAATAAAATAAATAAATAATAATAAAAAAAAAATATTAAAAAAGGCAGAGATAGTAAAGACAGATGGTGAAAGCCAAATGCATCTTTGGTGCAGCCTGAAGAAATCCCAAACTCATCCCCCTGAAAGCACATTGCATTGATCACCAGCAGGAGCACCCTTGCTGTCCAGTATCGAGGGGCAGCTCTCCCACAAAGGGTCAGAAACGGGGCCCCCAGGTTGGTGACTGCCCAGTGAGTTTGGGGATATCACATCCCAGGAGAACTGGAGGTGTCAAGGAGGGATTTGACAGAGAGGACCCTGTCTTAGAAGGATTTCCACAGGTTTGTTTTTTTTTACCAAAGGGTTCCTCTCAGGAGAGACTGACAACTTTTGGGCATTCCTGCCCTGCACCTACACATGCATTTCCTTCTGCATTGCACTGCTCCCAGGCCTGGATTTGACCTTAAAACGACACACCGAGCTTTTTCTTTCCAGCTGAAATAGAAAAAAAACTGCTGGGCCTATTGAGGACACGCCTGGCCTTAGTCTTTTCACATAAAACACACCCCTCAACAGTGCACGAAATGTATCTGTCTCAAAAGTCACGGTGGTAGTAAAAGACATTCACCCAAGGCCACAACACAAAAATCTCAATGAATTTGGTTCTCAGGGTAAAGCAGATGAGAAGATCCCAGCACCCCAAGCCAGCTGCGACCTTGGATGTTACTAGCAAACAAGTCTACACTTTCAATTTGTCCTTGAACATAAAAATACGGAGTCTATCCTCACTTTCTCTTATTCTTAAACTACCTAAGCTTCATCTTCTGAATTAAATACATCCATCAGTGGCATTGCCTGTAGCATCTTTGATCTAGAAAGTTCAGTCTGGGAGTGACATCTCAATGGTGTCTACTGCAGGTGCACCATTACCCTACATTAAGAAAATTTCACTTCAATCTCTAGCATAAACTAAATACTTCTGGTAGGAAACCTGTTTCTTGCCAAGAGCTAGAGAGGCCTTTGTAGACCAAGCACAGGCCACAAACGGCACATCGCCGCGCTACCCCAAAATAATTACTTGGCCACGCACCACATCTGATCCTCAAGGCTCTGGCTTCCCCACCCTTGTTTTTTTCATTTCATGCAGGAAAAAAAAAAAAAAAAAAGCCAAACTAATTAACAGAAGTCTGACAGATGTTCTCTGAAAGAGATACCACGTCTTCAAAACACAAGATGATGAAAGGAGTAATCGAGTAGATTAGACTGACCAGAAAAGCAAGGGTTGTACGATGACAGTGGAAAGCGCAGCTTTAAATCTTTCCCTCTGATATTTGAGATGGCTTTATTTGCATATCAAACTACATGCCAATTAGCTGTATATAAACCCATGATGAAATTACACCGTGTAGCTCTCCGAAGTGAAGAAACGCCGGGGCTGGGCTGCATAATCAGCCTTAACTCTGCCCCTCCAGGTGTTCCCATTCTAGCTCCCTCCTAACGATTGCGTACGGTTTCTCAACACCACCACCGAACAACGTGCATCTTTTGCAACTGTATAGACGTGTACGCCAACATTTCCATATCCTACAAGCCACTTTGTGTGTGGTGGGACCTCTGCATCTCCCCCGCGGCCAACTCGGGATCGTTATTTCCTCGCTCTCCTCCAGCGAGTTACACCTGCCCGCTGCCCCTTGTCTCAGGCTGCCATCTCCTCAGGGCGAGCTTTGGCTCTGCTGAGGCTTTGTGCAAGAGAGGATCCTGCTGGAAGATCTGCTGGTGACACTGGGATTCAAACAATAATAGAGAGGCATGCTCTCATTTTACATATCAAGAGGAGGAGGGGGGAGCAACAGCTTGATAGGGCAGTAGCGCCACCCGCCTCAAGCGTGCCCTGGAAGGGCTGGTGAGCTTGTAGTCAAACTAGCCACCTCAATGAGGTCTTTGTACTCTGCCAGACATCTGCAGAAGGTAGCATGCAAAGCTTGGAGCCTACGACCCCGTCTGCAGTCACAGCTTCCATCGGTTACGGACAGCACTGCCTGAAAACGGTGCCAGTCACTCTGCCCACCCACGCAGGGAGGGGTCTGGGGAGAAGGGGTCCCAGAGGGGCCAGCAGTGCTGGTGCTCCTCATGTCTTTGTCTACATGTGGAGCACTGGTGCAGGTCCCTATAGAAATAAACCAGGCAGCTATGTGATCCCAGCCCATCCCAACACCTGGATTTGGTGGTTCTACCCCTTCTCAATACTTAGAATCGAAAGAGACTTAATATATCAGGTTGTGGCCCAGTTATGTGCTTGTCCCTCTCTCTCACCCTTCACCAGCCCTAGGACAGCCACATTGTCTCCCATGATGTCCTACCCTGCTCAGGGTGAGTCCCTAAAACCAGTGTCTATACTTCACCACAGCTCCCTTCTGCTGGTGTACCTACACGAGACGGGGCCTTCACAGACTCACAGTGAAATAAAAAAGCCATCAACTGGATCAATGGCTACTATGGGCAACTGTACCATCTTATGATTCCTGCCAGCCTCCCTTCTCCTTCACTCCCCTGAACGGGCCACCAAATTAAGCTAGCAGGAGGTGCAAGACACGGAAAGAGAGATGGATTCCCTGCAGCAGACGGTGGACCTTCCACACTCTCTGATGAAGGACTTGCAGGAGCAAGTGCATAAGGGCTTCAGGAGAGACTGGTTGGTTCACTGGGAATAATAAACAAATGCACCACTAAAGGACCAGGAAATCACCGATGCTGGAAATTGGTCTTCTTATGAACACGTAGACCAAGGGAAAGAGCCTCACACTAAAGATTTCTTGCCATTGTCACCATGAGTATTTGCTTTGTGGGTCACATGTCCCCAAACAAGGGCAGCGTCACTGCACACTAGGTACTGTACAGAGATACATCAAATGGGTTCCCACCTCAAAGGAGTGGGACTTTTTTCGTGGTGCCCAATGACAGGACAAGAAGTAACAGGCACAAACTTAAACATAGGAAGTTCCGTCTAAATATAAGGAGGAACTTTGCTGGAAGGGTGTTGGAGCCTGGCCCAGGCTGCCCAGAGATGTTGTGGAGTCTCCTTCTCTGGAGAGATTCCAAACCCACCTGAACATCATCCTGTGTGACCTGCTCCAGGTGAACCTGCTCTGGCAGGAGGGTTGGATGAGGTGATCTCCAGAGATCCCTTCCAATCCTCACCATTCGGTGAATCTGTGATTCTGTGACAGATGTCGTGGGAGCCATTTTACCAGTGTCACCTCAGACTCTGTGTAAGAAATGCTGCACAGAAAAGCTGCCCTCAAGGTGGGAATCAAGCCCTGATTTCCTGAGCTCCCTCGCAGTTTCTGACAATTCTGTCCTTCATGGTTGATAGACATTGCTCTTCACTGCCTTCCCTGTAGCTCGTACACGCAAACATCTCAAGAAACATCTTCTTCAAGATGAAAACCTTGCCCAGGCAGCAAGCAGAAATATTGGATATTGATGGAGGAACAGTAACTCTGTGGGACAGCCAGAAATCCCAGATTTGCTCAACTCTACCACATTCCACATGTATGGGACACACCGCTGAAGTGAAACACTCCTGCTCATGCACTCACAATGTTATTTACCTTCTTCATGATGTCGTGATGCATTAACAACCCTAAGCTTTCCCTGCAGACCTGCTACCAAGTAGGTCTTCTTCCAGGAAAATCATAGAATCAGAGAATGGTTTGGATTGGAAGGGACCTTTCAAGGTCATTGAGTCCCATACCCCTGCAGGGAGCAGGGACATCTGCAACTAGAGCAGGTTCCTCAGAGCCTCACCCTAGACCAACAAGCCATCCCTAGAGATGATGCAAAGGGGAGCAAGGAATGAGCCTGAATTCCTCAGGATCATTTTTTTGTGGCCCAGCAGATATAGCAATTTTGACTAATTTGAGCAATTAGGCACATATTCAGATACAAAGCATTAATATGAAAACAAATTCAAGGCAGCATGGCTGGCTGGGCTCCCGATACGAATTCATCGCATATTTAAAAAGAAATAGAAATTAAAAAGAAAAGAAAAAAAAAAAAAAAAGACATTTTATCTTTTCAAATACATAGGAAAAGGTATAAATTCCTGCCTGAGTGCAGCACTTGGCCTCGCTGCGCTGGTAATTGGAACCAGCGTGCTCTGCTTCCCGGGTGTCTCATTCACAAGCGTGAGAAGGAAGCATTCAATTTTTCAATAGGAAATTTCGTCGCCAGAAAACAATCCACCTTCCTCGCCTCCGAAGAGAAGCCGGAGGGCAAGTCCTCTCCTTGACCACGGCTTCAGCTTGCAGCCAGAGACGCCGGGGAGCTGGAGAAAAGGCGACGGCACCGACAGCTCAGACCATCCCTAAGCCATGAGATCGCTTTCGGCGCTGTGAGCTCCATCCTTTCTTTCTTTTTTTTTTTTTTTTTTTTGTCTGTAAGCACATTGAGTTCTTTTCTTTTCCTCTGGGATTTCTCAGAGGTTCAGTTTGCAACTTTTCTTTCCATAACCACACGGGCTAAACAAGCACAGATTTTGTCATGGCAGCTTTCCGTAGGTTTTTAGCTTTCCACCCAATTCCAGTCCTCGGACTTCATGGAAAATATTGGGGTGTGCTCATAGGTCATGACAGCAATGCACAAAGGGGTATTTTGCACAGGGACAGAGAACATTTTAAGTGAGTTTTTATCAGCCTCGGACACCCTCAACCATAGAGAACTGAGAAAAAAAATCACCTTACACCAATAGCTTTTTAAACACCATTTTTTTTAACTTCTTGTAAATTCCTTAAGTTGGGGCCTTAGATTAGTTTAATAAGGCTTCAAGGCCACAAAAGCCCACAAGAAGCTCCAGCAGGACCCCAGAATCTCAAGCAACTGACAAAGGGACTGAGCATTGCAATGGTAGATAAAACGCAGCACCAGTCAACCAGGAAAAAAAAAAATAAATAAAAATGCAAAACAACTTCTGACAGTGGTTGCTGTAAGGATCGAGCTTCAGGATTTTGATTTTTTTTTTAAAAAAAAATTTACTTTTAAAACTTACTTGAAAAAGTCATTTTCCTCCTTGTTATTTACGAATTTTGAAGCACTAACTAATAGTTCCCACCACAACAACTTATGCACCTACACAAAAGTTGCTTTTTGCAACCACCTTTACCTGCTCTCCAAGCCACCCCTGGCATAAAGCTGGAAGATGAAGGACTCCCTCCATCACGTGCCTTCCTCCACCACAGGGTCAGAGGGGCAGAAATCAATCACAGGCAACGCATGAAGGAGTTCCTCAAAAGCACATAAAGTTCCATCTTTACGCCTCTTTTCCCCCAATATCTCTAGAAAAGGGTTGTCACAGAGCCGCTCCTAACTGATAGACAGAAACGGTCTTCTAACTCCCGGTGCAGCACCATGAGGGTACTTTTGGCCATGTTTAGGGCTTTACTTCCAGCTGCCGTGAGCTGATCGGCAACGGGAGTTTTCAGAGTGGGAATGGGAAATTTCAAAGGGAGGGCAGGGATGGTCCAACAGCTGATGGCACGAGGGGCAGGAGATGGGCAGACGGGTCAAGCTGCGAGAAGCAGCTGGAGGAGAATAAGCAAAGTTTATCACAAAGTCAGTAGGGAGTCACATGGAGTGTGGGATATTTTGGGATATTTGGGGCAACGGGGGCCGTTGCTGTTCCCCCGCTCGTGCTTTCCACCCAAGAAAACCAGGGTGCAGCTCCCCCAAGCCTATGCTGAGTTAGGCACAGGATGCCTTACGCGGCCCCGAAGGGTGTTATAAAGACTGTAGCGTCCAAGTACTGAAAGAGTCCTCAAGAACTCTTCTGGTTCACCCCTGGCCCAAAGCAGGGATCCCTCAGGAGGCACAGGAGAAGCTTGTCTAGTTCAGGACTGCTAAGGATGGATCCACAGAACTGACAGGTTCCTGGTGTTTCAGAAGCTTTTTCTTTAGTGGTGCTGTACTGCCCCTAGGATCTGCTCTCAAAAGTGTCATCTCTGGACCAAACCAACTCCTCAGCAAGCCCAGAACATCAGGCAGCAATTCATGCCTACTGGACTTCATCCTGGCCTTGACACACAAGGCTTGGACTTTCTTCTGCGACTCATACTCCAGACCTGAATATCAGAGCTTATCATTCTCCTCGAGTGCCGGGTCCGCGCTAAACCCTAACAAATCTCAGAGCAAACAAAATGCAAGCATTTGTTTTCTGCAAGCCAGGATGACCTTTGTTAAAGCTGCCACCAAAGCTTTTGCTAGAAGTCATTAACCATGATGGCCAAAACATGATTCCACCTCGCTCCTCTCCTGCCTCTTCAAGGGCAGGATGGCAGCACTTGAGCCTCTGCAGCGCTGATTGTCCTATTGTTCCACAAAGTGGTTCCTCTCCAGCAAATTGAACACTGAGAGCCATCAGAGAGAGCCCCAGACAAAGCAACCAGTGTCTGTTTCTGGGATTATTAGAGGGAATCAGAAAGAAGCCACTTGAAGAGCCTTCGTGGCATTTAATGTGACAGCTGAAAATAATGGGTAGGACAAAACACAGCAAAGATGATTTAAATTAGGCAACTTCCAGAAAGTGGTGTTCACTTAGGCTTCCAAAAGGAGAATTGCTATTTCTTAGAAATTCTAACGCTCTGTGTGCACTCCCTCTCTGCAGAGCATAAACACACACATCCCTTTTTAGTTGCTTTATGGAGCATTTGTTCACTTTGTCAGTGGACACTGCATCCCTTCCATCAGGAGATGGAAAAGGTGTAAATGAGCAACATTAGCTGCAGCTCATCAATCCTCAAATGAAAACAACCTTTAATTTCTATCCGCTGTCAGAAGTTCAGAGACCTCTAGGCAGAGATTTACATATACATGTTCCAAAAATCATTACATGGCTCCAGAAATCATTACACAGCTCCTCCAAAGTCACCTGGAGGAGAGGGGCCATGCTCCTCCTCAAGAGGTTTGACCCAGATAGAATGACAAAGGTTCTGAAGAAACTTTAGAGCCATCTCATGCCAGTCCCAGTGGATCTCCCTTTTAAATAAAAGGCATCTCCCATAGACTTATCACCTTGTGCCTGTCCTGGGAGCTCACCCACGCAGCCTGGCAGCATCCCTTGGGATTCACCCCTCTTCTGATGTTCAATCTTCGGCCAGGGCTGGATTGAGATGAAGTCGTTCTCAGAAAATCCTGCTATCAGGGGAGAGCTGGGCACACCCTCTGGGCTGCCTGTACATGTGGGTACAGCTTCCAGCTCAACCAAGGCATTTCCCAGTGGCCCCGGCCACCTGAAATCCAGACTGGCTTCTCCCTTCCACGCTGTCCCTTCTGGGAAATGCAGCTACCACCAGCACCGCTGGAGCAACACCACTGCCGAATCAAAGTACTGCCTTGGGAGCTCATTCCCTTTGCTGTGTCTCTTCTACCAAAGCACCTCCAACAGCCGTAGTCGTGGGTCCCTTGTATTTGCTGCCATCTCCATAGCTACTGGCCAAAGTATCCCTATTTGCTGACAGGACTCAAACAAGTCCATGTTGACCACAGCGTCTTCTTGTGCTTCAGTGCAGCCTTGAAATGTCTGGGTTAGAGCAGACGCTGACAGGTACCACCTGCTGAAAATGTGTTGGTGGTGTTATTCCACTCCCCTCATGCTGGGACCTGCCCAGGCCTGTTTCTCCTTTTTACTTCATCCAGGCACTGAGAAACCCTGCCTGAGGCATCTGCTGGACCAGGGCACCCCGGGGGTCTCACAGGACATTCACACCCACATCGCCTTCGGCAAGATGTCTCTGCACTAGGGCATGGAGCACCCTCTCCATCCATGACCATGTTCCAGGCAAGCCATCACACACAGAGAGGCCAGGGACAACATCTCTCTCATGGTGGCTGCGAGTGGGAATGGGTCACCAAAGGACTTCCAAGACACAGGTTGCTGAGTGGTAGCCCAAGCAGCCTGGGTCAGAGGGTGGCTACAACACAGCCCTGGTCACTGCCATCACCTGGCTCCTTGTCTCAGCCCCAGAGACCCAAACCAACCCATTTCCCAGAGTCTTCAGGATAAAGCCTTAATCATCAGCCCAGGCTACTTCCAAAAGCCCTTCATCGTTGCTGGGACCAGCACCTCATCACCCAGGTTGTGGCTGTCATTCTCATTTTAATGAAAGCAAAGGCTCTGGAACATGACTCCACCTCTGGGACCATGATGGGGAATCACCCCAGAGTCTGAAGTGATGGCTTCTGCTTGGTTTGGTCTCTAGAAGCACAATTTATTTCTCTCTCCCTCTCTCTGAGAAGGCAGCAATGCTCAAGCCATGCTCAGTCTGGCCACGAGAGCAGGAGAGGGTTAGAGAGATGCCCTAATTTTGCTCGTACAATGACATTTAGAGGTGTCTATGGCATCAGATGAGGCTTGTAGCTGTGACAGTGAGAGCTGGGAATACTGCTCGGGATTTATACAGCAGCTGGCACACGGAGACGTGATTTAGCTGTCCCCAGGCCCTGCTGCAGCACAGGTATGTAGTAGTGGCTATGAGAGAGGTGGAGGAGCAGAGAAGAGGAGGAGGAAGAAAGACGTCACTCAATTAATAATTAATATATTTAGTGGAACAATATTTATCTGGGGCAATACAAAGCACAAATCCAGGCTGGGGGTGAAGGGCTGGAGAGAGCCCTGGAGAGAGAAGGACTTGGGGGTGCTGAGGGGGAGAAGCTGGAGAGGAGCCGGCCCCATGCACTCGCAGCCCAGAAGCCACTGGCCCCCCGGGTCCTGCATCCCCAGCAGCGTGGGCAGCAGGGACAGGGGGAGATCCTGCCCCTCTGCTCCCAGGCCTCTGGGGAGACCCCTCCTGCAGGGCTGTCTCCAGCTCTGGAGTCCTCATCCCAGGAGAGACAGGGAGCTGGTGGAGCGGGGCCAGAGGAGCCCCAGCAATGCTGGGAGGGCTGGAACCCTCTGCTGGGAGGCTGAGAGAGTTGGGCTTGGTCAGTCTGGAGAAGAGAAGGCTCCAGGGAGACCTTCTGGGGGCCTTTCAGGGCTTTGAGGGGCCTGGCAGAAAGATGAGGATGGGCTCTTTATCAGGAGGTGCAGTGATAGGATGAGATGTAACAGGTTTAAACTGAAAGAGCTAAATTTAGATTAGATATTTAGGAAGAAATTCTTTACTGTGAGGGGGGTGAGAGCCTGGAAGAGGTTTCCCCTAGAGGTGGTCGCTGCCCCATCCCTAGCATCACTCCAGGGGAGGTTGGATGGGGTTCTGAGCAACCTGCTCTAGTTGCAGATGTCCCTGCTCCCTGTTGGGGGTTGGGACTAGATGATCTTGAAAGGTCCCTCCCAACCCAAATCAGTCTGTGATTCCATGAAGTGGGACCTTACCTAGATCCATTCAGCATGGGACAAGGCCAAAGCACTCTTTTGTCCCCAGACAGTCAGTAAAGCAGCTCACCTCCTGCCCTCTGCTCGGCACAGTTAACCAGCATGGAGAAGACCCCAGAGTGAAGGATGGATGTGTAATGGGGGAGAGATGGTGCAGAAACACCAACCAGACACTGTCTAATAGGAACATGCCAGACAGCACGGAAGGGGAAAACAAACCTGCCCCGATGGACGTAACATTCTCTTCCTTTTAATTCTGTCTGTGAAAAGGTGACTTAGAAAAACTGGAAAGGAAACCATGGATGGTGTGAAAGTGGGACAAGATACCATGTGTTCTGGAGCCTCCCAGCTGGAAGGCTCATAACCTGCCTTTGCTATGGCTGCAAGGGACGTTCTGGTGCACAGAGGGCTTGTAAGAGGGGGAAAAGCTCCCTGCTGGGCTTCTTTCTCTGGGATTCATGCAGCACAATGAAGACACCACAGGTGAGCTGCAAAAACAAGGACTTCACCCTAGAATCATAGAATCATAGAACCATAGAACCATAGAATCACAGAATCATAGAATCACAGAATCATAGAATCACAGAATCAACCACAGAATCATAGAATGTTGGGTTGGAAGGCACCTTAAAGATAATCAAGTTCCAATCCTGCTGCCATGGGTAGGGACACCTCCAATTAGAGCAGGTTGCTCAAAGCCCCGTCCAACCTGACCTTCAAAACTTCCAGGGATGGGGCTTCCACAGCTTCTCTGGGCAACCTGTTCCAGGGTCTCACCACCCTCAGAGTGAAGAAATCAGCCAGAAAACTGCTACTGGAGCTTCTTGGGGAGGAACAGCCTGAAAAGCAGATCACAGGGAGCCTGCCAGGTCACCACACATAAGTGTGAGAGACAGACAAGAATACACGTGGGAATATTTGAGATTTTATCATCTTCCTGAAGCACGAACAGAAAGAGAGGGCAAATTACTGCTTTTTATTACAGTGGACAATAAGTTCACAAAATATCAAATACTGAACATCCTCATGATGCTGTAGTGGGGAAATTCTTACATATAATGAACTCTAATTTATTTCTTAATGTATTTACAGTACCACAGTCCTCACTGTGGATTCAGAGTGGATCATGAAGTTCAGATTGAAAGATGAGGAAATCCTCAGTTCAACTTGTGAATCACTGGAAAAATGGAAGAAAAAAAAAGAAAAAGAGAGAAAAATAAATAAAACAGAAAGAAAAACTAGGAGAAAAAGGAAGAGGTAGAAAAAGCAGGAAAGTGAGGAAAAGAAAATAGGAAAAAAAAAAGAAAATAAACAGGAAAAGAGAAAAAAATAAAAAAAAAAAAAAAAAAGAAAAAGAAAAAAAGAAAAAATAAAAAGGAATAAAGAAAAAGAAAAGAAGAAAAAAGAAAAAAAACAGAGAAAAAGGGAAGAAAAAGGAGAAAAAGAAGAAGAGGGGGTAAAGAAAAAAGAGAAACGGGGAGGAAAAAGATGGAAAAGAAGCAGGAGGAAAGGGGGAAGAAGGATTGAAGAGAGGGGAAAAGGGGGGAAAAGAGGAAAAAAAGAGTGAATGAGGGAAAAGGTGGGTAGGGAGGAAAAAAAACAGGGAGAAATGAGGGAGACAGG
>VWZK01009857.1:0-70703 GCA_013396935.1 Baryphthengus martii | reverse complement strand
ATTTAATTGTTTCAACCCTGCATAAGGCCCACATAAAGCCTCTGTGATGAAAACCACAACTAATATGTCCATGTCGGACGCAAACCAGAACTCCCCCTCGTAATCCCAAAGCTCAGCTTTCCCAGGTGGAATTTACATGGCTTCGTGGAACAAATTTCTGATGAAAATATGGACATTCCCACCACTCAAGAAAAAGACACGTCTCCTCAAATATGCCAAACCTAACCCAGCATGGAGTATGCCTTTTAAGTAGCCCTCAATCCCAAACTAATCGTGGATCATTCATGTGGAAAGTCATTATGGAAAGTCACACACATGGCAATGTGGATGTTGGTCTCTCCTCCAAGTTAACTAGCGATAGGACAAGAGGAAATGGACTTAAGTTGCACCAGGGGAGGTTCAGGTTGGATTTCAGGAAAAATTGTTTTACTGAGAGAGTGAAGAGGGCTTGGAACAGGCTGCCCAGAGAGGTGGTGAAATCACCATTCCTGGAAGCATTCAAGAAATGTGTGGACATGGAGCTTCAGGACATGGTTTGGGGGTCATGACAAGGTTTAGTAGACAGTTGGACTTGATGATCTTGAAGGTCGTTTCCAACCTTAATGATTCTATGATTCTATGCTAATGCACCAGCGGAAGGAACTCAGTTATGATGATGGGAAATGCAGTAGAAAAGAACGGGATTAACTGCTCACAACTGTGAACAAATTTTAGGGAGAAAAGCTTATAATGTGAGCGCTATGCACAATCTGTTGATCGAGTAATTACAGCTATGTAGCAGTCCTAGATTATGCAGAAAAAAAAATGTTTTAACAGAAAATCAAAGCTCCAAAGTGAGGGAATTTCAGACCTCTAACTGCCAGTGTAGGCATAACTTTCCCCCTCTGCGTGTGTGCGCGGCCGAGCCCCGGAATTTAAGGCCTCTAGATGACTTCAGAGGAAAATTTGCCAGAACTTCTTAGCATGGGAAAAAAAGCATGTTACATCTTAGCCTTGTTCTTGGATATGGCTGAATGAAGCTGTTCTGACTGAAAATTCATGCCTGAGGCAAACAGCTGGCATGGAAAACTTGAGCCGAACAGTTCAAGTTTTGTAAAACCGTCCATAACTGAAAACAGGATCTTATCAAGAGAAGGGTTAAGCAACTGGAATAACAGGCACAGCATGCGACCCAGGCACAGGAGAATAACCAACTCAGGCCAAAGAGCTCAGAATAAGGCTATTTCCATTCTGAGCTACCTGCTTTTACAGTAGAAAATGACCTGTCGTCTTCAGCGTTTGAATCTCGACCCGCGTACAACAATTTTAAATTCATTTCGTCACCGAAAGTGCTACTCAGAGTTTGATTGCAAGTAACAAACCACTATGTGAAGAAAATTGCTCAGAGAAGTGAAGAAAACCGTGTTAGCATCTTTGAATGAGATAAGAAAAGGCAGATGAATTGTACTTGGTTTTCTTGCATATACCGCGGCCTCGGATCGCTTGCCAAGGGAAAGGCTTGAGAATTTTCTACTGAATGAAACCTCCAGCGAAACCTGAGGGGCAGAGCAGGATGGCATCAGTCAGAACACGGGCCCCAAAATCTCAGAGCGGGATTCAGATCCTCCGGTATCATTTGCAAGTAAGCACACAGCAAGAAAATGTTGATGTGCTCCCTAAAATCAGAAAGAGCTGTGATAGACGTTTTTGCCATACCTAAACAAGAAGGTTTCAGCAGCAGAAAGTAGAAGAGAGAGTTAGAAAATCAGACTGGGGAACAGAGCTAACAAAAAAAGATGTGAGCAAGGAATAGGTTTTATTGTGTTATTAATCCTGATTACAGGGAACAAAATCAATAGAAATGATCAGCATTTATAGAGAATGACAGAAAAAAAACCCTTATTTTCTGTAGAGGAGAAAAAAACAGGATAAAATACTGTGTATGAAATATGCTGGATAAATTCTGTGTCCATTAAAAAAATCATGGTTGTCAGAAATTTTGTACTGACTGGATTTACAAGAGAGCCCAAACATAGCCATATGTGAAGAGAATCAGCTTATTTTGTGTATTTATTTGGCACTTCTGTTTGTAGGGAGATTCCCTCTGCTTTCCTTAACATTTACATTGTAATCGGAAATTACAGGAGGAAAGCACGCACAAACTTAAATTTCTTTCAAATACATTATATTTGAAGAAACAAAGATTGGAATCTCAAATTCAGGAGCCTGAGTTCAGCCTAGGTATTAGCTGATGACACCAAGCTCATAAAAATACCCTTTCTACACCCTTTTAGTCGGCAGCACCATCATCATTAATCCTTGGAGGGAACAGACTACGCTCTGAAATTAGTATAAATAAGCAAGCGATCGATGGCAAGGAACAAGAAGAAAAGAAGGACTAATTAGAGCGTCACAAGCAGAATTAGGAGTCCAGAAACATCCTCTTCATTCTAATTCTTCTCTCTTTCTTACCCACAGTACAGAGGTAGGAAGTCACCGCTCCTCCCTGTTGAAATTATTTTTATTGAAATGGGATATATAAATAATAACATTATTATTGAAATGGGATAATAACACTCCCCAAACACCTCGGTTCTTGAAAGGGGATCTTAAATGTAAGGTCTCAGTACTACTCTAGAGTAGGAGGAAAAAAAAGAACAATCCCTCCAGAATCCAAAACTGCAAAATACTTTTCCCAATTTGGAATCTTACGAGATCTTTAGAGCACGTTTATAGATTTTCCAGTCTAGTTTGGTTATTTCTCATATTCTGTATCTTATTTATAAGATGAACTTCAGTAAGAAGAGAAAACTTCATTATCAGTGATTTTTGTCTGTTATGTAGATTTAAGACAGTTATTTTTTGCAAATAGGAATGCAATACTGTAGCTATCAATATTTTCTGCATACAAACAGAGTATGATTTGAAGAGTTAAGGTCTGTTATGTCCAAAATGATAACAAAATGTTAGAGGAAAATAAGACAAATTGCCAACAAATCACCAACCAGGAAATCACTTCATAATTTTGAAAAGTGATAAGATGGAAATGACAACCCTCACACGTCCTTGTTACGAAAAGTGACTTTTTAGTGTTTCAAGAACCTGATACTTAGGGACATTCTCTCGACTGCAGTGTTCATACAGTGCTGAAGATACCTTCAAACTGGTGAAGGGTCTGGAGAACAAGTCCTATTGAGGAGTGGCTGAGGGAATTGGGATTGTTTAGTCTGGAGAAAAGGAGGCTGAGGGGAGACCTTCTGACTCTCTACAGCTCCCTGAAAGGAGGTTGTAGTGAGGTGGGTGTTGGCCTCTTGTCCCTAGTAAATAACAAGAGGACAAGAGGAGATGGCCTGAAGTTGCACCAGGGGAGGTTTAGATGAGATATTAGGAAGAATTTCTTTACTGAAAGAGTAGTCAGGCACTGGAAAGGACTTTCCAGGGAGGTGGTGGAGTCACTGTCCCTGGGGGTGTTCAAAAAACGTGTAGATGAGGTACTTGAGGACACGCTCTAGTGGGACGGTGAGGTGCTTTCTGTGTTTTGTGGGGTGGTGTTTTGTTGTGGTTTTTTTTCTGTTGTTTCTTTTTTCTCTCTGGTTTGACACCATGACCTTAGAGGTCATTTCCAACCGTGACAATTCTGTGATTCTGTGACTAACAAAGACGCACTGAAAAAAATCTGACAAAGGTAACATAAAATACACTATTAGATCAGATTATCCTTCTTGCTAGTAAGACAATCAGCAGCTTTGCTTAGATTTATTTCTCAGCACAAAAGGATAATCTCATTCCACGGACTCAATCAGACACTAATCTGACTGTGCACTTAAAACTGGTGTTTTACATAGCAGAGTTCAAACATCAAACCATTTTGATACCAGCAGCGTTGTTCAATTCAATTGGCCATGTGCTCAAGTGCTTTCCTGTATCAGGAGCTAAAGCCAGAAGCTTTAATTGTCTTGACAACACACTGTAGAGGTTTCAGAACACCCTGGTAAGATTGTCATCATTAGCTGAGCACAGCCACCAAATTATCATAGAATCATCATAGAATGGTAGGGGTTGGAAGGGACCTGTGGACATCATGGAGTCCAACCCCCCTGCCAGAGCAGGATCACCCAGGGCAGGACACACAGCAACAGATCCAGGGCGGGTTGGAAAGTCTCCAGAGAAGGAGACTCCACCACCTCTCTGGGCAGCCTGGGCCAGGCTCTGTCACCCTCACAGCAAAGAATGTTGCGGTGAGGTGGAACCTCCCATGTTCTAGCTTATACCTGTTATTTCTTGTCGTACTACTGGCCACCACAGAAAAGAGCCTGGCCCCTTCCACTTGACATCCACCTCTCAGATATTTCTAGACATGAATAAGATCATTAATATATCCCCTCTCAGGCTTCCCTTCTCCAGACTATACAGCCCCAGGGCTCTCCGCCTTTCCTCATTGGAGAGATGTTCCAGTCCCTTCATCATCCTTGTAGCCCCTGTTGGACTCTCTCCAGTAGATCCCTGTCTCTCTTGAACTGGGGAGCCCAAAACTGAACACAGTATTCCAGTTGTGGTCTCACCAGGGCAGAGTAGAGAGGGAGGAGAACCTCCCAAGACCTGTTGGACACAGTTTTCTTAACGCCCCTCCAGGAGACCATTGGCCCTCTCGGCCAAAAGGTCGTATTGCTAATTAGACTAATCTGAAAACAGCTATTACAGAGATTGCTGAGGAGATGCATGAAATTTCTTTCTTTTTGGTTTTTTTTCTTTTTGATTTAAGATTACAGTAATTTTTATTTCTACTTAAGATTGCCCACAGTACAACTGTTTGATAGAAAACAAGATCACGAGCTCACCGTTATCATCATGGGAATACTCTATTCCAGAAACGGTGCATCTTCGGAAAACCATCTTGTTTTCAGTAAGTGTCCCAGTCTTGTCTGAAAAGATAAACTGCACCTGACCTAAGTCTTCTGTGATGTTTAAAGCTCGGCACTGCAGCTGAGAGTCTGTTTCTTCATCATATAAATCCTTATCTTGATGAATAAAGTACACTTGGCAGATTTTAACTATTTCAATGGACACATACAAAGAAATTGGAATCATAACCTAGAATACATAAAAAGAAAGAATTAGGAGAAAACATAAGGAAGGATACAATGAATTAGTAAAATCTAGTTAATTCGAGTTTAGAACATGAAAAGTCTATGTACTTCCAGCTTCTACTGCAAAGTTATTACCATGTTTGAAAAGGTTTTATTTACTGTTAGATGAGGAAAATTTATGGTGAGTTGCAGAGGTGAGGTGCACTGTTATGTCTACAAGAGTGTTTATCAGAACTTGGACAGAAGCAAATCTTTTTGAGGCTAATAACGTGTCCTGGTTGCACCTGGAGACATCAGTGCAGTGTATCCTAAAGCCATCGAGTTCCGAAAAGGCAGAACCCATCAGTATTTCTGGAGGTAGAGGGCAGGCCACAGCTTGTTTTAGAGGAAAGGGTGCCCGGCACAGTTGGAATCGACTGCTCCTGGGGTTGAAAAACACCCTGAGATCTGCCCCAAGTGTTATGAGTGGCAGGGGGTCCTGGTTTGAGTGAGAACAGGACAATTCTGTTCAGGGATTTTACTTCTCTGCTCAGTTCTTCTCACTCCCTGCCCTGTCTGAAGTCAGCAGCCTGTTTCCACAGGCAGTCTCTGCTTCCAGCAGGGATAACGCTCCGTGTTTAGAGTCACTGCCAAGGGTTGGGGTGTGCAGACCAAGGCCACTGCTGGATCTTCTGTCCCACGTTGGGGGTGCAGAAAGAAAAAGGCAGCACCTGTGGGGAGGAGCGACCAGGACAGGTGACCCCAGACAGACCAGTGAGGGATTCCATCCCATAAACAGCGTGTTCAGTATAAAGCTGAGGGATCACAAGGGTCAAGCTCTCAGCTCCGGCTTCCGGCTTCTTCCTCTTTTCTTCACTGGTTGGCATCCAAGGAGGACTCCATTCATTCTGCCTTCGATCCTGAGCTGTGTGTTCCTGAATCCAGCACCAGAATCCAGTCCCTATCTGCTGCAGGGCCCAGTCTGGGACTTGCCCAGCGCCTGCCCCACAGCATCAGTGGTGACGGTGACGTAACTGCCATTGGGGCGGTTGGGTTTGATACTGGTTTTGTATATATTTGTATACATTCAGTTTTCATTATTATTACTACTTTCATTCAAGCTGTTCTAGTTTCCTTTTCTAATCAATAGGTCTCTCTGCCTTATTCCCTTTCTCTTCTCCGTTGGGGAGGGAGGAGGTTAACGGAGAGCATCCATTAAAGGTCTAGTGGACCACCCTGACCCTAAACTGTGACACCTGCTCTAGTGGAAGAAGGAGTACTACACATACTGTGCATTTAAAGCTTGATTACAGCAAACTATGAACAGAGGTGACAGTGTGTACAACTTGATTACCTGGAAAACGATGATGGCTGTCAGAAATAAATATACTGAAGCTAAAACAGGAGACAAATATTTGCCATCAGGCCCCGGAACATCAAAAATTGGTTTCTTCTTCTCACCGTATTGCCACACCCATAGGCCATGACCTGCAGAAGAGTTGAAAGAGTGAAAAATGCAAATTAACTCCAAGGCCAAATGCTTATGGTATGTATTTGTCCTTAGAGTTGAGTTATGCGGGGCAGAGTGGTATTTGTTTTCAAATATTCTACCAGACTTTTGAAAAAGGCCCTCAAACTCTGGTTTTTATTGCCTTGGAGTTTGAGATAGGTGTTTTTCTGGCCTTAAGGACAGCACACAAGAGTCAGTCCACATAACTTTATCTAAATCAAATGAGCTGGCTAGTCTAAAATAATCGTTTAGGCTATTTCTGTAATCAGCAGAGAAAACCAAACTGCTTCAGAAAAAGATTCATTTCAGCGACATCCGATGCGTTAAAATGAAAGAAGCCCAATGACTACATGAGGTATGTCACTAGCCAGCTATCCCTAAACTAGTTTCAGCTGGATAGTCAGAACAGACTTTCATCTTACTGTGTGAATCTTACCCACCATGTCTACAGAACTAATGAAGCAACAAGATCAGCAGAGTCGACAGCAAGAAAGCCGAGGAACTAAGAGCAGAAGAAATTCTAAGCCTTCCTCAAAATGTTTTGGTTTTGGTTTTGTTTGGTTTTTTTAATTGATTGTGCTGATAACTAAATACAGGTAAGGTTATTATTATCATTATTTTGGGAAAATGACATTTTGTAAAAGAGACAGAAGTACAGTGCTAAGATTTGCAGTCCTGAAAGACCTAAAATGATATGCCTGATGTTTTCAAAGTTAAAAACAAGGAAAAAATCCAACCTGTTAAGAAGCATTCAAATTAACTTCACTGTATGTCAGAAATAAAAAAAAAATACTCTTTTAAAAGCAATCTTTTGGAAGCCACAGCTGAAGATGTCCTTTACATCATGATATATAAACCCAACACTGAACCCTTGGAAAATAAAAACAGTACTTAAGTCAAGTGAGCAAATGATTTTGTCCCAATACTCCCCATGTGAGTACATCACCATACCGAGGTGTTTATTGAAATATTTCTTTTTATCCTTGAGAGTAAATATGGGAAGCCCCACACTGAGAATGACCTACATCGAGATTTGCTTTATAAATATCCTGACTCAAATTTTCAAAATAATTAGTTAAGAGTCGTACCTCTGCTTTTATTTTCTCAACAAAAGATACAAAAACTGCCTGACTCTTACAGGACAAAGCTGAGCACATCTTGAAGCACCAGGCACCACTGGTTTCCAAGGGCTCAAATTCCTTCCCGGCTGGTTCTGGTTGTTACCACCTCCAGCAGTTTGCTCTGGTCCTCTGCTGGTGGCTTCCAGCCTTGTAGCAGAAGTGACAGAAGGGAAGGTGCCACCTGCCAAGCGCCACCTCCTTCCTCTTGTTCACAGTCACGTATCTCAGGAGTTCCAGCTGAACTGAAGCCACTGCAGCACATCCTGAGGAGCCACAGCTGGGATGCAGTGGGAGAGGGGATGGCTGCGGGCAGTGACTCCCTGTTATTAAGCTTACTAGGGGACTTACTTCAGCCCTGAGGCCTGGGCTCCCCAACACCAAGATACTCCAGAAGAGTATCACGAACTCAGTGGAAACAAATACGCTGATTCACAGCTGGAAATACTCATCTTTAAGCAACATTGAACAATACCTGGAAAAAGGCACAAAGAGACGTATTAAAACGGCCTAAGCTTGCTATTAAACTACACCATGGTTGTCAGGAAACATTCTGGTGTTTACACCTAAACACTACAGAACACACACAAACCTGAAGAATACGGAATTCAAAAGCCATCTATAAAGAATCGCCTTGGGTGCCAAACATCAAAGTCAATTCTTTCTCACCAATGAAGAGGGAAAAAAAAAGCCTTGAAATGTATTAACGTGAGCCTCAGCTCTTCCTTGAACACTCCATGAAGTTTAGTGAGTCTGCTGCTTGGGTTTACGCAGATTCAGACTTTTATTTCTTTCTTCTGTGTTAAAGCTGCAGCCTCAAGTGGGTGAATGTTGTGAATTGTGCCCTCGGTTTAATAAATAGTACCGGGGAACAGCACTCTGCTAATGATGCTTATTCTCAGCTCATAACTGATGTTGTTGACTGATGAACAGCATGTTACACTCTAACACCTGTAATTCCGAGCCACACATAAAGCGGCTTCTTCTGGACTTGGCATTGTTGGATCCTATGAAGGGGAGCAGGACCTAAGCCTTCAGATCTCTGATAGATTTGATTGATACCAAGAAGCTATCTGGATGAGCTCATGTATCAAGACATCTTTGTCTCAAAGAAGAAAACGCAAGAGAAATTCGCACGGAAGCAGTTTTACGGATTTCATGTTTTGGCAGATGGGTATGTTTTCGATAAAGCCAAGAGCGCGGATCTCAAGAGAGCCTGATACTTAATTTTTCTGCTTTTAAAGAGCACTTACCAATGGCAGAAAACAGACACATGACGAGAAGTATGAGGACACACCAAAGGACATCGGCATTCATCTGTCTTTCCAGCTTACTGCGTTTGTAACGGGGTCCGTTATTATTTAACAAAGCTTTGGTCTCGTGCCCTGCAGAAGCAACTACGTCAAACGATGCCACAGGGATTTCTTTGTATTTTAATTATTATTAGTTAATTAATAATACTTATTTTAAGGAAAGGATAAAAAGGTGTTATGCCTCATCAGACAGAAAACCGGCTTCTACCTGCATAGATTACGATTCCTGCAACCTCTTCTGTATTTCTAATGGTACATCCACGCAGCAGCAGATTTTCTTTGAACAGTCCATCCTTTTTCCCACTTTTATGTACACTGCGGAAAATGTAAGAACAGAACAAAGCAGAGCATGTCAAAACATTAAGCATGCTAAATCATCCCCCGTAATATAACAAGCTGAGGAAACATCTTCAACAGTCAAAAAGTTTTTGTCAACCTGACGGTGAAATATTTCCTTAGATCTTCCTCCTGGGAAGATTCTCTGGCAGACGGTGAAAACTAAGAACACCTACCCAAGAATCCCAGACGCGCTCCAGCCCAGCTGGAGCAGTACCAGTTGCTGCTGGATATACAAACGTACAGGACAAAAGTTCACTTAGAGATCACAACATCACAGAATGTTAGGGGTTGGAAGGGACCTTGAAAGATCATCGCGTTCGACTTGGGAGACCTCGAGGCAAATCTAAAGTGAGCTCATAGTTGCACAAACGTTCCTTGATGAGCTTTTCAGCCTTGATGTCTTCTGCAAGGTACAGGCAACAGTCTTTGCCAGACAGTTAACTGCTGCATTAAGCAAAAGAATGGGAAGGCCAGGACCACACTGGTCTCACTCCACATTCAGTGTCATCACAACTCTGGCCACCAGATCTCCACCCCTCCTCAGTGTCTGCTTTAGACACTAGGTGCTTATCAACAGTGATGAGCTGTCGGTTTGTGCTTTCTGCTTCCGACAGAGGAGACTGAGGGGTGATCTCATGAATGTTTATAAATATGGAAAGGGCGAGTGTCAGGAGGATGGNCTCCCACTAGACCAGGGTGCTCAGAGCCTCATCCAGCCTGGGCTTCAACACTGCCAGGGAGGAGGCTCCACAGCTTCTCTGGGCAACCCCTTCCAGGGTCTCGCCACCCTCAGAGGAAAGAACTTCTTCCTCATGGCCAAATTAAATCTCCCCTGCTCTAGTTTCAAACCATTGCCCCTTGTCCTATCCCCACAGGCTCTTCTCAAAAGTCCCTCCCCAGCTTTTCTGTAGCCCCTTCAGATCCTAGAGGCCACTCTAAGGTCTCCCTGGAGCCTTCTCTTCTCCAGGCTGAACAGACACAACTCCCTCAGCCTGTCCTCACAGGAGAGGTGCTCCAGCCCTTGGATCATCTTTGTGGCCTCCTCTGGACCCTCTCCAACAGATCCATGTCCTTCTTGTGCTGGGGGCCCCAGAGCTGGATGCAGTGCTCCAGGTGGGGAGTGCTGGTTCAGTGAAAAGGAAAGGAAAAAAAATCCATCCATTCATCAGTGAGAACAAGACAAATTCCTTTTAGAAGCGTCTCACTGACTCTCTAAGAAAGATGAAATGCCTTGCACCCTGATGATTCCTGCTGGGTAGCACCAAAACACATGATAAAAATGGGATAAAATAACATTTCCGTAACAATTTATTGTCTGCTGTGGATGGACTGACTCAAATTCCAGCTGACAGAGAAATACAGAAAACAGACGTATAAGAATTAACAGTCACCAGGGAGATGCTAAAAAACAACAACAATTAAAAAACAGCACTTAGAATGTTTTATTAGGTAAAAAAGACAAACCAGATAATCATTGCAAGACTTTTCTAAATGAGTAATAATATAATTTAATCAATTGCAGTATCCCAATGCCTCAGAGAAGATTAAAGCCAAGTCTGAAATGCTTAAATGTTCTGTCTTTACTTTCAGAGCATCAAACCCATCACATTTCCAAAGTCTGAAAAAAGAACTGCAAGGAAAACCTGGTAAAAGCTGAGAGTTCAGGAGGAATCCTGGAAAAGCCCACGGGCTATACAAAAATTAACATTCCTTAAATTAACGTTGCTGTTGCAAAGTCAAATTTTACAGCTATGTGGATTCGAGTGTTTAAAATCCTGTGTCTCCCGAAATCCGCAAACTGACTTAAAACTGTACCTTTTATGAAAAGGTGAAGTTATTTTTATTTTCTAAGCCTTCACACCTAGATTATATTTTCATGCTCTTCTCTGATTGTTAGAATCTTTCGTTTTTTTCTAAATGAGGACCAAAATTCTAAACTTTAGAATATGCTTCTAGGATCTCAGACCTGAAGAACTGTATCGAGTATCTTGAGATCTGCAAGAAGAAAAGGTTCATCCTGGTGAATCTTTTCTGCTCTTCCCCAGTTCACCAGGACTACTTGCAGATTACGTTGTTACGCTGGTTATAGAATCATAGGCTGGTTTGAGTTGGAAGGGATCTCCAAAGGTCATGTCGTTCCAACCCCCCTGCCATGGGCAGGGACACCTCCCTCCAGACCGGGTTGCTCAGAGCCTCATCCAGCCGGGGCTTCAACACTGCCAGGGAGGAGGCTCCACAGCTTCTCTGGGCAACCCCTTCCAGTGTCTCACCACCCTCAGAGGAAAGAACTTCTTCCTCATGGCCAATCAAAATCTCCCCTGCTCTACTTTCAAACCATTGCCCCTTGTCCTATCCCCCCAGGCCCTTCTCAAAAGTCATGATGTTATGTAGCTTCTAGCCACTGCTCTTAGTAAGCAGAATATACCCATAAATATGTATAGAGATACATAGACAGCCCTTTTGAGTTCAGTATAATACATTATATCAACTCCCTGCTCGAAAATATAAATTAGAAGCATTGATATTTCAACTGCTATCTTAGCTTCTCAACGTAGGGATGGAGAAAAAGTGGTGGGTTTCACAGCTGAGGTAACTGCAGCAGTGGTAATATCTGACTAGAGACCAGAAACAAATGGGGAGGGAAAGAAGTAGGTAACACCAATTCTGTGATTCTGCTACAAAAATGAAGGTTTTCTTTCTTTCTTTCTTTCTTTCTTTTTCTTTTTTTTTTTTATGAGGAGAGAACGTCTCCTGCTCAGCTCATCCTCCCTGTCAGCCTTGGAGGTTTGGTTCCTGTCCTCTTCAGCAAACCTCCTGAACCCACTGCCTCATCTTTTGCCAAAGGAGCTTCAATAACTGGGGGCTGCCAACAGGTGTAAGCACTGACTGCCAGCTGGAGAATTACCCAAATTTGGTGGGGCTTAAACTATGGGAAATAATTTCCTAATGATTCCACATCATAGAAATTCCAGTACTACCAGGATCCTGCAATTCCTCTGCTTTTTAAAGCTGATCCTACATCAGCCTTTCTCGTAGTAAATCATGAGGATGTTAAGTTTGAATTTCCAATAAAGTCTCTAAATGATTCCTCTTAATAAATGGGATTTTTTTTAAAGATAAACCTGCTTAAGAGGTAATTGCTCTGGCTTATGATTTTAGTGCCTTCATCAGTCTTTAACACTTCACAGGACCAGGAGACTGTGACAGGTATATTGTACATGGCAACCTTTGTACACAACCACTTGTGTATTTGTTCTATACAATTCTATATGTTGTTCTTACCGTCTTAGCTTACACAAGTGCTTCAAAGCAACGGTGCAACATTTGAAGATAACCTGTGGGTGCCAAGACCTCAAGCTACCGCCCTCACCCACAGCGACAGGACGAGAGGAAATGGGCTTCAGTTGCACCAGGGGAGGTTTAGGTTGGATATTAGGAATAAATTCTCTACTGGAAGAGTGGTGAGGCCTTGGAACAGGCTGCCCAGGGAGGGGGTGAAGTCATCATCCCTGGAGGGGTTCAAAAAATGTGTAGACGTGGCTCTTCAGGACGTGGTTTAGCGGTCATGATAATGTTGGGTAGATGGTTGGACTTGATGATCTTGGAGGTCTTTTCCAACCTTAATGATTCCATGATTCTCACAATAACTCACTCTTACAAGCGTTTGGCAACTGCTTTTCACTTTTCTGTATCCAAACGAAGTCAATCAACGCACCAGATCTTTAGGAAACACAGATGAAATAAAAATCTGGGAAAAATGTTGGCAGGGGCTGGAGGAAACTCACTGTTTCCTTCTTGTCTGCACTCACTCCCAGTGACTCACGAACAGAAAATATGTGTAAGGCAATTGAACAATGATAAAGGGAACGAAAAATTACAGACATAAGGGTCTAGATTAAACAATCATGAAAACTAGAGCTAGATAAAACCGCTCATTTTGATAACAAACCTGCCAAGGCTACTACTACTACTTTACGTCCGCGTGGAGAGATGGCTTAGGTCCCATTTCTAGCCCTGCAGAGCTATAAACCTTAAGCTTGTTACACAGACTGAACAGTCTCGGGTTTTTTTTCCCTTTTCTGGATTCAGGCCAGTATAACTTTGGAGGCAAAGAAGGAAACTTTTCTCTGTCAGTATTTAAAACCGTGGCCGGCCGAAGCCGCTCAGACACCTGGAACTCAAAGGCCGGTCCACAAGGAAACGCACTGACAGGCTCAGGTGCAATTATTCTTTTTTTTTCCCTCTTTCTCTTCAATTTCTCACAGGGATGACAACGTAAATATGCAAAATCTAAACATCTACACGTGCACCACGAATTAGGAGGAAGGGGCAGGCCAGATGCAGTCAGCTACTACTTCTCTACAGCGCTCTGGAAGTGTTTGTGTGGAAATAAACCTGGTTTAATACAGAAACGTAAAGATGAGTCTGATGGTAGCTCACTTATTTAATACTTAATTATAAATAAACGAAGATATTTAATTAAATAGCAAGGTGACGTCTCAAAACTGTATTTAAAAGAGAGTATTTTCTTTCACTCCTTGGTTTCTCAAGTGTTTTAAAAAGCAAAGAGCTGGTATTACTCTCCAAGGCTTGACACTCCCAAAGAAAATAAACAATCTCAAGCACAGTCTCTGTGCACATCATCAGTCAGGATCTTCCTGACTCTCAATTCTGATGAAACTTAGTCCAGGTTTTTTGATTCCAGGAGAGCTGGTATCATTCTAGCACATTAAAGAGACAGCACTGTAGAGATTTAGACATTTTTATTTTCTTAAAAGTTGTCTTAAATTTTTTTTTCTTAATTTTTTTTTCCTTAAAAAAAAAAGATGATTTTATATTCATTTGATTTTGTTTATCTTATGACAAGCTCTGAAATAGAAATACACACATGTATTATTAGTAGTAGTAGTACTAATACTACTAGTATTAATTACAATTCCTTGCTATACTTATTTTGGTATGATCAGATAGTTTCCTGCTCTAGACTAATAATAAAATTTTTACTTTTCAGAGAAAAGCTGAAAAGCCTGAACATCAACTCCTACTTCTTTTCCCTTGCACATACACTCTCAAAAAAGCTAGAAACAAAATTTTAAAGCCAATTTTGTTATTTCTGGAAGCCGGCAAGGGATTTTTGAATGCATGCCGTGCACACTGTACATAATCTGGCCTGTCCCATACAGGCAGGGGCAATGCTAGTTTTTATTCTATTGTCTTTACACACAAAAAAAACTTCTTATAGGGGCAATAAAAATGAGGAAATATGCTGGAGACATCTGGTGAAGAGACTAAAAAACAGTCTTAAAGCAAGTACCTGAGTAGAACCAGTAGTCTGCCTGTCCATCTGCACACCCAGAGTGTGTTCAATGCAGACTGTGCCAAAATAACTGAAGAAGTCAGATATAGGAACGTGCACGTTATATTTTTGCAGCTATAGGATTGGACCAGGCCCACCTTGATGCATTTTGCAGCATTTTGTGATTTTTTATTATCATGTCTCATGCAATCATAGAATGGCAGGGGTTGGAAGGGACCTCTGGAGATCATCGAGTCCAACCCCCCTGCCAGAGCAGGATCACCCAGGGCAGGACACACAGGAACAGATCCAGGGGGGGTTGGAAAGTCTCCAGAGAAGGAGACCCCATCACCCTCACGATTGTGAAACAATAAAAGATAACGAGATTAAATAGAATCGATATCAAACAATAGTCTTCCAAAAGGTAGTACCGTGTTTTCTGCTCCATAATGCCAATGGTTCTGTAACTTACATCCTATAGACACTTTCCACGTGGACTACGTAAGTAAATATATACTGAAAGACAAATTTATGCTTATGTTCTGCAGTATTCAACCTCTGCTTAGTATTTCGGGGACTACATTACTGAGGCACACCTGAAGTGTGCTAGAAAAGCTGCCAAGCTTTCCATTCCCGTCTCTGGAAATGTCATTTCTGCAGCGAGGCAGGCTCACTTTTAATGGAGACGGTTACACACCCTTACCCAGTGCTGTCTAATACTGAATTTTTATCTTTAAATGAACTGTAGGGCTTTGTGCTGCTAATTAAAGGAACACATTTGCCTACACTACAACTTGATGCAGTTGCAAAAAAGTTATCCTAATTTACACCAGCTGACAGCACATCCTCCGCAATCCGTGACGTCTGAGAGTAGTAACAGAGGTGGTAAATAGGAGCACTGTAAACAACTCCCCAGGCAATTCAGCTTGTGCCATTTACACAATTCAATTACACATCGCTCCTAATCGATATGGGTGATAAATCATTGCATTCCAAAACAGAGTTAGTGTCTGCTTAACTTCTCTTCAGTAAAATTCAGACACAAATGAGATATCCTGGGCTTTCACTCTCCACTAGAAACTGTGGAAATATAAGTCATGCAAGAGAGCATCTCCTAAAGTCAAAGCTATCGACATCTCTACACGCTGCAGTCCTGGCTGTGTTAGAAGCAAAAGTACGTAGTAAACCATTAGTTTCTGAGCAGGATCAGCTGGCCAGAGATAAGCACCTGCGGTTCTGTTTGCTTAGAATGAAGTCAAGCGGCCATAGGTGATTCAGCGTGGTAAATGCTCAAGGCCAGTTGTTTTATTTTGTCTGAAGGAGAGGAAAATAACGCTGCCATCATGGGAGGAATAGCAGGTTTGCCTTCTGATTTTCCTCAAGGATGCTTTTACTAAAAGAAACATCAAACAGACCCATCTTCATAAAAGCAGAGTGCAACAGATTGTGTTTGTTTGCTGGCTCTCTCAGACCAGTTTTCTATTTTCCTCCCATCTCCAGATGGGCTTTTTTTGATCCGTGGAGAGAAGGAAAGGGAGAAGAGTGTCTGTAACAGCACTGCTTTGTGCACTTGCTTCTGGAGTGTAAACAGATCGAAGTTAATAACTAAATCCATGTAGGTTGGGGACTGACCTGTTGGAGAGCAGCGTAAGGGAAAGGGACGTAGGGGTTCTGCTGGGCAGCAGGATGGCCATGAGCCAGCAGTGGGCCTTGTGGCCAAGAAGGCAAATGGCATCCTGGGGGGCATTAGAAGGGCTGTGGGTCAAGAGAGGTTCTTTTTTCCCTCTGCCCTGATGAGGCCACATCTGGAATATTGTTTCCAGTTGTGGGCCCCTCAGTTCCAGAAGAACAGGGAACTGCTTGAGAGAGTCCAGCGCAGAGCCACCAAGACGATGAAGGGAGTGGAACATCTCCCTGCTGAGGAGAGGCTGAGGGAGCTGGATCTCTTTAGCTTGGAGGAGGCTGAGGGGTGACCTCAGGAATGTTTATAAATATGGAAAGGGCGAGTGTCAGGAGGACCAAGCAAGGCTCTTCTCTGTGACATCCAATGACAGGACAAGGGGCAATGCGCGTAGCTGGAGCAGAGGAGATTCCAGGTAAACATAAGGAAGAACTTTTTCATGGTAAGGATGACAGAGCCTGGCACAGGCTTCCGTGAGAGGTGGTGGAGTCTCCTTCTCTAGAGACTTTCCAAACCCCCCTGGATCTGTTCCTGTGTGACCTACTCTAGGTGATCTTGCTCTGGCAGGGGGGTTGTACTCGATGATCTCCACAGGTCTCTTCCAACCCCTAACATTCTGTGATTCTGTGAAATGTGAGGCTTCCATGTCACTGTGAAGTGAGGATCCTCTAAAAGAGCCTTAAATACACAGCCCTATTTAGATGTGATGAAGATGCAGCTTAGAGAACATAGCCCAAAGCAAAACAGCATGTATTTCGTTCCATATTAGAGACAAGGAGTGTATACTGAAGGATATTGTATGAAATACTCACATGTAACCTCGAAACCTACTTATGTCATTGTTTGGATTCTCGCATTCAATGATACTGGTGAACTTCAAGGGGTCGAATTCTGAGTCCTGGAATAACAGAAGTGACAATTGGTTAGGGCAAAGACTTGCAAATTATAGCCAAAATTGCATTCTTTTCTAGCTTTCATACTATACCAATGTTGGTTTTTTTTCAAAGGAAATCAAATGAGTGCCACTGACCACTGGCACTGAAAGCCAAAGCGACCTGGGCACCAAGATTCCTTAGATATCTTCCAAAATCTCCCTTACAAGGATCACTTTTTTATTCTGTCAGCAGAAGAATGTGAGTTTCTGAACGTATTAAATAGAAGATGCTGAGCCCAGGAGTCAAATTAATTCGGTTTGGAGTGGGAAAATGAAATTTATCTGGGAAGGCTCAAAATATTCAATAGTATCACTATACTCCACGTTCAGTGAGGCTACTGAAAATCTAGGACAATAAAAGTCAATGTGCTGCCAATTACGAAAAAAAATAACAGGAGCTTTTGAAATATTAGCAAGACTTCTTAATTGCTTTATGCCAATACAGATAAATCAATCGACTACAGGACATTAGACACATATGGCAGAAAACCTGGAGCTAATTAACACTTAAAAACTCTCTTGATTCTCTAGCTCATTAGTCTGAAATTGGTATTTTTGCTGACTATGCTCACCTGTAGATAGCACCTTGTTGTGTCTGAGGAAAATCATCCTACCATAGCAGAATGACTTGATTTTGTTAAATAAAAATCAAGGCTCTCCCTTCTTTGCCAGAGCAAATTAGGCAGTGAAATCAGAGACACGTGGTCCTGGTGCTGCCAAAAGGCTGTTTGTGTCCATCAGTGAGGACCAACTTCAGAAAACACCTTTGTACAGCGTTGAAATGAAAGAACCAGTTGTGAATTATCATATTGTGAAGCTTTCAACAGTGATAACACTGCAAATGAGATGTGCTTTACACTGGTTTTGCTGAGCAGCTGTAGACCTCAACCACTACATTTTAGAACACACAATGGGAATAGCTGACTGGGAATCCGTGACCAAATCCCATTGCCAGCTTCTGTGAAATATGCAGGTGCCTCTGCTCTGTTGACATTGACTGGACTCAGAAGAAGTGAAAGACACCAGGTTTCAAATAAGAGAGAAAAGAAACTAGAGGATATCTCAGCACTGTCATCAATGCCTTCCTTCATTTTTTAGACCAGGTCCACCTGAAAGAAAGACAGGTATAGAATACAGGAGGCAAACCACACACGCCCGACACTTTGGGAAATCTTTTCCTGTATATTCAAGAAATGAGATGATAAAGACAACCGTGAAGACGGGCTGTCACTTAGAGACAGCTGTAGCCCACTAGAGGGAAGAATCACTTTCATGTGTAGAATTCAGTTTGTAAACAAGAGGTAAAAAAAAAAAAAAAGGATAAAACCAAATGACAGCTCTGAGCCAAGAAGACTGCTACGCTAAGAATCCGACTTCCTAAATTATGTCAAAGTTGACAGTCAGGTACCTGAGTCTTAGCAAGAGATCCAGGCGGTCTTCTCAGCACCAAATACTGTCGGTATTTAAGCTCATTAGATATTTCTCCTGGTCAGCCCTAAATTTCTCCAGATGACTGAAGTCTGATGTGGGAAATACTCATAAGCACCTACTTCTACAGTGGCACCTAAGATATCACAGGTTGCAGAATGGGGCAGTACTGTTAAAGCCACAGGTTCATCTGCTTTGATTGTCATTCCTCAGCTGCTGACTTCAGGCAGGCACAGACACCAGCAGTCACAAGGAAGCAATCGCTGTCTAGAACACACATGCGGAACTTCTCAGGCATTGACCTCTTAAATTTGTTACTGCAGCTCCTGAGCTGTGCACTCTGCCTGTGTCCTTGTCTCCAGCAATCCAAGATTCAGGTTAGAAAGGCACTGGCTTTACCTGAGCTTGTTGGAGAAGGTGAAGTTCTCCTAAGTCACACCAAAGCTTGTCCATAGAATCATAGAATCATTAAGGCTGGAAAAGTCCTCTAAGATCATCAAGTCCAACCATCAATCAACATTACTGTGACCACTAAACCCTGTCCTGGGTGGCATCAAGAGAAGTGTGGCCAGCAGGGTGAGGGAGGGGATTCTTCCCCTCTACTCCACTCTCCTGAGACCCCACCTGGAGCCCTGCCTCCAGTTCTGGAGCCCCTATGACAAGAAAGATCTGGATGTGCTGGAACGTGTCCAGAGAAGGGCCACGAGGATGATCCGAGGGCTGGAGCACCTCTGCTATGGAGACAGGCTGAGAGAGTTGGGGTTGTTCAGTCTGGAGAAGAGAAGGCTGCCAGGACACCTTCTGGTGGCCTTCCAGGATCTGAAGGGGGCCTACAAGAAAGCTGGGGAGGGACTGTTTAGGATGTCGAGTAGTGATAGGACAAGGAGGAACGGATCCAAACCAGAGGAGGGGAGATTTTGATTGGACGTTAGGAAGAAGTTCTTCCCCATGATGGGGGTGAGACCCTGGAAGGGGTTGCCCAGAGAGGTGGTGGAAGCCCCATCCCTGGCAGTGTTGAAGCCCAGGCTGGATGAGGCTCTGAGCAGCCTGCTCTGGTGGGAGGTGTCCCTGCCCATGGCAGGGGGGTTGGAAATCGATGATCTTCAAGGTCCCTTCCAACCCTGATGATTCTGTGATTCCATGTCCTGAAATGTTGTCGTGCCGGGAAAACCTGAGTTGTCTACATAATACCTGCTCTGCTGCCCCAGAACATGATCTTATTCCTTGCCCCGGCACGCTCCTTGGCAGAAAAAACACAAACAAAAAAAAACCAAGAAAAATAAATCTACAAACGTTGCCCGAGGTGCTTCAGTACTATCCTGTCTTTCTTCCTAAGGACTTTGTTAAAGAAGCTCAACTGCATTTGTAAATCAGAAGGAAAAGAATGGATTGGAAAGGGAAGCATATTTTGTCTTTTCATTATAACATACTATATATAATATAATTAATTTAGCACAAATTTTCATTCAGTGGTTCTAAAAAAAAAAAAAAAAAAGAAAAGAAAGAAATCTTAACATCTTTGATGAAGGCCCCTGAGGGAATCCTACAGACACCTGATAACAACACCCAACGTAATCAAACGCGGGATTTCTCTGGCTGCTGAACTCGGCAGAGAGAACATTTTTCCTCTGCTCACAGTAAGTTCTAGAGCAGCTGGAAGTTTGCAGACTGAATTCCCTTTCTGCTAAGAAAGCCTGTCAGCAAAGCCTGCAACTTTACAAATAAGAAAAAAAAAATCTACTTAAATATAGACCTCAAGTCTTCACAAAAAAACCTGAACTGTTCTAGTCAAGATCAGAGAAGACTAAACCTACCTGACTTCCCCATCACTACCAGGCAACACAGTCCTTCTCCCTCCTCTGTTTGTTGGATTCTTTTCATTTATGACGCAGTTTTGGAACTGAAAGTCCTTTATCGTTAAATCTAACCGTCTGTATTTGTGTTCTGTTGCAATTAACTTGAAATATGTGATCTTTAACCAGATAATATCTGGGAGGGGAGAAAATCCAATTAGAATGGCAGTTTACGTAAGGAAACGAAGCCGTGGAATTCTGATTTATGGCAAAAGCTCTTTGGTTTATTCATAAATCAAATAATTCCATCTTTTTCCCCTGTGAAATGGAAGGGCAGATATACACCGATGAAACTGGTTTGATGTGAAAATGCCTTCTGGTAAACGAATGAACAAATATATTAAACATTGTCTGCGTGTGACGGCTTCGAGTGGAGATCAAGAAGCACAAAGTCAGCATAAGAGGTCCTTTTTATACTGATACCCACACTTCAGCAGCAAATGAGACTGTGATGATGTTCTCATGTGTTAGCAGCTAAGAGAAGCTGCTCCTAGACAGAAGTTAAAGCCAGAAGCGTTGCTTTTACAGCACACAAATCGTGATTTGTGCTGTTTTGGGGGGGTAAAAGACCATGAAAAATGCAATTCTCCACCACTATCTTTAATTTTTCTCTTATACTGAATTTCTGCATCACTGATATAGCCCAGAAAACAAAACTAAAATACAGTCCAGAATAGAACTTTGCCAGACTCTGCAGCGTTTATCTGTTGTGCCTGATTTTCAGTGTCTTTCTTCCCATTTACAGAACCGCTGGGTATTAAAGTTGTCTCAGCCTCAAGAGGCATGAAAATCTCCATGCTCACACAGACTACAACCTGAATTGAGGGTTTCCAGTGCCTAATTGCCCTAAAAACTGCAGTTTAATTGGTGTTTTCACGGCCTCCCAATGCACATCAACAAGAACAGGTCACTCACAGAAATTAGCTGTAGGAATTTTTGTTCTCTGAAGGTACGTCATCGTGTCATATTTATTTATCACATGGTACCTCTGCATGTTCCCCAAAGTTGTGCACTGCTGAGTTGAAAAACTGACTTTCTGACTGAGACAAAACTGAAAGACATTCACTGATTTAGTCTGGAGAAGAGAAGACTGACAGGGAATCTTCTTCATGTTTCCAAAACTCTGAGGGGTGGGTGTCAAGTAGAAGGGGCCAGGCTCTTGTCAGTGGTGCCCTGGGATAGGTTGAGGGGCAATGGACACCAAATGGAACCCAGCAAGTTCCACCTCAACAGGAGGAAAAATTTCTTTCCTGTGAGGGTGATGGAGCCTGGCCCAGGCTGCCCAGAGAGGTGGTGGAGTCTCCTTCTCTGCAGACTTTCCAGCCCCCCCTGGATCTGTTGCTGTGTGTCCTGCCCTGGGTGATCCTGCTCTGGCAGGGGGGTTGGACTTGATGATCTCTAGAGGTCCCTTCCAACCCCTACCATTCTAGGATTGCAAATATATTCCTGAGAGTATTTCACAAAACTACTGGATGGCAGAGGCCAGGGCTAAATTCTCTTCGCATTCATCAGATTTTTCTGTTAAACAACCTGTTCTCCTTTTGCAGCAATATAAATTTTAACTGTCATTCCTGTGAAAATATCTTGCTTTACACTTAAGGCAGAGTTCTTAGTAGGAGTTAGTGCTTAACGCAAAGCGTAGACTGGCCATTGTTCAGACGTTACAGAAAACTCTGATAGATGAAGGTCATTTGGAGAAACGAGAAATCTAGAAGAAGGGCCAGAAAAGATCACAGTACTTTCAGTGAGTGCTGACTTTGAAAAAAAAAGCCAACGTGAGCACCACATACGTCAGATTTAAGAATTCTTTTAAGAGAAACAACAGAAACGGCCACCAGAACTCAAAAGTTTCGACTTTTGACTCCTGCATTAGCACTGGAAAGCTGCACACAATCGTATTGCCACTTATCCTCTCTCCCTCCAGGCTAATCAATCTCCAATTCTCTTTTAAAGAGCTGCAGTACGACAGATGGATGATATTTAGGAGTCAAGAAATGCAGATTTGGCTTCCAAGAAGCAGAAAAAGGAACCGAATCCTTGTTTTGCTTTGTTTTGAGCAAATGGGACTAGAGTAAACCCTTCTGTCCATGACAGTGTGCCCAGCAGTGTGCCCAGGTGGCCAAGAAGGCCACCAGCATCCTGGTCTGTATCAGGAATAGTGTGGCCAGCAGGACCAAGGACGTGATTATTCCTCTGTACTCGGACTGGCGAGGTCACATCTTGAACGCCGGGTTTAGTTTTGCGCGTCTCACTACAAGAAGGACGTTGAGGTGCTGGAGCGGCTCCGAAGAAAGGCAACAAAGCTGGTGGGGGGTCTAGAGAACAAGTCTTACAAGGAAGGGCTGAAGGAACTGAGTTTGTTCAGCCTGGAGAAAAGGAGGCTCAGAGGAGACCTTCTCTTTCTCTACAACTACCAGGAAGGCGGTTGTAGTCAGCTAGGGGTTGGTTTCTTCTCCCAACAAGCAACAGGACAAGAGGAAACGGCCTCAAGTTGTACCAGGGGAGGTTTAGATTGGATATTAGGAAAAAGGTCCTGCACCAAAAGGTTGTCAAGTCTTGGACCAGGCTGCCCAGGGAAGTGGTGGAGTCATTATCCCTGAAGGCATTTAAAAGACATGCAGATGAAGAGCTTAGAGACGCGGCCTTGGCAGCAGCGAGTTAAGAGCTGGACTTGACGATCTTCAAGGTCCTTTCCGACCTATATGATTCCATTCACACTATCTTAGCACTTGCAGGTTCTAAACAATTGACACCTTCCTTCTTTTCCAAAAGGTTGCTATCTCCCCTGCTGTTTTGATACAGTAAGCACGGATATAAACATATTTTCTACAGGCTCCAATTTGCTTCTTTGCTGGTCTTTCAAACGGATGATATTCCCGCGCTGGGTTTGAGTTTCTCATCACTATCATGGTGTCACAGCAGTGTCTCTACTACAGGGCTCTACGACAGGGCTCCCAAGCTCTTCTGCTTGCACGCTGGCCTTAGGATGTGAGTTACTTCAAAGAGTAAAACCAGTAAAACCACAAAAGTTCGGTTGCCTTTGCGCTGGAGAGTGTAAGGAATGGCTGGATGGTTGGTAAGCGCTGTCTAACAAACTGAGCGACCACAGGCCTGCACGCAGTGGATGAGAAGGTCAAACCGGTGGCATGCCTTGTTCAATGTTGCCAAACACCAGGAATCTGTTGCTGTGATCACTGCAGCACAAAGCAATGATTTTTCTGTGGGAAAATCACAACAAGTTCTTGAAAGATGTGAAACAGGTTTCCATCGTTTCTTCCTGTACGATGAGGCCGCATCTTGAGCACTGTGTTCATTTTTGGGCACCACAGGATAAGAAAGACATTGAGGTGCTAGAGTGGGTCCAGAGAAGGGCAATGAAGCTGGTGAGGGGTCTGCAAAATAAGTCTTATGAGGAGAGAGTGAGGGAATTGGGTTTATTTAGTCTGAAGAAAAGGAGGCTGAGGGGAGATCTTCTCACTACAACTCCCTGAAAGGAGGTTGTAGAGAGGTGGAGGTTGGTCTCTTCATAAAAGTCACAACTGACAGGACAAGGGGAAATGACATAAAGTTGCGCCGGGGGAAGTTTAGGTTGAACATGAGGAAAAACTTCTCTACCGAAAGGGTTATCAAAGACCAGAACAGGTTGCTCAGGGAGGCGGCTTAATCCTCATCCCTGGATGTATTTAAAAGCCATCTAGATATGGTGCTCAAGGATACGGTGTAGTAGTGGCCCTGCTAGAGTTAGGTAATGGTTGGACTTGATGATCTTGAAGGTCTTTTCCAATCATAGCTATCTGTGATTCTGTGAGATTTGAGAGTTTCAGAAGAAATGAAGAAACACGTCTTTTTCTCAACCAGAAATGCACAGAAACATTCATGGATACGCCCATATTGTGGTTGTTCACACCCTGCATTCAGAAGCCTTCAGTGATTAAATGTTATTCACTCATTCTAGTAGTAAGAATTATTTATTTTACCAATAACATTTTAAAAACAGGTCTTGAAAGTTTCTGCAGCATGAAATGAGGCACAAGACACATTGGAGGAGCAAAGACCACTTCTTGCTTCACTCTTCCGTCATACTACGTCATATCAAAATTAAAAAAAAAAAAGAAATTCTTCTTCCAATTTCTTAAATTGAGGGAAATTCACTCTTACTGTACAGAAGATGTTCTTTCCTTATGGAAGCAAACTTAGTCACGCCTCCCAAAATCTGCTGCATATTGATCCCTTCAAAGCTTAATTTCATATTAAATTGCAGATGTAGATGGTTTTGTGACCAGGTTTTCACAATGCTCTATCTATTAAACCTCACAAGGAGTTTAAAAACAATATTTAACAGGCTTAAAGGCTTAAAATAATATTTAACATTCAAACATATTTAACATTTCAAACAAAAACTTCGGTCTGCAATAACTGGGCTTTGCCTCTGGGAGAAGCACAAATGTACACAGAAGAAAACATAATGGAAAGGTGTTTTCTTAAGAATTTTCCCTAAAATGAAGCTCTGTCCCTTATCTCTTAGGTGGCTACTGATGTGTCACCCTCTGAAAAACTTCTAGCTTAAAAAGGCAAAGTGCTAGAGTTAGGTAATGGTTGGACTGTCTCTTTTACAGAGCAGAAAACCAACGGGTGGATGGATTAAGGTCCTATAGAGATCTGTCACAAAAAAAATAACGGAGACTGAAATTCGCTCTCTCTAACACGACTTCAGAGCTTCAGCTCAAAAATCCTTCCAAATTTTTACAGTGAAACACCAACTTTTCCAACTCTGCCGGCAACCTCATGGAACTGTCGTAGCTCAAGAAGCAAAACACGCTGCTCTGCCAAATGGGTTGGTCTGATCACGACCCAGTGTTCAAACAACACATTCCCCTTCATTAAACGTGTATTCTATGGGTGATTTAATGGCCTGCCAGTGAGATTAATAATGCATAGTTACTAAAATGTTTCCCTTTATTCATCTGCCCTGCTTTCCTGCTGCAGAAACCAGAGGTTAATGTTCAGTCCTTCCTTCCAAGAGGACAGCAGGAGCTCTCCAGGATGCCCTTGGGTGACAGTGACAGTTACTCGCTTATCACGTTGTGTTTACCGGCCGTGGTTGGGATCTCATCCAGGCTTCTCCCTGCAGTACAATTGCTGGATGAGGGCTGTAGGATTTGTTTTTGGTGTGTACGGCTGGTGGAAACGAAACGGGAGAAATGGAGTCATGGGAACCACTCGAAGGAAATATTTAACGGACCAAAATCTGCCTAGGCCAGAGAAATAGCTTTCCAGTTTAAAAGCTTTTAAGTGCACTAAAGAGGCATCCCCCTAATGCACTGCTCCATCCTCTTATTGCTTTGTACAGCAATATGCTGCATTTATTGTACCAAATTAATCTGACCTTTTATTAACGTGCATGTGGAATTACCTATTGATTGTATATATTCAAAGCATGTAGACTGTTTATATACCAAAAGAGTGAAACGTTTTTATGTCTCAACTGCATTAGTCTCGCTGACAGAATTTATCTGTGCCCCTAATTCACAAGAAAAGGAAGAACCAGTTTGATCTACGCTCTTTTGGAACTAAACAGATCCAGCTGTACATCAGGATTTAATAGCTTTGTTTTCCATACTGACAACTACTACTATAACCAGATTTTTTTTTTTTTCAGTACTATTTGTTTAAACGGAACAGAGATGTCCAGGGTTCAGAAACACTGGAACAGCTGAGCAAGCCAGCTCCGTAGTAGAGGTGGACTCCCCTACGCTGGGCAGTTTTAAGACACAACTTGACAGGCTGCTGGGCCAGCTCATTGAAACTTTTTACTTCAAAGGTTGGACCGGATGATCCTTGAGGTCCCTTCCAACCTGGCATTCTATGATTGATATGATTCTATGATTCTACGACTCCTCTGGCTGACTGAAGGAAAAGCTTTCCCCTTGGTGGAAAACAATATGAAAACAGCCTGATAACACCCGGCAGGAAAAGAAATGCCTTGCAAGGCCTGGGAAGAGCTTGATAATAATAATCCTATGACAGACAGCTGAAGCAACTGCTGCTAGTCAATCACAGGACAAAAATATAAAAAAAAAAAATAATAAAAAATCAAGAACACTGACAATACACACATGTGAATTCTAGTGTCCTTCGGCCATCCTTAGCCACGTCCTGAAAATTACTGTGGTGTGAGTGTGTTTGTTCAGGGATTGCAGTGGTGCTGGAGAGCGACAAGGGCACAGCCATGTCAAGGCTGAAATAGGCACCCAAATCTGGACAAGGAAGCAAGTGGCACCTGCCTGTTCCAAAGGCCAGCCGCTGAAATAAATGAACGGGTTCATGGTCTGTAAGAAGCAACCTCAGCATTAGCTCAGCCCTTCGGCACAACCACAAACCCTCGAGGGCTCACCATGCTCTGTGGACAACCCACACTGCTCCTCCAGAGGGTTTTTGCTTCATGCTGACACTCGGTGAGATAGATGTAACTTCAGTTCTCCTCTCTGAAGAGATTTCTAACAGTCTTTCTGCTGCATTTCGTAACTGCTGGAGGAGAACTTCTCTTGATCGGTGATGGTCTTCTTAATTTAGCAGCACAACAGCTCAGGTCAGCTTCCAAATATACCTTGGCCTACTCCTGCTCTAGTGTAGGCTGCTGGCCAGCCTGCCTTCTTGTAGGATAGAGTTCTGCCAGAAGAAATGGGAAAGGCAAGGACTGAGACCCTTCAAGCAGAAGAGGGAAATGCCAAGCACCTCACTTACATCATTCCACAAATGAAACCCAAAGCATCAGAGTCCTGACAGGAAAGAGAGAGGCTGGTCATGAAAAGTAGTGTCAGGACACAGATAAACCCACCAAAGCTTGAGGAGCCCATCTCAACCTGAAGATGGAATTTGGGTAAAGGCAGCTTTGCCTTGCAAGGCATTGCGTTTAAGAAACGTTTCTAGGATGTGAGGGAAACCTGTAAAATACAGCAACTGCCCAAGGAACCAGGAGACTCCAGCCTCTGCCAGCAGCAGGAGAGCACAGAGGGAAAGAAGCAGTCCTAATGAAAGGATATATTTTATTATACAAAGATTATATTTCATTGGACAATATCAAGCCGTGTGGTGCGGTCCACAAGCCTGAGGGAAGGGATGTCATTCAGAGGGACCTGGGCAGGCTTGAAAGGTGGGCCCATGACAACCTCATGCAGTTCAACAAGGCCAAGTGCAAGGTCCTGCAACTGGAGCGGGGCAATCCCATCCTCCTGACATCCATCCTTTAAGTGTTTATAAGCATTGACAAGATCCCCTCTCAGTCTTCTCTTCTCAAGACTAAACAGCCCCAGATCTCTCACCCCTTCCTCAGAAGAGAGATGTTCTAGTCCCCTAACCATCTTTGTAGGCCCTTGCTGTACCCTCTCCAGCAGTTCCCCATCCTTTTTGAACAGGACAGCCCAGAACTGGACACGACACTCCAGATGTGGTCTCACCAGGAAAGAAGAGGGGGAGGAGAACTTCCCTCAACCTGCTGGACACATTCTTAATACACCCCAGGATGTCATTGGCCTTCTTGGCCACAAGGGCACATTGTTGGCTCATGGTAATCCTGTTGGTCCATCAACTTAGTCATCTGGGGCAGGGTTTTGAATCTGGTATTTAATCCAAAATATAAGAAGCAAACAATTTCCAATGAATGGAAATTCTCACGAGTTTATTGAAATGATAGTTTTGAGACATTTGACAGGCTGCTTCCCATGTCAGCAGCGTTTTAATGCAAATTTCTACTGGCCTCTGTGGCCTTATCAGTACTAAAATGTGTAAAAGACTTAGAGGGTAGCAAGTGGAGAAAAGAGAAGTGGGATGAGGGTTCACATCCTGGATGCTGAGATAAATACAGGAGTTCCTTCTTCTGTTGCTTTGCCTTTTCTGGCAGTAAAGCAGAGCCCTTCTTCACCTCGCTGCTTCCAAAGGCAAGTGAGACCCCACCATTATAGCTGGGGTCACGTGTGGCTTAAAATCGTGAACCCTCCTGCTCATGAAAAGGAGGTCTTTCCACGAAGGCCAACAGTATCCTGGCCTGTGTTGGAAATGGCGTGTCCAGCAGGAAGAACAAAGTGGTCATGCCCCTCTACTTGGCACTGGTGAGGCTACAGCTCGAGCACTGTGTCCAGTTTTGGGCACCACAGGATAAGAAAGACACTCAGGGGCTGAAGTGAGTCCAGAGAAGGGCAACAAGACTGGTGAGGGGTCTGGAGAAGATGTCTTATGAAGAGAGGCTGAGGGAGCTGGGGTTGTTCAGTCTGGAGAAGAGAAAGCTGAGGTGAGGACTTCTCGATCTCTACAGCTCCCTGAAAGGAGGTTGTAGTGAGGTGGGTGCAGCCTCTTCTCTCAAGTAAATAACGACGGGACTAGAGGAAATGGCCTGAGGTGGCACCAAAGGAGGTTTAGATGAGATATTAGGAAGAATTTCTTTACTGAAAGAGTAGTTAAGCGTTGGAACAGGATACCCAGGGAAGTGGTGGAGTCACCATCCCTGGAGGTGTTCAAAAAACAGATGGATGCGGTGCTTCAGGACATGGTCTAGTGGCGATGGAGGTGTTGGGTGGAAGGTTGGACTCGATGATCTTGGAGGTCTTTTCCAACCTTAGTGATTCTATGATTCTAGGATCCTTTCCTACCCACCAGTACCACCAGCTGGGGTTGTGGTATCAGAGACAAGTGGATCATGATGTGTTTTCAGCTGCAAAGATCTGGAGTTCTCAGCGTTATATTACAAAATCTCATTTCTGAGAACAGATATTCTCGATATTTCCTGTTCCCAGCTGACAGGCCAATGTATGGCTAAGGAATAAACAGTTCCAGAAATAAAATTTTTTTCAGTAAAACTGCATTAGGTGAGGAGATCAGAAAAGTCATGAGAAAAAAAAAAACAAACAAGCAACAACCAACCAATTAATTGGAAAATCTCTTCTTAACTCACTTTAAATTTAAATATTTGCTTCTCTATCACAGGAAAGCACTAGAGCATTTTATTTTCTTTATGGACCTGAAATGCTCTCTTGTTTTCTAATGCTTTTTCAGAGAAAAGGAGAATGGAGAGAAGCTGGACTAATCCATACAGAGAATCCAATATCCTGCCTCTCAAGAGGTCAGACGCTGCACAAGCACTGGCACGATACATTTCTTTCCAGGGATTGACCACCGTGCCACCGGCGATAGAAGATTTACCCTAGGGATGGGAAGTCCCTCACAGCCAAGAACTTCAAATTTAAATCCATCACTTTAGTTCCTTTAACCTGTATTTAAACACAAACCCAATCTGTCAATGCCAACGGTAAAAGTCAAGTGCTCAGCACTCTTCAGCTCTGGACTCTTCCTCCTCCCACCCCTCCCCAATGCTTAGGTGAAGGTACCCAAATATTTCTGATAGTTATTCAAATTCTTTGTTCCTCTGGTAAAGCTCTCTCACCAGTCAAACTTGAGGCCTGGACACCTGCACGATGGAAACTAGAAAGAGATGACAACCTTGCTCAAAGCTGACCGAGGAGGAAGTGAACCAGCAGTTTTGAGCTTTTTTATTTCCCCGCATCTCCCAGTGTCAAACTGCTGACCAAACGCCATGGTAAAACGGTAGAGTGAAAACCTGTTCTCAGCCTTCCTTTTAGATGTCACAGGAGTTTGCCACAGCACCGATTTGGGTCCTGCTCAGCACCAGGCCGTTCTGCACACAGCTGCTCTATGTTTGTTAGAAAAGCAGTAGTTGCTTCCTCTTTAACTTCCACACAAGTCACCTCTGAACACGGTACAATCCAAAAACAGAGATACAACAGTACAGGTGTAGAGCTTTTCATAGTGATTCAACCCTCAGCAGTGGGTATATTGAAAATACGGAACGCTCAAGGCATGACCTCGGACACAGGTCTTCATGGGATGTAACACGTTCGCGTTTTACACTGACAAACACAAGTCTTCTGGCAAGACTGACAAGATCCATGCACCAGCAGGTCGAGGGAGGTTCTCCTCCCCCTCTACTCTGCCCTAGTGAGGCCACAGCTGGAGTGTTGTGCCCAGTTCTGGGCTCTCCTGTTCAAAAGGACAGGGAACTGCTGGAAAAGGTGCAGCAAAGGCCTACAAAGATACTTAGGGGACTGGAACACCTCTCTTGGGAGGAAAGGCTGAGAGCCCTGGGGATGTTCAGTCTTGAGAAGAGAAGACTGAGAGGGGATTTTATTCACGTTTCCAAACCTCTGAAGGGTGGGTATCAAGTAGAAGAGGCCAGTCTCTTGTCAGTGGTGCCCTGGGATAGGACGAGGGGCAATGAGCACAAACTGGAACCCAGCAAGTTCCACCTCAACAGGAGGAGAAACTTCTTTGCTGTGAGGGTGACGAAGCCTGGCCCAGGCTTCCCAGAGAGGTGGTGGATCATCTACTTCCATGCTCCCTGTCATAGGCAGGGACACCTCCCACTAGCCCAGGTTGCTCAATTTCCCATCCAACCTGGATTTGAACACATCTAGTGATGCAGCATCCACAACTTCCCTGGGCAACCTGTGCCAGTGTCTCACCACCCTCAGAGTAAAGAATTTCCTTCTTATTTCCAATCTAAATCTCCTCTCTTCCAGTTTTAAACCATTTCCCCTCATCCTATCACTATAGGCCTTTGTGGAAAGTCCCTTCTCAGCTTTCCTGTAGCCCCCTTCAGATACTGATAGGCCTCACTAAGACCTCCCTGGAGCCTTCTCATCTCTTCTCCAGGCTGAACAAGCCCAAGTACCTCATCTATGGAGCAACCTGCAGCCACCACAGGTCAGGCTCTCAGTGCAAGTCTTCTAGAAACAAATCTTCTTTTCTGGACCAGTTTCTGCCTAGGACTCACAGGGAATGCAAGAGCTGGTATAAATGGCTCGAATGCTTGGAACTGGGAGCTCCTCTAAGTCCAGCTGTACCCAGTCTGCTTCCAGCACTGTGCAAGAACAAGAAAGGTTGGAATGAAAGCTGGATCTGTCAACTCAGCCCATCTTCCAGGCTGGGACAGGCGAGCAAACACACTTGTAATAAGCAAAGCCTCTGAGTTTATACATATTCCAGAAGAGTTCATACACTGACTTGTGAGGAAATCAGACCGATGAGCTATTTTTGGCGCTAGTCTGCGTGCAAATGAACCCTCCCAAAGAGGCAGACACCAGATTCAGATGTGCTTTTTAGACAAAGCAAATAAGCAGCCACAAAGTCATTTGCAAGGCTTAGCTAAACCTGTTTAATTACTCAAGCACAAGCTTGTTGCAAACAAAGGTCTAGTCTCAGGAGAAAAGGAGAGGGGAAAAAAAAAAAAGAAAAATGCATCCAGCTCTGTGAGGGACACGCAGGGGATGGCAGCTACTAGATTTAGCTGAACTGAAGCTTTCCACTTCAACATCCAGGACATGGCCAGCGGTTAATAAACCACAAGCCGCTCCAGAATCCACAGTGAGTCTTTGTGGATTTTGTTAAAAAGACACACTGAGCGAAAACAGCGGAGCAAGGAAACGTCGATGTTTTTTCCCCGAGTCTCGATTCACACTATCAAAATATCCTAAATCAAGTTTATGAGACCTGAAAGGGAGGTTTTGAGCTCTCCCAGCCCAAGCTGGATCTGCTAATCCGCTCTCCGAAGAGCGGCTGACGTGACGTCACAGATGGATGGAAAACATTCCAGAAGCCACGGCGGAGGGCGCGGTGGCCCACAGCAGCACAGAAAACACATTGATTCCTCCCGCCTCCCGTGTCTCCGATTAGATCCAGCGCACCAAAAACGGCTGCTGTGACTTGGCAGCAGCGAGGCCGGGTTAGAAATAAGAAAGAAATGGGTGGAACACTAAGAAATACTCTTTTTTTTTTTGTTTTTGTTACCAAGAGATTCTTGCTGGTCGCTGCTAACGCTGTTAGGACATTGATGGTGGGACTGAGGACAGTGCTTTCTCCTGGCTGCACTCGTCAGCGTGTCATGCTACGCACGTGGTCGCCATCCGTGTTTCCCTGTGAAGGCAACAGTCCACTGTCCTCTTGACTTTAAGGACACACCAGGAGCAGGCACAAGTACATTTCCAAGTGTTTTAACCATTTCTCGCACATCCTGTGGCTGCAGTAGCTGTCCACAGTATTTAAAGACCATAGTATTTTATTTAAGACCACAGTATTTAAAGCCTCAGAGGAAAAAATATGTCAAGGCCTTTGAAAAATCTCCTGCTTCCTTTGTTTCCTTTTTAACCTACTGATTATTTCTTTTTTTCTTGACAACAAATATATAGGTAATCTATTAAAACTGGTATCTTCAGATGCACAAGTCACAGAGGAACATATCGGTGATCTCTCACAGCTTGTCTATCGATAGGTTGTGGAATCATGTACAGAAAGGGCAGGTTTGTGTCAGATCAATCACAACCCCTAACAAACACACAAAGCTAAGAAGCAGTTATGTTCCCAGTCTACTAGAAATCACTCAAGATGAAGGAAAGCTGCGCTAAAAGAAGCAGTATTTTTGGTCGCCTGTACTATAGAGGAAAACAGTTCCTTGGAATTCACAAGCAGAGAGGTCCCATCCAAGCCCACAAATGCTGATTTTGGACCTTCTGAGCATGTGTTTAGAGTAAAAGAACGCCTGCAAAGCTCTGGAGACAAGGACACAGAGCTGCTTCTATAATTGCTTATTGCTGCTTCAAGGGTCGGGCTAAAAAGAGCTCAGAGCGGTACTTTTCTGAGCAAAGGCTTGGGAGAGAGAAACCATAAGACCTTCTACTCTCTGAGACTATGGACCTGATACGCTGTTAATGCTGAAGAGAGACACAGAAAGATCCTTCAGAGTCTGCTGGCAGATTTGCCTTGTTAGAGGACAGGTCTACCCAACATCATGTCGCTGGGCTTGCTGGCCTCTGGAGGGGACACCTGGCGAGAGTGCTGCAGTCACAAGAGGACCGCCCAGCTCGTGTTCCACTTCAGTAACTCCAAACTCGCACACAGACCCTCTCTGGCAAGCACTTTGGTGCAGATCTGTGGGCCTGTAAATTGCTGGCGTGGGCACAGGGCAGGGGCAGATTTAGGAAAGTGTGAAACTGGCTTAAAACAACTGTTCCCATCCCCACCCCTGCTCCTTTCCCATGCCCAGCAGAGTGACTGGTATAGGAATAGATTTCTTTCACTGGCCTGCTTCATAGGCACGTGCTTGGAAGTTATTAGTCAGTTCATGTAAGAAACACAGAAATCATAGAATCGAACTTTGTGACACAACTTCCTTTAGTTGCTTGAGGTGCAGCTACAGAGCCGTTATTGAAAGACAGCTATATGGGTGGCTGATATTTTAAGAAGAAGCTCCCAAAAAATCTCTGTTTCTCGTCGTGTGATAAGCCACATGACCAGGCACGTCATTCTGTAAGGGGTGGTGGGTGGGGGAAGAGTTCAGCAGTGTGGGAAAGAGAGGCTCAGGACTACATAAGCTGTTTGTTTGTTTTCCTGCTTGAACACCCGGGCTGTAGAATGACACAGACCCCAACAGCTATAAACAACATTACAACTGTAATACAACAATCTAAAAGCATTCCTGGCCAAGGCATGAACAGGTTGGGATGAAGGGCCTAGAAGAGATTTGGGAACGAACTTCTCTGAGGTTTGGTAAAAGGATGGCGCACAAAAATGTTGGTCTTGTGAAGTATTTTATGAGATCTATCAATAAGCTCTCTCCAGTTGTGGAAACTTAAGACATACCCAGATAGGAATTGAACTTCACTCCGAAAAAATAGGCATCACCTTGTTATTCCACAGCACTTGGCTGTGGAGTTACTACACGGTGAGACATTGGAAGGGGTTGCCCAGAGAAGCTGTGGAGCCTCCTCCCTGGCAGTGTTGAAGCCCAGGCTGGAGGAGGCTCTGAGCAACCTGCTCTGGTGGGAGGTGTCCCTGACCATGGCAGGGGGGTTGGAACAAGATGATCTTGAAGTTCCCTTCCAACTGAAGCCAGTCTATGATTCTATGATTCGATGATTTGATGATTTGATGATTCTATGATGATTCCATGATTCTATGACTCTGTGACTCTATCCATCCACCATTTCCCAAGCAGCTCCCTCCATCCCACCACTGAGGGTCTCTCAGTGGGGCAACACCTTCAAGAACCAGTAAGAGCCAATCCTTACTAGTACGGAGTGAGGAAGTTAACGCTGCTGCATGAATTAACAGCGTGCTCAGACAGGTTTTGGCCAGGACTTTAACGAGGATGGCAAGTATCCTGCTGGATAACTTATGGGATGCTGTTACGGAGCAGTGCTGTGATGTCACAGCTGCTGAGGACTTGAGACTTGCAGGTGTGCGCTTTGCCTACAATGTAGTTGCCGCAGGAACCCAGGTTTGGATATTTCCTGTTTTCTCAGCTATTTTAAGAGAGGGGAGGTAGTCACATGTCTCTTTCTTACAAGTTCTCTTTCAGTAGTTGAATTCTAAGGGCTCAGTCCTGTCTTCCTTGGAATGAATGAGCTTTCTGTTATTGACCCCACTTTAGCCCCCGGCAATTTATTATGGACTCTGCTGCTGTTGTAGCGAGGCATCTTGTGATCTAAAATTTATTTTAAAAAAATGTTTACCCACATATTTTGGAGCACAATTCTGAGACAGAAAAGTTCCACAGTCATCCTATAATACAGAGAACTAAGATACGGAAGGAGGATGAGCTGGAAATGCAAAGGTGTGTTAGGTGTCTACCAAGCTGACTGGTTAATTATCCACCTGATTTCCTCAGTAAAGCAGAGTAGGCTGAGCAAGCCATGCCACACACATCCCCATGTGCTGAGCTGCTTGGCACATAAACTTGACTTTGCTTCCCTAGGCAGACACGGTTTCCTCAGCCTTCTTCCCTAACGGGGCTCAATTTGGCCTCTGACAACCTTTCACCTGTTTGAGGAGGACATGGCACTGCCACTCATTTCCGTACAACAGTCTAAAGGTTACGGGTCTTGCCAAAGAGCACAAAACCCAGACTTGAAGACTTCAGCAATTTAAACCTCAATAAAGGCTGAGAGACCTGGGGCTGTTTAGTCTTGAAAAGACTGAGAGGAGATCTTATGAATGTCTATAAATATCTGAGGGGTGGGGGTCAAGTGGAAGGGGTCAGTCTCTTTTCTGTGGTGCTCAATAATAGGACAAGAAAGAACTGGTACAAGCTAGAACATGGGAGGTTCCACCTCAACATGAGGAGAAACTTCTTTGCTGTGAGGGTGACGGAGCCTGGCCCAGGCTGCCCAGAGAGGTGGTGGAATCTTCATCTCTGGAGACTTTCCAAACTCACCTGGATCTGTTCCTGTGTGGCCTGCCCTGGGTGATCCTGGACTCGATGATCTGCAGAGGTCCCTTCCAACCCCTACCATTCTATGATTCTATGAAAAAATTCCCAACATGAGATTGCAGAGGTACTCCCTCCTGGTTTTCCTGCTGTATTCATGCGTGGGTGTGCTCACAAGAGTGACTCCACAACTGATGGCTCAGGCAAACATCTCAATGTCATCACTCCCAGTAGCAGGGGAGTCTGTACGGTCATCTGGTCCCTTCTCACCTCTCCAGCTTCCAGAAATCACATTCCTAGTGCTGAATTGTGACTTGCCACCAGGAAGCCAGGGATCCTGGCGCAATATAAGGGGCTCCTCTGGGCAGCAAGGCTCTTGAAAGCCAGTGCCGTGACCATCTGTACTTGGAGACATCAACTCCTCTCACTGTGCTTACCGGCACCTCTTGCTGTGTGTCAGATGGTCTTGGATCAGAGAAATCACACCTGGAGTACTGCATTCGGTTTTGATCCCTGCTATATAAAAAAGATATGGACAGGCTGGAAAAGGTGCAATGATCGGAGGACTGGAAGACCTGCCATACAAAGAAAGGCTGAGAAAACTGGGTTTGTTCAGCCTTGAGAAGAGAAGGCTCAGGGGAGACCTTATTACCATGTCCCAGTACATAAAGCGTGGCTACCAAGAAGGTGGAGACTCCCTTTTCACAAGGAGTCACACGGAAAAGAGAAGGAGTAATGGGTGCAAGTTACTCCTGGGGAGATTCCGACTGGACTCCAGAAGAAAATTTTTCACCATGGGAACAATTAGACATGGGAATAATCTCCCAAGGGAAGTGGTGGATTCCCTCACACTGGAGAGTTTTAAGACTCAGCTTGACAGGGTGCTGGGCCATTTCATTTAAACTATTTCTTTACCTTGAAAGGTTGGACCAGATGATCCTTGAGGTCCCTTCCAACCTGGGATTCTATGATTCCAACCATCTGCTGTGGATGAGGGGAGGACCTTGTGCTTCCCCGGGTCTTCCTTTGAGATAGAGCTGGGATGTGCCCTTACCTTATAACTGTACCCCAAAACCACAAAATAATCCCTGTATTCAGTAGCCTATAGGTAATCTATAGTTTTTTTGGTCCTACATAATGTACCTGAGATCACACCATCTGAATACCTCCCTGGAGCTCTACCCACTGGAAGAAATTTCCTCTCAGTGGGAATGGGATGGGATGTTTGAGAAGTAATTCCATTAGCTTCTTTGAAACAATCAGAATTTTTGAAACATTTGGCCTGTAGCTGATTAAGTTTCTTGCCGTGGCGGTAGCTGCCGTGCCACGTCTAAATTCTATGTGGAAATCACTGATGGCAAGCAAGTCTCTATCTCATGTTTTTACAGACTATTCAGAGAAAGGCTCTATCTACCAGAATGAGTTATTTAGAAAGCACATTAAATTTTTTATCCTATTGGTTGGACTGCAACTTCGTTAATGCTGATCTACAACTACAGGCTTCTGGAGTTACCTTTGGTGGCAGAGGTAAGGGCAGCAGCCCTCATTGTTTGTAAAATCTCTCAAATGAGAAAAGCTACCCGGAAAAAAGGCGCAGTTGAGCTCTAGAATAATTTTTTTTTTTTTCCCCCCTGACAAAACACAGGAAACTGAGGTTAGTTGGCAAGAGGGATGGGAGAGGAGGGCATACAAAGAAGCACTATATCAATAAGATTATTAAAGCAAGCAAAACTTCAGGTAATTTCCTGTAATTCTGCTGATGGTAACTGATCTGGATTTTGTTTTGTTTCAAAATAGTGCTGTTGGGGAGAGATAAGCTCAGTGAGAGAGCAGTAAAACAGGTTTTCAGCACCGACACCTCCGGAACTCACGCCCGCTGTCCCTTTAAATCTTCGAAGCTTTAATGCTCCAAGTGCTGGAGGGATATTCTGCAACACCCTAAGAGTTTCAGGCAAAATTCATTCTTGAACTGATCTGGTTTGCAGGCAGGAAAAGGAGTTGTTTATATTTAAGCAGCTTCTCACTCACTGGGCAGTTGAAACATGTTTTCAAAAATCAAGCTACAATAGAAGGCATGAAAAACCCCCAACATTTTCCAACCGCACACAATTGCCCCAAATAATTCCTATTCAAATTCAGGGGAAAATGATGGTAAAACTTCTGATACTAGGATGAGGTCAGCTGCTGGCAAGTGCTAGGATTTTAATGACAACCATAACAGTAGCTCATCAGCTCGACTACAACAAGCAGCTTTAGCTGGTGTGGAGCGGATGGGTGACCAGTTGACTTCCCTGAAACAGATTCTTGTCTTAGAGGAGAGTTAGGAATGGTGACTTACCAGCTCTAAGAACCTCCTCACCACCTGCCTTTGTTTCAAGTTGGTTTCACCATCCAGGTTTGCTGTTTCGATATGGCACAGCCCATCGGGATCGCTTGAGGAGAGCAGCAATATGTCAGCGGGGATAATTTCATTACAGCGAAGCTGCACAAAATCTCCAACTTTCACTTCTTTCCAGTATCTGCTTATATATTTCTTCTCATTTCTGGAAAAAAAAAAAAAAGAAAAGATGTTTACAGGACACGAAAAAAAATAACTGCATAGACTGGAGCGCTTCTAGTAAGATCCGGTTTGAGTTGAACATCTCTTACGAGGAAGGGCTGAGGGAGCTGGGATTGTTTAGTCTGGAGAAGAGGAGATTGAGGGGAAACCTTATTGCTCTCTACAACTCCCTGAAAGGAGGTTGTAGTTTGGTGAGTATTGGTTTCTTCTCCGAAGTAACTTGAGATAGGACAAGAGGAAACGTCCTCCAGTTGTCCAAGGAAAGGTTTAGGCTGGATATATTAGGAAAAACTTCTACACTAAAAGAGTGGTGAGACCTTGGAACGGGCTGCCCAGGGAGGTGGTGGAGTCACCACCCCTAGAGGTGTTTAAAAAATGTGTAGACGTGGCCCCTCAGGACATGATTTAGCGGTCATGATAATGTTGGGTAGACAGTTGGACTTGATGATCTTGGAGGCCTTTTCCAACCTTAACGACTCTATGATTGTAGGAGGAATACGGTGCCTTTGGAAGGTCCTCAAGTACTCTCAAGTGATGCAGGGAAAAGGCCCTGCAGAGTTCCAGGAGGCCGCTTCCTACTGACTCAGAACCAGGCCCAAATTCCTGAGTTACCAAGAGACTCTTCTAAGGCCCAGAGGACAACATGTTGATGACAGACCTGACTAAGCCGAGTAAGCAGGAGCTTCACACACTTTCCTCTCCCTCTCTCTGTGCTCTGAGCTGTCTGACTCCACGGAGGGGAGGAGGCCACTACCCATACTGGGAGAAAAGGAGTCATTTTCAGGGCAAGAGGAGAAGAACATCATGTGCTGGGCACCTGCTTGGCACAGCTCCTGATCCTCCTCCATCATGTACTGCCCTCTGATGCACCCTGAGATACCTCCCCCTTATTCCCTCTTTCCAACAGACACAAACTCTGCTGTACGTGGTATTTGGATAAAGGAGCCAAACCTCCCTAACTGGAAAGGAATTTCCACTGTTCATCACTAAACCTGGAATTGCAAGGACATGTGGAAAAACGCAGTCTCAACAGCTCTACTGGGAAAGGACACTGTCTTTTAAATATTTCTCCAGTATTTCCCTTGCAGCCAGAGCTGATTTCGGCTTAGTTACTCTGGATTTTTTATTTTTGGAGCATAATTTCTCAGTCCCATCGAAGATTTACCCACCAGAACCACTGATATCTATTTGTTCATTCAGATACCGCCACTAAACCCCTCTAGTTTTTAAGGACGTGTCAGTTTGCTTTTTTTTTTTTTTTTTAAATTTTTTCTTGAGAGCAAGAAGCAAAAGGAACAGGTGACTGCCTAACTAATCCTAGTTGAAATTCACGGTTTTAGTTTCATGACACAGACAGGCTCCTGTTCTTTCTTGGCATTTGTGTAAATGACTTTCTTCTGTTGTTTCAAGGCATTAATTTCAAAACAGCCACGATGTTAACTTGGTAAAATACCTGCTGAAAACGGGAAGCAGCTCTTCTGACATTTTTCTAAGCTGTCAGGCGGCCTTTTTTGCCAGATGAGCATGGAGCTGGCTGTCAGCGCTGGCACTGTCACCCTCACCAGAGACAGGCTCCTGTGACAGCAGTTTAACCGGCAGAATGGGATTCTGATGGCGGATGGGGAGTGGTGGCAGCTATTTTGTGTTATTCAAAGTATATTATTTTAAAATATATCACATCTAGTAGTAGCACAAATAGATTTGTAACCCAGTAGACACACGCAGCTCTTGCTAATGTTGTTTGGAGTTCCTGACAGTCGTGCCAAATTCATCCCTGTTATGTCTTCCAAATTCATTCTTGTGAGGTCTTCACCGGTGTCACAGGAATTAGTAACTTAATTGGCTTCTATTCATGGAGAAGAGAAGCCTGAGAGGGGAATTTATTCATGTTTCCAAATCTCTGAAGGGTCAGTGTCAAGGAGAAGGGGCCAGGCTCTTGTCAGTGGTGCCCTGGGATAGGTTGAGGGGCAATGGGCACCAACTGGAACCCAGCAAGGTCCTCCTCAATATGAGGAGAAACTTCTTCGCTGGGAGGGTGATGGAGCCTGGAAGAGGCTGCCCAGGGAGGTGGTGGAGTCTCCTTCTCTGGAGACTTTCCAAACCCCCCTGGATCTGTTCCTGTGTGGTCTGCCCTGGCAGGGGGGTTGGACTCCATGATCTCCAGAGGTCCCTTCCAATCCTTACCATTCTGTGATTCTATGAGTCTATTCAGCCTAAACCCTGAACACCAACGTGTCAGGTAGCACAAGGATGTTTCAAGTAAGGTTTTGCCTCCCAGAATTTCTTCATCATCCTTTACTAACACTTGATTTATAAAGAGAGGAATGAAAATTGTGATTTATGTTTTGATAAAATCTGAAAAGTATTGCTAACAGCCAAGTGTAAAACAGGATAGTCTAACAAGGGCAGATAACGTACAGATGAGGTGCTGAAATTACCCATTCCCTTCACACTCAGGCCAAAACCAACAGTTCACTTTTCCTGCTTAAAGAGTATGAACTGCTTTGAAAGCCAGCGTGAGATTAGTTCGTACAAATCACCTGAAGGGTTTGTCAGCCATGCGATCTGGGACTCCAAATCCCTTCACATATGGCTGTTGCTCTTCAGCCTTTTTAACCTGTGAAACACAGAATTGTCACGGTTGGAAAAGACCTCTAAGATCACCGCATTCAACTGTCAACTCCACCAAAAAACCAAAAAGAAACCCAACAAAAAACCCAAAACAAAACACAAAAAAACCCTCACCATCCCACTAGAGCATGTCCTGAAGTGCCTCATCTACACGTTTTTTAAACACCTCCAGGGATGGTGACTCTACCACCTCGCTGGGCAGCCCTTTCCAGCACCTGACAACTCTTTCAATAAGGAAATTCTTCCTACTATCCAATCTAAACCTCCCCTGGTGCAACTTCAGACCATTTGCTCTAGTCCTGTCATTACTTACTTGAGAGAGGAGGCTGCATCCGCCTCACTACAACCTCCTTTCAGGGAGTTGTAGAGAGTGAGAAGTTGTGCCCTCAGCCTCCTCTTCTCCAAACTGAACAATGTCCAGCTCCATCAGCAGCTCCTCACAGGACTTGTTCTCCAGATCCTTCACCAGCTTGGTTGCCCTTCTCTGAACTCGCTCCAGCACCTCTATGTCTTTCATGTGGTGAGCGGCCCGGAACCGAACCCAGTACTGGAGGTGCAGCCCCACCAGTGCTGACTCCAGGGAACTGGATGATGTTCAAATGCAACAAGGAACAGTATGGAAGTATGATCTGGGTAAATATAACCAGCAGTCCCATACCATGCTATAAGAACTGTGATTTTTAATGTAACTTCTATTGTTTGAAAAGTGCTGCTATTTTAGCATTTCCTCATCTCTCAGATGCTTAGCAACTGCCACGACTCTATACACTGTGGCAGGAAGGGTGGATATCGAGCAGCGTGAGGCCCAATGGCTCTGCTGGGATAAATGAAGATATTCAGCCTGGAGAAGAGAAGGTTGCAGGGAGACCTCATCCTGGCCTTTCAATATGGATGTGCAAAACAGAGAAACTTTTTACCAGGATCTGTAATAACAGGACAAGGGGTAACGGTTTTAAACTGAAAGAGTAGATTTAGAGGAGGCGTAAGGAAGGAATTTTTTATGGTGAGGGTGGGTGGGACACTGGAACAGGTTGCCCAGCGAAATTGTGGACGCCCCATCATCAGAAGTATTTAAAGTCAGGTTGGATGGGGCTTTGAGCAACCTGATGTAGTGAAGGATGTCCCTGCCCACGGCAGGAGAACTGGACTAGGTGATCTTCAGACATCTCTCCCAATCCAAAGCATCCCATGATTCAGCGAATCCATGAATGAAAAAGCTCCTGCACATGCAAAAGGGGCTCGGGGCAGAGCTCCCTTCAGCAGACACACAGCGACACCTCAGCCCAGTGTCCCACTGGATCAGCTCTCTGCTAACAAGCACCGGTAGTAGATGGAAATCGCTGTCTGTGTGGAAAATGACTTCCTAATCCTCTCCAGCCAGGGTTGCTCTATATCCTCTAGCACAGACTTGAACTCAGACTCGCCTCATTGCAGCTACTGCAAGGATTCTCTGCAGAGTATGGCAAGATTCTATCAGCAGATGGGGCAGTTCAGATCCTAGATGCACTATAAATACACCGATCAAGTTCCTGAGGAGCACTCCTTTCACATTCTCAGCCTACTCTGCTGAACACACCGGTTAGCTCCCCTTGAGATCGCTGTCACACCTCTAAGCCGGTGCAAACACCCCCAGTAACCCCACGGATACAGTCAGAATGTTGCCCTTGACTTCTGCAGAGAGAGCGAGGACTTTCTCACCCAGGTTTTATCTCTCCTGCTAAATGTGTATTCTTGCTGTTATATTGTGCCAGTAAATTGTAGGAGTTACGCGATACAGAGAGATAGGAACCCACACTTCTAAGAGAAAGGTTGTCTTTAAAATCTAAGCTCTCCTTCGTGCTTGCAAAGATGCAAGAGTGCTTCCTGCCAGTTGCATCTGAAGTTCAGGGATTTGAGCAGTTTTGCTTCAGTGTGTCTTCACAGACATTATTCTCCCAGCCCCTATTCCGAAGAGGCCCCTTCTACATCTTCTACAAAACGCAGCAACGTAGGTGCTTGTTACTCGCGCGGCGGGTGAAAAGCTGGATACGAGCCAGCAGCACGTGAACACAGCCCAGAAAACCAGTGGCATCCTGAGCTGCATCAAAAGAAGCGTGGCCAGCAGGTCAAGGCAGGGAATTCTGCCTCTCTGCTCTGGTGAGACCCCACCCGGAGTCCTACGTTCAGCTCTGGGATCCTCAGCAGAGGAAAGACATGGACCTGTTTGGAGTGAGTTCAGAGGAGGGCCACAAGATTTGTCAGAGAGCTGGAGCACTTCTTCTATGAAGAAAGACTGAGAGAGTTGGGATTCAGCCTGGAGAAGAGAAGGCTCCAGGAAGACCTTATAGTGGCCTTTCTGTACTTAAAGGGGACCTATAAGAAAGATGGGGACAGCTTTTTTAGCAGGGCCTGGAGCGACAGGACAAGGGGTAATGGTTTTAAACTAAAAGAGGAGAGATTCAGACAAGATCTAAGGAAGAATTTTTTTTTACAATGATGGTGTTGAAACACTGGAGCAGGTTGCCCAGAGAGGTGGTAGAGGCCCCAACCCTGGAAACGTTCAAAGTCAGGCTGGACAGGGCTTTGAGCAACCTGCTGCAGTTGCAGATGTCCCTGCTCCCTGCAGGGAGGTTGGACCAGATGACCTTGAATGGTCCCTTTCAACCCAAACCATTCTGTGATTCTAGGATTCTATGTTACGTATCCAACAGTCAGCACGACTTTTCCTGGCAGGATCCTTGTCTGTCCATTCACCATCCAGGTGCTTCTCAAAGACCTTCCTGTCTCTGGTCCTCAACGTCCTAAAATCAGCTGCAAATTTTGCCGTCTTTCTTTTCCTAATTACCCAGGTGAGAAATTAATGTTTCAAACACAGATGCCTTGATCTACTTCTGTAAGACGTTGTCGTTTATTCTTGCTTTGTCTCAACTCCACCGGTACCGTGTGGTTGGTGACAGTCGCTCTTCAGTCTCAGCACAGGGCTTCAGGCACTGCTTGCGAGAGACTCTTCAACAAAAGCATTTGGCAAGTTTCAGTAAACTTCATTAAGAGGCTGCCCAGGGAGGTGGTGGTATCACCATCCCTGGAGGTGTTCAGAAAACGCGTGGATGTGGCACCTCAAGCCACGGTTCCACGGTGATGATAATGTTTAGCGGACGGTAGGACTTGATGATCTTGAAGGTTGTTTCCATTCTTAATGATTCTACGATCTGAACTCCTGGAATATTTTGCTGAAGGGCTCAAAGAATTCTGTCAGGAACACAAGACTGGGAGGCAGCATCTCAGTTACTTGGTCCAGTCCCTTCCCACGACCACGGGAAACCCGGACATGGATATTTAGCCCAGAAGGAACCGCCCCCCAACTCCAGATCTATCTGCTCTCGCTTATCATTAGCCTGAAGATAAATTTTAGTACCTGTAATAAACTTAAGGCTGATGCTGCAAGAAAGCAGAGCTGCAAACCAAGATGAACCACAGGAAGAGGTCAGAGATACCAATTCTTACCTTTCAAACCTGCAGTGAGATACAAGTCTTCCAAAACAACATCCTGTCACGAACTACTGCCATTCTGAGAAAGGAATAGGCAGATATTGATGTTCCTCTCCAGTTTAAATCGCCACGATGGACTATTAATTTCAGACGGCTATTGCCCGGTTACTGTAATATGTTGTGTTGGGCTCACACCTTAAAAACGTCCATCCTCCTGCACACAACCTGAGCTTGATCAGCACCTTTGCGTGCAAAGAAGGTATCTGTCAGCTGTGGTTTAAACCCATAGTCACGTAAGTCTTTACGCTCGTCTCTGCCACAATCAGAAGCAGAACTCGCCAGCGCTATCACTTTTCTGAGCGGGTATTTACCGCTAGATATTGGCTGCAGGGGAGTTGGACTCAATGATCTCCAGAGGTCTCTTCCAACCCCTACCATTCTGTGATTCTATGAAAATTCACAGTTAATGAGTGGGAATGGCTGATGCAGATTTGTTCCAACAACCCCAGCGAGTGGCTGGGGCATCGATGCTTCTGTGTAACACCGCCCTAACTTCATTCCAGCACAGGTTTCTATATTCATCTCAGCAGGACTTGTAAAATGCACTTACCAAAAGAAAGAGCATGTTCTCTTGGACCTTGTGCTGTGTCCAGCCTGGCTTACAGAGCACACTACTTCCTACACAGGTTGCAGCTGCAACACAAAGGTTTTAAGCCTCTCAAAACATCCAAATGAAATGTTGTTTCCCAACCCAAGCCCATCCGCTGACCTGCTTTTGAAGTAACAATCGTCTTCACTTCAAAAGAAATCAGACTCCTTTGCCTTCCCTGCCAGCAGAGGTTGGCCATTGAACCAGTAGGATTTAAAAGAAACACGGCAAGAAATTAAGTCTGTGGAAGAGGAAAAGCTCTCCATAAAAGACAGATCAAAGAGCTGGTGTGCATGCACATGTCATACTTTGGAGCTCTTCTTTATGTCAGCCAGGTCCTTTCCTTCCATCTCAGGAGAAAGAAACAAAGTGGGGTAGCATGTATGAGGTGCATCATCAGAGAAGAGAAGGCTCCAAGAAAACCTTATAGCAGCTTTCTAGTATCTGAGGGGGGCTCCAGGAAAGCTGGGAAGGGACTTTATACAAGGGCCTGTGGGGATAGGGCAAGGGGCAATGGTTTGAAACTAGAGCAGGGGAGAGTTAGATTGGCCATGAGGAAGAAGTTCTTTCCTCTGAGGGTGGTGAGACACTGGAAAGGGGTTGCCCAGAGAAGCTGTGGAGCCTCCTCCCTGGCAGTGTTGAAGCCCAGGCTGGATGAGGCTCTGAGCAATGTGGTCTAGCGGGAGGTGTCCCTGCCCATGGCAGGGGGGTTGGAACGAGATGATCTTTAAGGTCTCTTACAACTGATGGCATTCTGTGATCTTTCCTTCCAGTGACTTAAAATGTGGCCAAACCAGTTGGATACGAGTGCTGTGAGAAGTGTCCTGGTAAAGACCAAGCTAAGTAAAAATCTTGAGACTAATTGGCAGAGCCTAAGCAGAGCAGCAGATCCCAAATCACAGAATCACAGAATGGTAGGGGCTGGAAAGGACCTCAAAAGATCATCGAGTCCAAGCCCCCTGCCAGAGCAGGAGCACCTAGAGTAGGTCACACAGGAACAGATCCAGGTGGGTTTTGAATGTCTCCAGAGAAGGAGACTCCACCACTGTGAAAGGAGACCCTCACACTGCAACGCAAAGGCAGAAGTGTTGCATCAGGCTAAAACATCTTTAGGGAGGCTCCAGCATCCAGCTGTTTCTCACCGTATCCTTCATGTTCATGCGCTTTTCCCAAATGGTTTGTTCTTTCCCTCGCCTGGGCTGCAGCCTCAGTGCTCGGTCCACCTCTCCTCCAGCCACTCCTGCAGAGGTGGAGAGGCTTCACGCCAAGCGAGCCCGTAGCTCTCTTATTCACACTTTGGTGGCCAGCAGAGATTTTGCAGAACTCATCAGAGGCTACAAAGCACTGAAAGAGATGCACAGAGCTGCTGCATGATAACCAGTACCAATCCCGACTTGAAAACTACAGGTGTAGCAGATCTCAGAGCTGAAAAAACCAGAGGTATCTACGAGACCAGGGCATAACGTCTGAACACGCTTAAGTATCTATGGAAACGCGTCGAGAACCATTTGGGTACAATTACAACGTTGTGGCGGAACGAAGGAAAAACACGTAGCATAAGTTAATGCCAAAGGAGGCTACATAATGCCCAGAATATGTCTCCGTTCTCCCACAAACGATAACATCTGTTTCTGTGAAAATGAATCACGGAGAGGCTCTGAATTTGATATGAATCAGACAAAGCAGATTAACGGAGCGCGTTCTTGAGAAACGTTGATGAGAACAAAAAATCTCTCCGGGACCTCAGTTCCTCAATAGACCCCCTTTAATCTACACGTTTATTTTAAGAGCACTTTAAAAAGTTTTCTTGTTTTCATGGAATTCAAATACTGGTTTTTTTTGTTTTTTTTCCAGAGGATTAGCGAGTGCAAATGTGTGTTACAGCTGCTAGGAGCAAATCTGTGTGTGTAGCAAAGATGAGGCACAAAGGTGCCTTTCACTAAGCTCACACTTGCTGAAAACTGCTAATTTTTCCGTTACAAGTCAAGCTTGTTATGAAAAATTAACGTACCCAGGGAACCTCAGTGCTTCAGGTTTCTAATGTGGAAGTAATAATTTAACTCCTCTTGGCAGTCTTATCTCCATTATACCTCAACGTTGAAAGAAATCTCACTATTGTTCACTAGAACGAAACGTTTGCTACCCGGAATAAATGATTTTTCAGCCAAGGAACTTGTTGTTGCGATAACAAGAGGAAACATAAAAGCAGAACATGGAATGAAACTTTACACAAACTGAAGAACGAAAAAGTTGCCTTCCAGAACTTGATTTTAAAACTCTGAGAGGGTTTCATCTCCTATTTTTTGTTGAAGTGTTATGATCCTCAACACTTCTTTGTTTACTGCTGGTGAACTTCTAGCACTCTTCCAGTAAAGAGATACAGTGGGAGAAGATGATTAATTGTTTATATTTCGCAGGATGGATTGATAATGCTTCATATTGAGGCTTCCTAAATGGGTATCACATAAGGAGGTGGAACGAGGAAAAAAACTGTTTGAGCGCCGAAAATTCAGGCGTGAGGCGGCTGCATAAATCTGGTGGTTTATATCCTCCATTCCGTGCTCTCCCACTGCATTTAATCTGCTGACCATTCTAAGGGAGATCTTCACTGAGGATCTTACTCATGTTTCCAAATACCTGAAGTATTTGATTCAAGTAGAAGGGGCCAGGCTCTTTTCTGTGGTGCCCTGGGATAGGACAAGGGGCAACGGGCACAAACTGGGACCCAGGAAGGTCCACCTCAACAGGAGGAAAAACTTCTTCGCTGTGAAGGTGACAAAGCCTGGCCCAGGCTGCCCAGAGAGGTGGTGGAGTCTCCTTCTCTGGAGACTTTCCAACTCCCCCTGGATCTGTTCCTGTGTGGCCTGCCCTGGGTGATCCTGCTCTGTCAGGGGGGTTGGACCAGATGATCTCCAGAGGTCCCTTATAACCCCCACCATTCTATGATTCTATGATTGTATGGAAGAAAGGTTTGGCAAGATTTGTACTTAAACACTGACCCTGCCTTGAATGTCAACTTAGAAATAAAAGAGGCCTCAGAATACTCAAAATCGATCAGAAATGTGTGTCACAGTAGCAGCTGGTGAACTTTTCTTGATCAGATGCTGTATGCTCCTTTCAGAGCCTCATCACTGGGATGACCGGCTGCCTTATGCCCTGATAAAAATTCCCATTGGGTGAGGAAAAACTTCACTTCTGAGCCACTTCTCATGCCTCATCTGACTTGTGTCTTCTTAACTGGCTATAGCTCAGTCAGAAATTCTGGGGCAACTGGGTTCTCAGAAGTTTCTTCCTAATCTGGAGGAACAGAAGGGTCGGGTAAGGACCTGAAATATGAACATAAAGGTCTTTTTATTGCAAGTTGTTGGGTTTTTTTTAGAATTTACTATTTTTATCTCTTCTTTGTTGCTATTTCTCCATGCAGTTTCTTAAACACAAGAGCTATGAGACTTCTCAGGAGAGACATCTCTATTACAGGAACCGAACCAAACACGGAAAAGCTGGAAGTTGCTTCAGTGCTCTCGCTAGTGCTTGTACTCGCAGCCCGAGCGGAAGAGCCGCCTGGCACTTTTAATTCCCAGCTACAAAGTCATTTTGTGAGAAGCAATATCAGTCTAAATCCCTGGGGAGCCCCTGATCTGAAGCATAAACATCTATTTCCAGCCTCAGTACGTCCACGAGAGCAAGGGAGCAGTAAAAGGCATTACAGCTCTGAAGAATCCTAATTTTTCCGTGTAGCTGGCGGGAGAATAGGCCTTCACTTGTACTTTGGGCTGATTCGAAAAGCACGGTTGAAGTTTTAAACAGAGTGACTTATCTTAAGCTCTACGTAGCCCATTTCTCTATATTTAGCTGCTCTCACAGGTTGGGTAGCCTGTCTTTTCTGAAGCCTGTAGTTTCTGGATCACTGCTTGCCCCAAGAAGACAAGAATATTAACGTGAGGAAAAGCGAACACCCTCAGGCTATATCTCAGCACTAGGGGCTGTTTAAATTACCGTGTTGTTCTCAAAATGTGAAAATGGCCACAATCTCGGTATAAAATAATATAACAAGGTGTTTCCCAAGAATGCTTTCTTAATGGAGATTGATAAGGCCACATCTAAACCGGGAGCTGGGAGCACTTCCCAATATTCACGACTGAGGAGACACATCGGGTTGGATCCTGCACTAGAAAGAAACCAGGTTGCATGTAAACCTCCAGTTGCTCTGCTCTGGGTCCTGATGCAGGTCGGATTCGGCCTTATATAAAACTGTTTTACAGAAATTCACCAAATATAAAATTGTTCCACCGGGGAAGAATTAGAAGACTAAACGCCATGCAAATCATATGCAGCGATATGAATCTTTGAAGGTTTGAGTCAAAACAAGTATGTCTACGGATGCAAATTTCATACTCAAAATTCTTGGTGAGAGTAAATAATAGAGATCCATATTGAAGAAGTGAGAACCACAAAATGCAAAATTCTACTATTTAAAGGGAATGTAGGCTGCCTTTAGTAACGTTTGAGTAGTTCAGACTGAACAACTTGACTACTGTTGGTGCCTACACATGAAAAATTCAGTGTAAAGATCCATTTAATGTTTTCAGTGTCGATTTGACGACACTGAGAGCCCCCGTTTTCACACTCTCTGTTGCTTCCCTTGAATTAAAGTTGTTGGTCTTGTCACCTTGTTAATATTCCAAATTTACTGGAGCCAGTCAATGAGTGTGGTTGAATCTGAAATACACGCTAGAATAATACTGGCCTGGTTTGAGCGAGAACAGGACAATTCTGTTCAGGGACTTGACTTTTCAGCTCAGTTCTTCTCACTCCCTGCCCTGTCTGAAGTCAGCAGCCTGTTTCCACAGGCAGTCTCTGCTTCCAGCAGGGATAACGCTCCGTGTTTAGAGTCACTGCCGAGGGTTGGGGTGTGCAGAGCAAGGCCACTGATGGATCTTGTGCCCCATGTTGGGGTTGTGGAAATTAAATGGTGGCACTTGCAGGGAGGAGCAGCCATGATGGGTGACCCCGAACTGACTAAGGAGGGATTCCATCCCATAGTTGTCATATATTGTATAAACCTGAAGGATCACAAGGGGCAAGTTCTCAGCTCTGGCTCAGCTTCTTTCTCTCTTCTTCACTGACTGGCACCCAAGGAGGACTCTGTCCATCCTGCCTTCGATCCTGAGCTGTGTGTTCCTAAATCCAGCACCAGAATCCGGCTCCTGAACACAGCTCCCACCTGCTCTTGGGCCTAGTCTGGGACTTTTCCAGTGCCTGCTCCACAGCATCAGTGGTGACGGCGATGTAATTGCCATCGGGGGTGGGGTTGGTGGTTTTGACACCGGTTTTGTATATATTTGTATAAATTCCATCTTTATTACTATTATTTTAATTGTCAATCAAGCTCTTCTCAAGCTCTAACGGATAAGTTTCTTTTCCTTATTCCCTTCCTCTTCCCTTTGGGGAGGGAGAGGGGTTCACAGAGAGCGTCCGTTACAAGCCTAGTGGGCTGCCCTGACTCTAAACCGTGACAAACACTTTTGTTTTCACAGAGATAAATGCACTCCTTTCCTGTCCCACCGATTTACAATCAAAATGACTACAAATTACAGTCAGGCCGACGGAATCACGAGACACAGCCAGCTAACGCAGACGCTACATCTCAACCTGTTAGATAGTTATTCAAAGACCCTGTAATTAAAGAGCTCTGCAGGAAGCGAGTCGTCTTTGCTACTCATCCACAACTACTGAATTACCATCAATAAAAAGAGCAATTGATAAAGAACGACACAGCGCCGCTATCAATTTTGAGAGTCCATCAGTTTAGTAGACAATGCATTTTCACAACAAATCACATCGTTCCATAATAGTTATCCACACTTTCGACAAATCATTGAGGCAGTTCCAGCCTGAATATTTTCAATAGCTTGTTGGTTGCTAGATCCATACACATTTAAACAAAAATATTCAGGCAGTTCCAGCCTGAGTATTTTCAATAGATTGTTGGTTGCTAGATTCCATACACATTTAAACAAAAACCAGGCACATTTAAAATATAAACTCTTCTTTGCTATTGCCTTGGTATAAAGAAATAGTGTCATTTGTGAACAATGCTTCATGGAAACTCTTTTTTTTTTTTAATTCATTTTGAAGAGTTTAAAATCTAAACGGGGCAACATAGGAATGGATAGGCTTTGGTTCATTTTCTACGAAAGGGTTACCTCATCCAAGCTCAATCTTGAGTGGTAATGCCAACAGAAATGATTTGCAAATACTATTCTCACAATTAGAAAAAAAAAAATTCATGCATAGTTTTCACTTCCTGATCACTAACTCCAAAACCAGGCTACAAAACTTAGCCCAAATTCAGCAAGGTACCAAAACCTAGGTCTAAACTGAGGTAGAAAAGCGCTGTTTCTGGCCAAACTCCAGAAAGTACACTTGTCTGTGGTTTGCATTCATACCTTTCTTGGAGGAAAAAAATGATAAAACATTGAAATTCAATCCCCTTGAAACAAATAACTGTCAATGTCTTTACTGCAGAGGAAATAAGAAGGCAACTGGCTGCAAACAACTCTGCTTTGGAACTGCCCAGAAAATTAGCTGGCCCAGGCTGCCCAGAGAGGTGGTGGAGTCTCCTTCTCTGGAGACTTTCCAAATCCACCTGGATCTGTTCCTGTGTGTCCTGCCCTGGGTGATCCTGCTCTGGCAGGGGGGTTGGACTCGATGATCTCCAGAGGTCCCTTCCATACCCCGCCGTTCTATGATTCTGTGATTTATTCAAAGGGTTTGAATCATGGAAGGGGGACAAATAGTGTAAAGAGCTTGTGAGAGAAACCCCTCAGAGGGTTGGAGGCCACCCCGGCTGTGGGCAGAGGCAGCAGCACTCAGCAGCCTGTCGTATCTTGAGAGCAAACCATTTGTGTCACAAGCTCCAGGAATAAGCTTGGACAGGCAGGAACGTCAGTTGGCAAACTGAACTTCGATTGGATCGCTCGATGTGTTGTTCCAGATTAAACCAACCAACCTAGTCCTGCAGATAAAAGTTGCAGACCTAAGAAAAGAATTTTTGACTCTGAACCCTTCCTCCCACAAGTCTCTAAGGAGTTCAAAAAGGAATCAAAAAATCTGAATCGCAGCTTTTTACAGAGCACACAGGTCTTCAAATTAGCTGAATTTTAACACATTCAAAGTTCACTTCTTCAACTTTCTTTGCAGACTTTTCTCTCTCCCCTCTGCAGCACCATTTTGATCTCTACTACTCAAACCCGTAACGCTGGGTTATTTTTCAATCCCTTCTCCCCATCATAAAAAAAAACCCACCGCATTTTAAACGTGTGCCTTTCTTTTTCTCCCTAATGTTAAACCCTTATCAAGAGACTCATCTCCAGACTTGCCTCCATCCTTTTCCACACTGGTTTTGCTACCACCACTTTCCTTCTTTATCCTCAGCAATTAATGACTTTCAACCCAATGGCTTCTCATTGCTACAGCCAACTGAAAGCTGAATCCTCTCCAAAGCACCTTCCTCCTCCTTATCGAGCTTTTCCTACACCTCTGCAGATGGAGATCCTGTTTGTTGGCACCTCATGATTCATTACGTATCTTTTTTTTTTTAGGACTCCTCTAATGGATAAAACAATTCTGCAGCCATTAAATGGATTGCACATAGTTCCATAACCGTGAGGTTAACTAAGGAGAATTCTTTGTAAGGAAGACATCCCAGCTCGCACAACTCCTAGAACTGAAAGTCATGGTTGCAATCCCCGTGTGATACGGGTCTTACTCATCAAAGGAAAACAATCTTTTATCTGCAGGCACTAATTTAGATCGAGCTGCTTTGTAAATGCATAGTACAAATTCTGAAAGCGCTTTCCTGACTATCCACCAAACAATCCCTTTCTTCTGTAAACATGTCAAGAGTTATTCGTGTCACCAGGACAGAAATTCAGTCTAGACACCTTCCAACATACAGCAGGTCATCATTCCACTAGCACGCAGCCAGCTCGGGTGCTGCCTACAGCTCAGTCTGTCCCTGGAGACCAAAGCCAGACACCACTGGCATTTTCAGAAACACCCTGACCTACTCTGCTAGTTGAGTTGTGGTATCATAGCAAGAGAGTGATGTGAAAAGTTNTAAGCTAAATACTGATTTTTTTTTTTTTCTTCTTAACTCAGACAAATATGTCTCCTTGACAGTTTCAGATTTACATTCATTTATTCTGTGCAAAAATAAGCAAAATGTCTTATGGAGGACAGGAAAGCATCTTTAGTCATTTTTTGTTTTAAGATGAGAAAAAAAATAAAATTGCTATTGGCCCAAAACCTCGTTTGAGAGCTCCATGTACAGAGCATCATCTTCCTCCGTCTTTTCAAACAACAGCAGAAACAGTGACACGCTCTTAATCTGCGAGGCGATGCTGTAGGCAGCTCCGATTTTTCTCCTTTGAACACAGAGCGTGCTTTCAAAAAAAAAAAAAATAAAAATAAAAAAAATCCAACCTGATAAATTCTAAAAATAAATGGAAACCACTGTGTCACACAAGGGCAAAAGTCTCTCGTCGCATCCATATTCATGGCTCATATCGAGTTTACTCTGACGCATTAATGACGTGAATATTTAGTCTCTGGAGACTGACAAATGAGCCAGGAGAAAGGGTGGCATTCGTTAACAAATAAGTTTCTCCAGCCTGTGCTCCTGCCCATATGCTACCTCATTGCAGCTGGCAACAAACTGGAGAAGACCAGCTCATTCTTGACAAGGAATATGAAAAATTTCTCTCCTTTCTTTCCATCTTTACATTACTAAGCAGATTCTGCCCTTGCTGGGTTTACATCCTTGTATGTCTTGTTTACATCCTTTTACATCTTGGTTTATGTCTTGTGGCCAAGAGGGCCAATGGTCTCCTGGGATGCATGAAGAAAATTGTGGTCAGTAGGTCTAGGGAAGTTCTCCTTCCCCTCTACTCTGTCCTAGTGAGATGACACTTGGAATACTGGATCCAGTTTTGGGTTCCCTAGTTCAAGAGAGACAGGGATCTACTGGAAAAAATTCAATGGAGGCTATGAGGATGGTGAAGGGGCTGGAACAACTCTCCTATGAGGAAAGGCAGAGAAACCTGGGACTGTTGAGTCTGGAGAAGAGAAGCCTGAGAGGGGATCTTATCAATGTCTATAAATATCTGAGGGGTGGATGTCAAGTGGAAGGGGCCAGGCTCTTGTCAGTGGTGCCTTGGGATAGGACGAGGGGCAATGGGCACAAACTGGGACCCAGCAAGTTCCACCTCAACAGGAGGAGAAACTTCTTTGCTCTGAGGGTGATGGAGCCTGGCCCAGGCTGCCCAGAGAGGTGGTGGAGTCTCCTTCTCTGGAGACTTTCCAGGCCCCCCTGGATCTGTTCCTGTGTGTCCTGCCCTGGGTGATCCTGCTCTGGCAGGGGGGTTGGACTCGCTGATCTCCAGAGGTCCCTTCCACCCCTACCATTGTGTGATTCCGTGATTCTATGAAAATCCTCCCTTCTTTTTGTAACATTAAAAAGAATTGGGTACTACAAGTTTCAAAACTCGCGGCTGTATTTTTAGAGCGCTGTTATAAAATACACTAAGAAATACATTAAGCACCAGAAGGAATAACAATGACAGAAGAATCACAGACCTCTCAGAGTTACGTGTCGAAACTCTCTCTGACGACAACTGCAGATTTTTGGCCGGCCTCTCTGGCAATAAAGTGTGGCAGAAAACCACCTACATGGACGTAATTCTAAATGTGATTGCCTTGCCAAAAACTTGCAAGTACAAGTAAAGAGAGTATACAAAAGTCTGACTGTAGGTGCTCTCGGCAATATAGAATTTCACGAAAGCTTTCTGGAAATGTGACTTTTAATGGTATCAGGTGTGAGGAGTGGCGTAATGTGGCTTTTCTAAATTACTGGAAGGGCTGTTGACACAGGTTAATAATAAATGTCAGCGTGTGGAGTACGAGAGAGAGTTGCAGAGGAGCGCTTGATTAACTCCGGTTTCAGTTGCCACCAAAGCTGATGATCTGTAGGCAGTGGCACGCTCCATGGTCAACTGCACGCATCAAACATCCAGCACAGGACCTACTGAGGTAAGTTATCTCCTATCTGCTTTGTTACACAGGCACAGCCACGCTAACTTCAACTGATAGCTTTATCAGCACTAGGCTGCATTTGGTCAGCTTTTAAGACAGCTCCTCACTATGTCCAGCTTTGGAGCCCTGAACGCAAGAAGGACATGGATCTGTTGGAGAGGGTCCAGAGAAGGGCCACAAAGATGATCAGAGGGCTGGAGCAGCTCTCCTAGGAGGACAGGCTGAGGGAGTTGGGGCTGCTCAGCCTGGAGAAGAGACGGCTCCAAGGAAAACTTATAGCAGCTTTCTAGTATCTGAAGAGGCTACAGGAAAGCTGGGAAGGGACTTTTGGGAAGGGCCTGTGGGGATAGGACAAGGGGCAATGGTTTGAAACTAGAGCAGGGGAGATTTAAATTGGTCATGAGGAAGAAGTTCTTTCCTCTGAGGGTGGTGAGACCCTGGAAGGGGTTGCCCAGAGAAGCTGTGGAGCCTCCTCCCTGGCAGTGTTGAAGCCCAGGCTGGATGAGGCTCTGAGCAACCTGCTCTAGTGGGAGGTGTCCCTGCCCATGGCAGGGGGGTTGGAACAACATGATCTTGAAGGTCCCTTCCAACTCAAGCCAGTCTGTGATTCTACAACTTCAGCAAGAGATTCCTAACTCAGTGCTCGATGGAAAGACGCCAGATACCGATGGTAAGTGTAAGACTTCTTAGCACCGTAAGCAGCACAAAGTACCCCACTCTCCAAAACCTCCTGGAAGTTCTGCGTATAAAGAAGAAACAAAGTGAGCTACTAAATACAAAATACAAGCATGGGCTTGCTGACTGTGGGAGGAAGGGAGCTGCGATATCCTCTGGTCAAGTCACAGGTCTAGATGACACAGAGGTTAGGATGACACACCGAAGCACACGTGTCCCACTCACACTAGATGCGGGTGTGGATGGCACTGGCTTCTTGAAACACAACAGCTGAAGGTCAGTCCACTTTGTAGCTAAACACAGAGATGACCCCATAATCTAGCAGGGATTTCTACTCCTCTTAACGCTCCAGAGTTTGAAACGCTGCCAGGGACCTCAACAGTGGAATGAAAAGGATGAGAATCTGGGCAGAGTTCAGAGAACACAAACAGAGAGGTCTTTATGAGGAAATATAAAAATAACTAAGTATGTTGTACAGTGCATTCGAATTGTCTGCAGAGATGTGCCCACCTTACAAATGCTGGGAGTTGTTATAGGAAAGTGTGGTACAAAGGGGCACACACACAGCAAAAGAATGAAAATCCATCGGGTGTTTTCATCTGGGCTGCAAATACTCAAACGCAGACTACTAGACCAGGACTACTGCTGCGCTCAAGTAGCACAACATAGAATCATAGAATGGTAGAGGTTGGAAGGGATCTCTGGAGATCATGGAGTCCAACCCCCCTGCCAGAGCAGGATCACCCAGGGCAGGCCACACAGGAACAGATCCAGGGGGGACTGGAAAGTATCCAGAGAAGGAGACTCCACCACCTCTCTGGGCAGCCTGGGCCAGGCTCCGTCACCCTCACAGCAGAGAAGTTTCTCCTCCTGTTGAGGTGGAACTTGCTGGGTTCCAATTTGCGCCCATTGCCCCTCGTCCTATTCCAGGGCACCACTGATACTAGAAGCTGCTCTGGGAAGATGCTGCAATGGCTTTGCATGTTCTGGGTAGGGCTGGGCCAAGTTGAATGGTTTCCTTCTGCGGCAGCTCACTGCGGACTGCTCACCACACAATGCCTGTAATAGATGACTGATCACTCCAGTTACTGTCTCAACTGTTGGTGTGGCTTCTTCTTAGGTCAGGTCAGTTAGGAAAAAAAAACGAGAATCCCAGTATTAGAAGTGTTGGAGCTCATCTGAAGTGTTTTGATTGAACTAAGCTAGGAAAAGATCTTAAAAGCTGTTAAGCTGAGCAGCTGAGGGGGTGGAAGATGGTCCTGGGGGTAAACACATCTGCAGGGCTCAGTTACAGCTGAAGCAGGTTGTGTAACCACAGTGCTGTCCCCTGCTCCGTGTCAGAGAGGAGGTTTCTGCTGAAGAAAAGCAGATCTTTCTCCAAGCCTGTTCAAGCCCTCTCAGCTGAGAAAGAATCAGAGCTGCCAATAATTGTGGTGGCCTGTCCACTGACCATTAAATTGCGACCAAAAGCTATTTGACGCTTAACTGCTGTCAGCAAATTGGAAACGTTCCTTATTGTTCCTAGTCTGCATGGGGTTAAAAAAAAAGAATAAAAAAAAATAATCATAGAATCCTAGAGTGTTAGTGGTTGGAAGGGACCTCTGGAGATCATGGAGTCCAACCCCCCTGCCAGAGCAGGATCACCCAGGGCAGGACACACAGCAACAGATCCAGGGGGGTTTGGAAAGTCTCCAGAGAAAGAGATTCCACAAATAAGAAGCTTTTACCATGTTTACGATCCCCTGTCTCATCCAGTATTTTACCTTAACTGAGTATGAAAAGAGGACAACAAAACCAATTTCTCTGACCCCTTCGCACTCTCCAGGACTTGTTTTTCTGGGGGCTTGCCTGGCACGGAGCTTAAAAACGAGGTATTTAAACAGAACTGCTGAGTGAAGAGGTCTGTCGTGGACAAGCATCCCGTGAAGCTTCCAGTACAAACCCAAACCTAGACTGGAGGGCTTCCTGCCGTAGCCACTGCCTCTGACATGACCTTTTGGAGATCCAGCTTTGTCCCTAATGCGCTGCAACACCTTCAGAACGGTCTGTGAGGAGGATAAATAAGTTTAATGAGCAGTTCCATTCCGGGTGACTGCCTCTGCCAGTATATTCTGGGTTGTGCGGTTCGCTTCTCAAACTATAATATTCCTTAGGCAAATGAAGAACAATTCTTGGCTGCAGGGCGGACACCGAAAGGCGGTTTTCCTAAATAATAAATTAGGTCAGTCTTTAAATAAGTTGTCTCCTTCTCCCAGGATAAATATTTACTCTTTCCAAGTTAATATTCGGTTTATGTGTCTCCCAACAGCTTTGCTCTGTTCTAGTTTTCATTCAGAGTTCTGGAGTTAGCCACGACAGAAATCTTTTAGATAGCTTCCTGAGGTTAAAAAAGGAGACAACACAAAAAGAGCAAAAAAGACCCCTTGGGTCTTCTAGTTTTCAACAGAACCAGGCTCTGATAACTCAGCAGCCAGACACAGCACACGTTTTAAGGTAAGTTATTTCCCCAGTTAAATAAGCACTGGAACAAACTATAACCAAGAATCTGCAAGTGGAACTTGCTTCACTAGAAGGCAGGAATTTGCATTTGCAAAAATAAATATTTATTAGAAATGGAGTATTATCATAGAATCATGGAATGGCTTGAGTTGGAAGGGACCTTAAAGATCATCCAGTTCCAGAGAAGAGGTGTCAAACTGTTAGAAAAGGGCAACAGGGATTAATTTAGATGGAAAAATTAAAGGAAAGGCTGTTCTCCATCAAGCAGTGAATCCTAAAGATGCCTGAGGGCAGAGAGATCTCCATTTTCCTCAGCCTGATGTTTTTCCGGTTTACAACATTTGTTTCAAACTTGTTTCCCAGTGACTTTAGAAATTACAGGTTATTTCATCCTGAAAAAAGAACAGCTTCAGGGTTTTTAGTGAACAAATTATAGGAGAAAAAAAAAAAAGATCAGTTCGTGTCCATCAAAAAATGTTTGGTTCTGTGTTGAATTTTTAAAATGTTCTAAAAGTAAATGGAACCACAGAGTCATAGAATGGGAGAGGTTGGAAGGGACCTCTGGAGATCATGGAGTCCAACCCCCCTGCCAGAGCAGGATCACCCAGGGCAGGACACACAGCAACAGATCATGGGGGGTTTTGAGAGTCTCTGGAGAAGACAATTCCACAAACAAGAAGCTTTTACCATGTTTATGATCCCCTGCCCCTCAAGAGAGGGAGACGCCACCACCTCTCTGGGCAGCCTGGGCCAGGCTCCGGCACCCTCCCACCAAAGAAGTTTCTCCTCCTGTTGAGGTAGAACTTCCTGAATTCCAGTTTGTGCCCATTGCCCCTCGTCCTATCCCAGGGCACCACTGACAAGAGCCTGGCCCCTTCTGCTTGACCCCCACCCTGCAGAGATTTGGAAACATGAAGGTGATCCCCTCTCAGGCTTCTCTTCTCCAGATGAAACAGCCCCAGGGCTCTCAGTCTGTTCTCACAAGAGAGATGTTCCAGTCTCTGAATCATCCTCGTAGTCTCCATTGGACTCTTTCCAGTATTCCCTGTCCCTCTTGAACTAGGGAGCCCAGAACTGGACACAATCCTCCGGATGTGGTCTTACCAGGGCAGAGCAGAGAAGAAACACTCCTTTTGACCCACATCCGCTTGGTTGCCTTGGCTCCTAGTGGCAAGCAAGTTTTTGCCCCCACTGAGCTCAGTAAGGCACTGACATCTACGGCTTTCCAGTGCCTAAGCAAGTGTCCTGATTTTTAATATCTTGAGCACCAGCGATTTGAAAACCCACCATCACACAGTCAGCTAAAAGAGCACATAGGAGCTTAGCAGGCAGCGGCTGCAATTCAACGCTCCTCCTCGAAAGAAGAAAGGCTGACAACCAACAGAGGGATGAAAATTTGGTCTTTTTACCCTTGAATTTCAGGAAAATCATAGAATCCTAGACTGGCTTGAGTTGGAAGGGACCTTCAAGATCATCTGGTTCCAATCCCCCTGCCATGGGCAGGGACACCTCCCACTAGAGCAGGTTGCTCAGAGCCTCATCCAGCCTGGGCTTCAACACTTCCAGGGAGGAGGCTCCACAGCTTCTCTGGGCAACCCCTGCCAGGGTCTGACCACCCTCAGAGGAAAGAACTTCTTCCTCATGGCCAATCAAAATCTCCCCTGCTCTGCTTTCAAACCATTGCCCCTTGTCCTGTCCCCACAGGCCTTAGAAAAAGTCCCCCCCCCAGCTCTCCTGTAGGTCCTCTTCAGATACTGGAAGGTCAAGAAGCAAGATAATTTTCTAATCTTTCTATATTTTTTCTCGATATTGGCAACTGTAAGAGCAAACAGGCCTGGAATTAGGAAGCCTTACATGCAAAAAAAGCCAAGCAACAGAAAAATTAAGTCAGGTTAAGTTCTCAGCGGCTTTTATGATGAGAGTTTTGAACGTAGAATCTCTTGTTCTGGACCAAGTACAAAGCTGCACTTGTTTATCCTTTTTGCCATAGAGTATGTGCTTAGCTGAAGCAGAACAATCAGCGTGAGGAAAACATTCCTAAAAACAAAACAAATGGGTTTCATTTTTTTATTATTCAAAAAAAGGGGAGAAAAACAAACACGAAATTTCAGTCTACGCCCGAGAGGTTTTTTTTCCAAGAACATTTGTATTTGTTATTAGATCAGTCAGTAGGCTTTGCTGGACACATCAAAGCTCTTTAATTTATCTGTGATCAATCTGGGCTAAGCTGGTAAGAAAATACCTATTTTTTTCCATCAGCTAAAAAGAGGAAGCAGGAAAAAAAATATCCTAGACATCAAACTAATCAAATTACACAGGTTTTTGGTCTCAGAGCAGCTCCTTGAAAGTGATTTTGGAGAACAAAGTGGTCTGTTTTAAAATTACTTACAATTAGAAATAATTGCCTTTTTTTTTTTTTTTTCCCAGGAAAGTCCCAGTGCTTTATCCCAAACTCACTAAGGTGTTTTGCAGGGACTTCCGTGTTCTTTGGAACAGGTTCGGATATCTGCCAAGCAAAAGGCTCTGCTCTCCTATGCTGGAATGGGTGGGTTTGTGTGTGATTTTCATTGTGCTCAAAATACCCTGCACAACATTTGACACTACAATTTTCCCCCTATATTAACAGAACCATAGAATCATAGAATGGCAGGGGTTGGAATGGACCTCTGGAGATCAGCGAGTCCAACCCCCCTGCCAGAGCAGGATCACCCAGGGCAGGACACACAGGAACAGATCCAGGGGGGGCTGGAAAGTCTCCAGAGAAGGAGACTCCACCACCTCTCTGGGCAGCCTGGGCCAGGCTCCATCACCCTCACAGCAAAGAAGTTTCTCCTCCTGTTGAGGTGGAACCTCCTATGTTCCAGCTTACGTCCATTATTTTTTCTTCTATTATTGGGCACCACAGAAAAGAGACTGGTCCTTTCTACTTGACACCCACCCCTCAAAGATTTGGAAACATGCATAAGATCCTCTCTCAGTCTTTTCTTCTCAAGACGAAACAGCCCCCAGGTCTCTCAGCCTTTCCTCAGGAGAAAGGTGCTCCAGCCCCTTCACCATCCTCGCAGCCTCCATTGGACTCTCTCTAGTGTTTCCCTGTCCCTCTTGAACTGGGGAGCCCAGATGTGGACACAAGAAATCTGATTGGCATGAAAACTAAAGGCAAAATACTTTTCTCAGCCAGTCCTGAAAACCAGAATACTGTGCTCAAGTAATAAAGCAACACATATTCTATGGTCTGAAAACCTGACAAACAGATGAATTTTATCTACGCCATTGTCCAAGTTATTTCTGATTCTTACAGCTTTACCACAAAAAAAAAAAAAAAAAAAAACTAATTTTGTATCCATTAAAAATAATGGGACTTGTGCTATTTAGTCCAAGTAGAAGACCCTAGATTCTTTTGATGCTACTCATAATTTGGGTGGCCAAGAACAGGTTTAACATTTAAATGAAGAGCTTCACTTTGTAACCTGAATAGACAACCTGCAGCCATGCAGGAGAAAAAATCTAACCAAATCTTGAGCTTGAGGTATACTGTGAATGACAGGGATAATACTGCGTTTCTATACCATAGGCTGATGTAATTAATTAAGAAAGAGAAGGATGGAAGTGACCTGATGGAAATTTGTTAACAGCTACGCGGAGCAAGGCTGTCTGAGAGAGGAGGTCAGGCAAGGAAAGAATAAACTGCACTGGCTGAAAACCACATCTCAACAAAGTTGAGATGGCAAGCGATGTGCAAGTTTGTCATTGTACCACCAGGACGACTTCAAAAGGGCTGTGCTGGATTTTGCATCCAGATCGAATCTGTCAGAGAAGATTTTCTGCACCGAGCAGCAACACGATGCAAAAATCTTTTCGAGAAGTTGCTGTGAAGATCACATAATTATCAGCCACCAATGACCTTGGTACCACTAGCTGGAATCTATTTTTCCGCGGTGCAATTCCTTTAAATTTTGTAGGCTTTGACCAAAGCATAAGGTGCGCTTGCAGTGCCCATCACCGCAACGCTCCGCTCCCAGCGCAGAGGTTCTGAAACTACCGGTAAATAACCTTATTTCTCGTGACAGATCAGAAATAGGAAGCCGCTAATTTGTAGGAGAATGTCTTTCCAAATTCGGCCTCCTCACACCCTTCTTTTTTTTTCCCTCTCTTCATTAGGAAAGCCACAGTGAAATTAGGCATTTGCAGAGTGCGATTTTTGGAATTCCTGGGATGCCTCCGCAAGCGGAAAGGTTAGAGCAGCTTTCTTTCAAAACACCTGCCGTGTTATTACTGCAAATAGTGCTTTTCTCCAGCAATTCACACCCTAATCACTCCCCATCGGAGGAATGTCTGACTATTACTGTTATTCTTCAAAAGCTGTAATGAGATTTAAGGACATTGTGAAAACAAAACTTTTAAAGATAGCTGGAACCCTTCCATTTTCGGTTTGTTTGTTTGGCATCTTTTCTTTTTTTATTCCCCAATTGAAAGTAATCTGTGGAGGAAAGAGGTTTTACTCATCATCCTTACCTGTTGAGTAAGGATCTCGCTATTTGAGAGCCCTCCTTAAAGCAAAGATGAACTTCAGCTCTTCCTACAAGTCTGCTTAGGTTGTATTTACAGAATAAACGTAAAGCTTTTCACTCCGAAGAAACACCAAAAAGCTTCTTTTCTTCATCCTCACAGGGTCTGGAAATAAACAATGGGGTGGCAGCAGTACGTGGAGGTAACACAATGATTGAGCACATTTTACTTTTTTTCAGTAGAGTGTGTTTAAATATAGATTTGTTATATTTGAAAGGTTCCAAAATTGTGCAAAAACGTGCTGGGGCAACATCTCAGCTGAGATGGGTCAAAATAGTGGAACTGGATAGGTTCACCACCTCACTGAAACCAATTGTTTATTTTTTCTTACACAAAAAGTTGGACCAGATGATCCTTGAGGACCCTTCCAACCTGGCATTCTATCATTCTACGATCCTATGAAATAAGCAGACTGTCTCACAGCCTTCGAAGGCTGGAACAGAATTCAATCCCAAGCACCAGATATCAGAAAATTCACCATTTGACTTTGCACAAGTGATCGCAGAGCTTTTGGAAGTTTGTCGAGTTTTTTGCGTGCAAGCATTTTTTTCTAGTGAAGCACAGATCCAGCATTTTAAGCCTACTGACAAAAAGCTTGTTTTTACCTTTCTGGGAACCTCTGGATAATGCCTCCCGCATCTCCTAGGATTTGGAGATGCAGGTGGAAAACTACGGCTGGGTATGTTCCAGGAGAAAATACCCAAGAGCACATCGGCCGATCGTCAGAGCTGGGGAAGCGAACAGACTCTCTCTCTTACACCTGAATGGCTGTAGTCTGAAGTCCTTCTGTAGACCTGGTAAGAAGGATGTTCTTCATTTTTAAAGTTTAAATCTTGTATCCGTGGCTCATTTTTCTAGGTCTATAAATAACATGTATATTCAGTTCTGGAAAAGAAAATGGCTCTTTTTTTTCCCCCATCTTATCTATAAACTTGTCCTTCTTCCACTCCCTGCTCCCCCCACCCCACCTCGTGAAGAGCAAAACAGGAGAAATCTGAAGACCTGGAAAGAAGCAAAGAGATGTGCCACTATGAGCAGAAGAATTTAGAGAAAGTCACACTTGCTGTACAGTTTCCATTTTTGTATTTCTTCAGAAAACAAAATATCTCTACCAGCTCTTTAGCAGCCTCGCTTTCCCTTCTACGTAAAGCAGAACATTTGTACCGCTCGAAATGCCCTCATGTTTACAAAACTATTATAGAGGTACAGAAGCCAGCAGGGGCAATGGGCAGACTCTTAGAAGTGCGTGACATTTTCAGACATTGGGAAAAATGAAACAGGAAAATCATTTCAAATGCCTATATATCTGATAAGGGAATTATTCCTGTAGCATCATCAAAGTCTTCACCAGAGAGCCTTTGGCACTGACTGTTTACAAACTTCAGCTGCTTAACTATGGATCACAGAACAGCTTGAGTTGGAAGGGACCTTCAAGGTCATCCGGTTCCAACCCCCCTGCCATGGGCAGGGACACCTCCCACTAGAGCAGGTCGCTCCGAACCTCATCCAGCCTGCTCTTCAACATTTCCAGGGATGAAGCGTCCACAGCTTCTCTGGACAACCCCATCCAGTGTCCATAAATAGCATTTTGGTTTCCCAGTTTATAGAAGAAAACCCAAGGACTATTCAGGAAATGTAAGAAGGTCCCTCAAGTAATTTTTTAGAAGGATACCACAAAAGGTGAACCAAACATTTTTCTTTTGGCAGTAGATCTGAGTGGACTCAGATCACAGAATCGCAGAACGGTAGCGGTTGGAAGGGACCTCTGGAGATCATCAAGTCCAACCCCAATACGCCCACAGCTTTCAAAAGCCTGTGTTTCTTGGGTGCTCCATCCGCTGGCAACACCAGGATGACATTAGAGGGAACCATCCTGGCACTGGGCTGAGGACAGCCAGGGTGGGAACTCCTGGCTTGCTGCTGGGTTTCCAAGTTTCAACCACAAGTGACAGGAAAAGCAAAGCCTCTTCGGTGTGAAATGAAGCACGACAATTGCTGGAGAAAGAGCAGGTGCACTAACAAAATTACAGGAGTTCTCACCAAATCGGGCCTCTAATGGAGCCCAGGATTTGGTGCCGATAAGCAGCTCGGTGATAACGCGCAGCACGACGAGAAGAGCTGTTTCTGACAGAGCGCGTCCCTGGCTTGTATAAACCAACAGAACAGCAGCAACGAGGCCTAAAACTCAGCAACATTTAGGCTAAAACTCGCAACACAGTTTGATATTTGCAATAAAGTCAACGGCGCGGGTGACGGGTCTCTTTGCACGATTCAATTTTATCATCAGTACAAAGGTAAAACTTTTCTCTTCAGACCACTTTTATGCACGTCCACATGCAACCATCCTTGGGAGACAAGGCTTTCATGTCACCTTCTTTTGGCCGTGCAGCCGTGAGGGATGTCACCGGCTCTACTTGCCTAGACAGCTCTACAGCAGATGGCAAGAGAGCGAGGGCACTTCTGGTGGGTGATTTTTCCAGGAAGATGAATGGGAACAACGGCCCTCTGGAGACGCTCGTCTTTCTGCCCAGAGTAGTGATGACATCTAAGACTTGGTGGGAATGGATGCCTAATATCCAAGTAGCTGAAGCCATGCAAGACAAATCTCATGCTGCTCCAGACAGTTTCAGAGACCAGATCAAGCAATTTCAGCAGTTTAAAGAAAGTTTGGCTGATGGCTACAGAGGATAATTAACGCCTTACTCTCAGCCTTTCTGGGAAGCCCAGCTTTCCCTCTGATCAGATATTCACGTGGAAGTCCTTTATTTTGTTGCACAGAATCACAGAACGGTTTAGGCTGGAAGGGACAATAAGAGATTATCTAGTCCAACCCCTCAGCCATTGGCAGAGACATCTTTCATTAGATCAGGTTGCTCAAAGACCCATCCGACCCAATCTTGAACCCTTCCAGGGATGCAGCATTCACAGCTTCTCTGGGCGACCTGTTCAGTGTCTCACCAGCCCCATCACCATCATCCACAAAAAAAAAAATAATATTTTTCATGTGCAGTCTAAAACTTTGAGTTTAAAATCGTCGCACAGTTCAGTCTACTAGGAGAAATTTTGCTACTGCAAGAGTGAGGAGACCTTGGAACAGGCTGCCCAGGGAGGGGGTGCAGTCACCATCCCTGGAGGTGTTCCAAGAACATGTAGCCGTGGCACTTCAGGACGTGGTTTAGCGGTCATGATAATGTTGGGTAGATGGTTGGACTTGAAGATCTTGGAGGTCTTTTCCAACCCTAATGATTCTGTGACTCAGTAAGTGAATGGAGAATCGGGCTTAATGTTTCCCTCGCTTATCAGCACCTCCTCCAAACAAGTTTTCCAAAAACACATCCCCCATTTTTCGGCTGATGACACAAATGATCTTCACACTTAGGTGTTTGCAGAAACTCCTCATTACCTACATTAAAAACCCGCGAGACTGTTGCACAAGAAAAGTTTCTCACTTTCTGAAATATTTTGAGAATAAACCTGTTGGAGACAGTTTCAGTATTACTCTTTTTAGCTTTGAAGTCTTTTTTTATTTGACCTTTGGAACAAATATTTCACAGGATTATTTGCAGCTAAGGAACATGATGGGGAACTTGAAATACTCTCTCATTCTGCCCATAATTTGTTACTGTACATATGTTTTTATTCCACGTTGTTCCTTTCCTTCTACATTCTTCCACCTCTACCAGCTGGCAAATGTTATTGCACAGCAACATATTTTTTTCAGCAAAGAGGCATTTCTGAAAGTGGTTATTTCTGCACATGGCACCTCCAAATGTTTTGTTTTGTCTTAACTAAATGCCCCTTTAAAATCTTTTTTTTTTTAATTTTTTTTTTATTTCAGAGTTTCCCTGAGAATTGAGAGAAACAGAATAATTATAATCAGGTCCTTACAGATGGTAGATAGAGATATCTTTATAACTGGGACCGTAGCTTTCCTATTATCTATTTGTTACTCCATTTAAAGAGATTTTGAAATCAGATCACTAATGACCCAAAAATGCAAGGAAAAAAACCAATTTCAAAAATCAACCTTTTCCACACAGGACAGCGGCTTTAAAAATCCCCAAACTAAGAAAATCAAACCACTCAACTCCCAATTCATTTTAAGGGGGATCAAATCACAACAAAGACCTCTTTTAAAAGTCCCAATTCCAGGCTGCTCAAGGCTAAAAACCCCCGTGAAATCAATTCCGCTCCTCCCGTTTTGCAGAATCCGACGTGGATGCACAGAAGGAGTTACGCAACTTGCTCAAGATCCCATCAAAGACCCCAGCGAAGATCTGTCGACTCCGCACAAGCCTTTAACGCCATCCTCTTTCCTCTTTCCCAAAATGCTTGAAGGCCTTTCAGCAAATCGACGAGACGCCAGATCAAGCACGAGAAGGAAAAAGGGGACAGGAAGGAACACGACTCTAGAGTAGGTGAGATATTTAGCGGTGCTCTGGATGAAGAGGAAGGGTATGATAAGCACACATTTCCAGGCCCAGTTAGAACAGAACCATAAAACAGAATCACAGAATCGTTAAGGTTAGAAAAGACCTTCAAGATCAACCTTCTACCCAACACCTCCATCACCACTACACCATGTCCCGAAGCGCCACATCCACCTATTTTTTGAACACCTCCAGGGATGGTGATTCCACCACTTCCCTGGGCAGCCTGTTCCTATTTTTCTGCATCCTTCCCATAGCTGACCTCTATAGTATTAATTAAAAAGCCAGACGCAATGTTTTGTCGACAGGAGCTGGCAAGAAGCACTCTTTTTCTGAAAACACGCAAGCAGAAAACAAACCGAAGAAGATGGAAAAGAAACCAACTTGTTTTGGCAAGTTCAGGTATTTTGTGTGGGTCTATCCGCAAGGTGTTGGGTTCTAACCCAAGTGACTTTCTACTTCATCCTAAACATTGTAGAGGAATAACCAAAACAAAACGCGAAACCCCCAAATACCACTGCTCACCAAGTGGGAAAAAAACTCCAAAACACATTGGAAGAAGAAAAATATTTGCTTCCCAGCATCTAAAATTGTGATGGGAGGGAGAGAACATTGAGGGAAATGTCTCTTGATAAACCACTGAAGTGTTATTTTGATAACTTGAAAGAGGAGACAGAGCCAGTGCTACTGGTGGGCTGGCTCGGTCCTTCCCCTTCCTAGAAGGCTGAACCAAGGTCTGTTCATCCCACCCTTGCAATCGGATCTCTGTCAATCGTCAGCCCTCTCGGTGCCAGGAGAGTTCAAAGCACGACTTCAAAAGGAAAGCACCTCTTCTGGAAATGTAAAACCAAGAGCGAAAATTTGAGCTGGCCAAAGCAGATCCTGGTGAGCAGACTAGATTTCCACCTTCTCGGCCATCGTGCGTTGCCTGCTCTCAGAACCACAAAAACACTCTGGGTATATAGAGGTTGCCTTCCAGTATCTGAAGAGGACCTACAGGAAAGCCGGGGAAGGACATTTTCTAAGAGCCTGTGGGAACAGGACAAGGGGCAATGGCTTGAAACTAGAGCAGGGGAGATTTCGATTGGCCATGAGGAAGAAGTTCTTTCCTCTGAGGGTGGTGAGACCCTGGAAGGGGTTGCCCAGAGAAGCTGCTGACGCCTCCTCCCTGGAAGTGTTGAAGCCCAGGCTGGACGAGGCTCTGAGCAACCTGCTCTAGTGGGAGGTGTCCCTGCCCACGGCAGGGGGTTGGAACCAGATGATCTTGAAGGTCCCTTCCAACTCAAGACAGTCTATCATGAGTCTATGATTTTAGCCATTGGTTTCTGGACTCTTTGGAGGCTTGGGGGAAAAACCTACCTCTGCTTTTGTAATAGGTACCCATCTGGTGGCTGTTTGCTGTCGAGTGTTCAGAGGTTTCTTGGGAAACAGCACAGCTACGCAAAACAGAGATCCAGCCCAGCACACAAATCGTTCCCATCCTAACTTGCCCTTGACAAGACAGCAAAACTGTCGTCCTGGGAGTTTTCTCCTTGCACCTACCCTATTGTAAAGCAAAATCACTTGGGTTTTGCACTTTATTTGTGGCAGGAGTGTAACTGTTTTGTTGGTTTTTTTTCAAGTTGTGTCCCTTAAAAAGGAAGCCTGAATACAGGCAACCTTTTTTAACTTTGTATATTTTATTTATTTTTTTCTTTTTGCATGCTGGAAAGCTGTGACTACCAAAAAAACCTGAAGTCACAGCATTTTAGTGGGGTTGGGGAACACAGAGTGAGGTCCTAACTTAGACTTCAACAGCCAAGTCCCAGTGACTTGATCCCTTCTTGGCAGCCAGTCCAGGGCTGCGAGACACGGGTCCAAAATGGCAACTGACCGCTACTGCTTTGAGCAAAAGTCTGCAGATTTTGAGTATTTTTTAATTATTATTATTCATTTTTAGGATTTGGGGATTTTTTTCCCACTCCTACGTGCAGCATCTTCTCCATCCCCATCTGATGCTTTTAGGCTGAGCTGCAGAGCTGAAGGCAGGAGGTGAAGGCACCCAAACCCTCCTGTGGCGCTGGGCTAGGGGATTAGAGATGGGCAGCCTTTTGGTTTCATCCTTCCCGTGGTAGGAAACAACATCCCTACAGATGGGAGCAGAGAGGTTTGGGACGATACGATCATGCTTTTCCCGAGAAGGGTTGGACCAGATGATCCTTGAGGTCCCTTCCAACCTGATATTCTACGATTCTACGTTCACAAAGTGCCCTCTGCTTCCTTACAGAGAACCGGTTATTCACTCCACTCGAGTACATTTTAAGACCTATTAAGCTTCCAATCATCTTTTTAATACTTTCCCAGTGAAAGGACTGAATGAAGCTGGTGAAGGGTCTTGAGAATAAGTCTCATGAGGAGAGACTGAGGGAGCTGGGATTGTTTAGTCTGAAGGAAAGGAGGCTGAGGGGAGACCTTATCACTCTCTACAACTACTCGAAAGGAGGTTGTAGAGAGGTGGGGTTTGGTCTCTTCTCACAAGTCACAGCTGATAGGACAAGAAGGAATGGTGTCAAGTTGTACCAGGCAAGGTTTAGGTTGGACATGAGGAAAAACTTCTCTACCAAAAGGGTTATCAAAGACTGGAACAGGCTGCCCAGGGAGGTAGTTGAATCTCCATCCCTGGATGTACTTAAAAGCCATCTAGATACAGTGCTCTAAGATAGGGTGTAGTAGTGGCCCTGGTAGAGTTAGGTAATGGTTGGACTTGATCTTGAAGGTCTTTTCCAACCACAGCGATTCTGTGACTCGGTGCTTTGACGGTGTTATCTACAGCTGTAAACATTTCAACCTCAGTATTTCTTCTTGACTAGAATGTTACGTAAACCAGTCTCACAGAGTCCTCCAAAGCACAAAATCATCTCAAAACTCAAGCTGGAAACCTGTGAACCGATCGCTGCACAGCCGGCTCTCCTCCCAAAGCACTAGGACCGTAAAGAAGCGTTCCGTGCTCCTTACTAGGTGACAAACCTTGCTGAGCAGCTCGGAGACACTCCTCTGAGTAACGCTGCGCCAGGCTCTGCCCAGAGCGACACACCAGTCTGCCACAGCGCCAGCACAGATCTCCTTGCTGGGTACCATAAACGTGCCTTGGGCTTCCCTACACAAATCACCAAGGATTGTCCTTATGACAGCGGATGGATGGCAAGTATGAAAGCCAGTGAAGTTTAAAGCCATGGGAGGTAGAATCATAGAATTGTTAAGGCTGGAAAAGAGCTCCAAGATCATCAAGTCCAACCTTCCACCCAACAACTCCATCACGACTAGACCACGTCCCAAAGTGCCACATCCACCCGTTTTTTG
>VWZK01009856.1:0-10095 GCA_013396935.1 Baryphthengus martii | reverse complement strand
TCCTGGTCGGCCGACAGCATCCCCCTCCAGATCTCCCACCCGGACCTCAAGGACAAGATGGTGGAACAGTTCAAGGAGCTCCACCAGCTTTGGCAGAACCAACAGCGGCTCCCGCCGGCGNATATATATATTTGAACAGTGTCCATCCCGCCCACGTCTTCTCCGGGCGGTGGCCACCAGGCAGGACGTGGGGAGGGCAGAGCCCCGGCGGTTGACGACGTCTTGGCTTGAAACCTCCCGAAATCGGGGGGATTCGGGGAGCTTCTGGGGGGGTTTTTTGAGGATTTTGGGTTTTTTTCCCCCGTTTCACAGAAAGTTTCCTACTCGGCGCTTCGTGGGGTTGGTGCCGGGAGAAGCCGCTTTTCTTGGCCGCTTGGTTTCGGGGAGGGGGTTGTTGGGGGTTTCTTGGTTTCCTTCGTTGGGTTTCTTCATGATTTCGTTGGGTTTTTTGACGCCTTTGGTGAGTTTTTGGGGGGTTGCGTTGGGTTTTTCGCGGCTTCGCTGGTTTCTTCGGCCGTTTTGGTGGGATTTTTTTACGGTTCTGTCGATTTTTATTTTTTTTTTACACTTCTGTCGAGTTTTTTATGACTTTGTTGGGGCTTTTTTGCGGTTTTGTTGAGTTTTTCGTGGCTTTGTTCAATTTTTTTCACGGCTCCGTTGAGTCTTTTTGCGGCTTCGTTGAGTTGTTTTGTGGCTTCGTTGAGTTTTTTTGCGGCTTCGTTGAGATTTTTTGCGGCTTTGTTGAGTTTTTGCAGCTTCGTTGAGTTTTTGCACCTTCTTTGAGTCTTTTTGCGCCTTCTTTGAGTCTTTTTGCGCCTTCTTTGAATCTTTCTGCACCTTCTTTGAGTCTTTCTGTGCCTTCTTTGAGTTTTTTTGCGGCTTCGTTGAGGTTTTTTTCAGTTTTGTTGTGATTTTTGAGGTTCTGTCGGGTTTTCTGGTGGTTCTGTTGGGTTTTCTTGTGGTTTCTTTTTTTTTTTTTCATGAATCCATTGTTTTTTTTCATTGGGTTTCTTTTTTCAATGGTTTCATTGGGGGCTTTTCCAGTTGTTCGGGTTTTTTTGTGGTTTCATTTGGGTTTTTTGCAGTTTCATTGTTTTTTATCGTGGCTCCATTGCCTTTTTTAGCCATTTGATTGAGGTTTTTTTGTGTTTTTTCCTTGTTTTTTTGGGGATTCATTGGGATTTTTGTGGTTTCCTTGAGTTTTCTAGTGGTTTCCTTGAGTTTTTTTTTGTTTTGTTGGTGGTTTTTTTTGTGGTTTTGTTGGGTTATTCCCCCCCCTCCCCCCATTGGTTTGTTTTCTTGTTCTGGTAGCCGATGGTCAGGAAGCGAATCCGTCGGGACCGCGGCGGGATCCTCGCGCAGGCGGCGCCGGCCCCGGCTCTCCGGGCTGGAGCGAGCGGGAGCCCTCGGCCGCGAGGAACGTTGCTGATTGTGGGACACATTCTTGTTTTCACTTGTCTCGTAATTAAAAGACATTCCTGGGAGTAGGACACACGGAAGGGTCAGTTCTTCCCGCCTGCCTCTCCCAGGCGGCGTCAACGGCCCCGCGGTCCCATCGCCGTCACCCGTGGGGACGGGGCGACGGTGCCACCGGTCCCACCACCGGCTCTTACCTGGGAGACGGGCGCCGCGCCGGAGCAGGAGCTATCGGAACAAGCGGGTGAAGTCCCTCAGAGCCCAGCAGACTTGTTTACATTCTTCAGCGCTGAAAAAAAACCAAACCCAACGGGGGACGTTTGAGCGGCAGGGGAAGGCGTCCTCCACCCGGCACGCGATGCAGGTGGGGAGATGTTTTCTGGCCCAGGCTGCCCAGGGCAGGGCTGGAGTCCCCCTGCTCCCTGGAGGGGTTTCCAAGGCGTGGAGATGTGGTGCTGAGGGACAGGGCTCAGGGGGGCCCTGGCAGGGATGGGGCAGCGCTGGGACTCCAGGAGCTCCAAGGTCTCTCCCAACCCAACCCATTCTATGTAGGGACAACAAAACAGGCTGAGCAGCCCCAGGGTCATCACCAGAGGAGATCTGGCTGCACTACGGTTGCCCAGAGCAGGCTGGAGCTTGCCAGGCTGATCCCGGCCGCAGCGGCAGGTCTGGGCAAGATCCGGTGACTCAGTGTCCATGGAGCGGGAAGGTGGGTGGTGGGACAGCTTGTGAAAGCTCCACAGGGTTCAGGGAAGGGCAGAAAAACAGGCTGAGCGACGGCAAAGGCAACACGTGCCCTCCAAAGCTCAACTTCCACAGCTGCCTGGCACTGGGAACGGCCCAGATGAGTCATCCCATCGGATGCAGAGGCGACATCCCACCAAGATGCTCAGCTCTTGGGGGGGACCTGGACAACCCAGGTGGGACCGAGCCTTGGAGGACATCAGGGTGTCAAGAGCCACGTCGCAGAGGTGGGCTCGTCCCTCCTGGCTCCTGGCATCGTGTCCAGCCACCCGGGACCGCTCACCTGGTGACCTGCTTGTGGAAGTCGGTCAGTTGTTTGTGTGTGACCTGGATGGCTCCTCCCGTCGTTTCCTTTGGTAAACCCTTCAGCGAGTTCTCCAGCCAGCGGCAGAAGGTCTGCAGGAGAAGGGAGAAGATCAAGGACGTGGAGACCGACCCAGTTTCCCTGTCTCAGGTTTGGGATTTGGCTTTGTCCACGCTGGGATGGCTCCGGGAGGAAGCTTTTCGGGTCCTCCCATCCCATCCCATCCCATCCCATCCTGCTGACCGGCCGGTCGATCTGCATGATCTCCCAGAGCACCTCGGCGACGTCGGGCAGGGTGTAGGGCGGCAGGCAGAAGCAGCACGTGTGCAGGAGCTGGTTGACGAGCTGCTGGCCCAGTTGGTTCATCACTTGGCTGATCAGCTCCTTCCGCACCTCGAAGTCTTCCTCGTGCTGCGGGGAGGAAGAGGAGGGAGGTGGAGAGGTGAGGAGACAGGGAAGAGCTCAGCGGCGGAGGAACCTCGGCCGTCGGCGGCAGAACATCCCTCAAGAGGTGGCCGAGTGCTGAAGGGCGTCCCCAGCTCCAGGGCAGAAGATCTCCCCACCCTGAAGAACCACCCCCACTCACGTCGTTGGCCACCCCGGTGTGGATGAGATCGCGCAGGAACTTCATGACGCTGCAGTTGGCGTCCCGGTGGTCCAAGGTGGTGGCGGCGATGGCCCACTGCAGGATGGGGATCATCACCTGGCTGCGGAGCAAGGTGACGGGGCTACGCTGGATAAACCTGGTCAGGAAGAGGACAGACGGACGTCACCGGCGCTCACCTGGCTTCATCCACCCACCGGAAGACGTGAAGGACCTCTCCCGTGAGGAGAGAGATGGGCGAGCGTGGCTACCTGGCTGCTAGTCGGAAGAGGTCGTCCACGGTGTCCGGGTGGTTCTGGAGGCCGTTGGGTTGCTCGAGGAGCTGGAAGGTGGGGATGCAGAGCGCCTGGGAGAAGGGTCGGTATTAATTAGCTGTGATGACATCACAAATTGCCCTCATCGCACCCACACTGGAGTGGATCAGAGCCCGGCTGCTCCTCCTGAGGCCCAAAGGGCAGGTTTGGGTCTCTCCTCCCAACGGGACACGTGCCCCAAGGCAATGGCCACGAGCTGCCTGGAGGGTTAGCTCCAAGGTCTCTCCCAACCCACACGATTCTGTGACTCTATGAGTTGTGGGAAGCCAACAGGCCGGTTCGGGGCCCCACCTGCAGCATGTCGAGCAGTCCCTGCCGGCAGCCCTCCTCCATACCATACTCGTCCACCAAGATGCTGCCCAGGTAGAGGAAACAGGAGTGCTGGTGCGCCCGGTACACGTTCACCATCTGCGGGGACACAAACAGAGACCAACTGGCACCACAATCACCAGCTAGAGATGCTGCTCACCAGTCCCACCATCTCTCTAAGAAAGATCTGCTCTTGTGCACTGAGATGATGTTCCAGCCCGCTGGACATTCTCTCAGCCACCCTGAGTGCAGGGGGCACCCTGGGGTATTGTTCCTTGACCAGCAGGTCAAGGGAGGTTCTCCTGCCCCTCGGCTCTGGAGCAGTGGGTCCAGTGCTGGGCTCCCCAGTTCCAGAGAGACCGGGAGCTGCTGGAGAGAGTCCAGGGGAGGCTGGGAAGGTGCTGAGGGGCCTGGAGCTTCTGTGTGGGCAGGAAAGGCTGAGAGCCCTGGGGCTGTTCAGCTGGAGCAGAGCAGCCCCAGAGGGGAGCTGAGCAAGGCTGAGCAAGAGCTCAAGGGCCCCCGGGGGGCAAGAGGCCGGGGCCAGACTCTGCTCAGGGGTGCCCAGCGCCAGGACGAGGGGCACCGGGCACCGACTGGAAGCCAGGAGGTTCCCTGGGAGCGGGAGGAGCAACTTGTTTGGTGGGAGGGGGTTGGAGCCTGGCCCAGGCTGCCCAGAGAGCTTGGGGAGTCTCCTTGTCTGGAGAGATTCCAAAGGCGCCTGGACCCTGCGCTGCTGGGCCCCCTGCTCTGGGTGACCCTGCTGGAGCAGGGGGGTGGCACCAGAGGAGCTCCAGAGGGACTTTCCAACGCCAGCCAGGCTGGGATTCTGTCTGCTCTCATCCTGGGAAACACCTTCCCCTCTCTCCTGACCAGCAGGAGCACGGAGCCGAGCGGGTCCCAGCCACCCCCAGCCCGTGTGTCACCTCCCGCCGCCGCGGCTCCCGTTCCGCACCTCCTTCGGCAACGCCAAACGCAACCTCAAGCCTCCCACGTCCTCCCCCAACCCTTCGGAACCTCCTCTCGGCTCCCTGAAGGTTCCGACACCGGCCACCGCCCACCCACCCACCGGCTCCCCGTGGCAGGAGGTCCCCGAGGCGCCCTCGGGCGTCCCCGGCAGGGGGTTCGTTGCGCCCCCCGTCCCCGTCCCCGTACCTGGGTGACAAGCGGCTGCAGGAGGGCGGCGGAGCCTTTGCCGACGCAGCGGACGGCGAAGCGCAGGCAGCGGCAGCACCGCTCCACGATGCGGTTATCGGCACTGTGTTTGTTCAGGGTCTCCGACAGCACGGGCCAGATCTGAGAGCGGGCAGGGAGAGAAGGGATCAGCAGGAATCCCGGGGATCCGGAGGATTCCAGCAGATCAGGAGCCAAAAAAAAAAACCCAACCCAACACCCAGATCCCCAGAGGGTCGGGGAGGGGCCGCTTGGGGCCGAGAGGCGGCGGCGGGTGGGAGATGGAAAGCGGCTTTTCGGGGGAGGAACTCGGCTGCTTCCAGGAGTAACTCAGCTTTTTGGCGGGAGTGACTCCACTTTCTGTAGGAGTAGCTCAGGTTTTTGGAGTAACTCAGCTTTTTGTGGGAGTAACTCAGCTTTTTGTGGGAGTAACTCAGCTTTTTGTGGGAGTAACTCAGCTTTTTGTAGGAGGAAACAAACCCTCGGTAGGAGTAAATGAGCTTTCTCTAGAGTAACTCAGCTTTCTGTGGAGTAACTCCGCTTTTTGTAGGAGTAGCTCAGCTTTTTGTAGGAGGAACTCCACTTTTTGTAGCAATAAATGAGCTTTTTCTAGAGTAACTCAGGTTTTTCTAGAGTAACTCAGGTTTTTCTAGGAGTAACTCCACTCTTTGTAAGAATAAACAAGCTTTTTCGAGAGGAACTCCGCTTATTGTAGGAGTAACTCCCCTTCCTGTAGAGTAACTCAGGTTTTGTAGGAGTAAAGGAGGTTTTTCTAGAGTAACTCAGCTTCTTGGTGGAGTAAAGGAGGTTTTTGGTGGAGTAACTCAGCTTTTTGTAGAAGTAAATGAGCTTTTTGTGGGAGTAACTCAGCTTTTTGTAGGAGAAAACAAACCTTTGGTAGGAGTAAATGAGCTTTCTCTAGAGTAACTCAGCTTTTTGTGGAGTAACTCTGCTTTTTGTAGGAGTAACTCAGCTTTTTTAGGATTAACTCACCTTTTTGTAGGAGTATCTCCGCTTTTTGCAGCAATACATGAGCTTTTTCTAGAGTAACTCAGGTTTTTCTAGGAGTAACTCCACTCTTTGTAAGAATAAACAAGCTTTTTCGAGAGGAACTCCGCTTATTGTAGGAGTAACTCCCCTTCCTGTAGAGTAAATCTGCTTTTTGTAGGAGTAAAGGAGCTTTTTCTAGAGTAACTCAGCTTTTTGTAGGAGTAAAGGAGGTTTTTGGTGGAGTAACTCAGCTTCTTGGTGGAATAAAGGAGCTTTTTGTGGGAGTAACTCAGCTTTTTGCAGGAGAAAACAGACTTTTGGTAGGAGTAAATGAGCTTTGTCTAGGTGATCTCAGCTTTTTCTAGGAGTAACTCCGCTTGTAGGAGTAACTCAGGTTTTTCTAGGAGTAACTCAGCTTTTTGGTGGAGTAACTCAGCTCTTTGGTGGAGTAACCAAGCTTTTCTACGAGGAATTCAGCTTTTTGCACGAGCAACTCCACTCTTAGTAGCAGTAAGTGAGCTTTTTGTAGAACAACCCCACTTTTTGTAGAGCGACTCCATCTTTTGCTGGAGAGAAGAGCTCCCAGAGGTTGGACACCTCGTCTACCACCCTACGCACATCCCAAGGGCAGAGAAACTCAACCTCCTGGGACACTTCCCGAGCCATGATCCTTTCTAGGGGGGTTTGAAGCCCCAAATCCCCCCGCTTCACGCCCCAGAAAGAGGTGATACCAGAGGTGAGGATCTGGGAGAAGCTGGGAATTGTGACCCCAACCAACGCCCCCATCAATCCCCGTCCCCGCCGTCGAAATTCCCTCCCTCCCTGAAAATTTACTTACTTCCTGAATGACTTTTTGGCACGGATGGATCTGTCCGTTCTCTACGATGGGGTTGGTGTGTCTGCGGAAAGCAGCAAAGGGTTAACGGCGTTCGGGGGGATTTCGAGCGGAGAAAATGACGCGGGAGCCTCAAGGTGGCGGGAAAAGGGACCCAAAACCGGCTCAGAGGGGCCAGGAAGCCTCACAACTTGGCGGAGCAGCAGCTTCCAGCCGTCGTTAGTTCGGGTTTTCGTGCCCGGAGGAGCGGCTGGGATTCGGGAAGCCCCCGCCGAGGCCGTCCCAGCCCCTTCCTCTCTTACCTAAATATGACGGCGAGTCGATCCAGGGGCACAGTGGGGTCTGAGGAGAGGCCATTGCTTGGCTCCTGAGAGAGCAGCTGGAAAACGAGGGGAAAGGAGGAGGTTTCAGGAACGCCGTGGCCTGGAGGAGACCTCGGCATCTCCTCCGGCCTTGCTGAGGAGCGAGGCGACTCCCACCCAACCACGGGTTACTCTGAAAGCTCGACGTGGCTTCTCTTTCTGCCTCTTCCACGTTCAGAACCCGCTCCAAAAGGTCTCTTGACGGAGAAGGGAGTGGGGTCAGAGGTGGAGGAGAAGCTGCCAAGGGGCGAGAGCTGCTCGGAGTGGAAACGTTGGCAGGAGGAGCTCGCAAGAACCGCTCGTGTGCAGCTCCAGGGGAACCAGAATGGACAGAGGACGTGCAGGGCCCTTTTTTGAGGCTTCCCACCCTCCTCCTGCCATCCTCTGAGTGTTCTACTCGACGTTCTCCTGGAGCTCCACGGAAAAGGCACCAGGAACACCCATGGTTTTGGCCTTTTGGGGCCCTGTGCTCCGCAGGGAAGTTGAGTCCCCACGTTCTCCATCCAAGAGTCACTAAGTGAAGCTGCCTGAGCATCTGAGGCAGGGTTGGGAAGGTTCTTGGGCTCCTGGCACAGAAACGGATTTTGAGGGACCACTCTCTTCCCCCTGAACTTGTTACAGGCTCTACCAACTATGGATTGATCAGCCAGGAGACCTGGGGACAACGACAGTCTCGGTCCTGCACTCCTGTGTGTCCTCTGAGGAGCAGGGGGTGACCCACCAGGGCTGTGCTGCCCTTCAGAGAGACCTGGACAGGCTGGACAGATAGGTGGAGGGAACCTCATGGAGTTAACCAGGGCAAGTGCAGGGTCCTGCTACTGGGGAGGGATAACCCCCTGCACCAGGACAGGGGAGGGGGGACCTGCTGGGAAGCAGCTCCACGGAGAAGGACCTGGGAGTGCTGGGGGACAACAAGTTCCCCATGAGGCAGCGATGGGACCTCGTGGCCAAGAGGCCAATGGGCTCCTGGGGGGCAGGGAGCAGAGTGTGGGCAGCAGGGCCAGGGAGGTTCTCCTGCCCCTCTGCTCTGCCCTGGGGAGGCCACCTTGGGAGTGTTGGGGCCAGTGCTGGGCTCCCCAGTTCCAGAGAGACCAGGAGGTGCTGGAGAGAGTCCAGGGGAGGCTGGGAAGGTGCTGAGGGGCCTGGAGCATCTGTGTGGGCAGGAAAGGCTGAGAGCCCTGGGGCTGTTCAGCTGGAGCAGAGCAGCCCCAGAGGGGAGCTGAGCAAGGCTGAGCAAGAGCTCAAGGGCCCCCGGGGGGCAAGAGGCCGGGGCCAGACTCTGCTCAGGGGTGCCCAGCGCCAGGACGAGGGGCACCGGGCACCGACTGGAAGCCAGGAGGTTCCCTGGGAGCGGGAGGAGAAACTCCTTTGGTGGGAGGGGGTTGGAGCCTGGCCCAGGCTGCCCAGAGAGCTTGGGGAGTCTCCTTGTCCGGAGAGATTCCAAGGCGCCTGGACCCTGCGCTGCTGGGCCCCCTGCTCTGGGTGACCCTGCTGGAGCAGGGGGGTGGCACCAGAGGAGCTCCAGAGGGACCTTGCCACCCCCCCCCACCAGGCTGGGATGCTGTGACCCCCAATACCAGCAGCAGAGACAGAGCCACAGCAGCTTTCTGGCCTGGGAGCTGCCCCACCCAAAGCAGGACGAGGTCCACGTTACCTTCTTCAGCGCCATCACTTGCACGGCGCAGAGCTCGCTGAGACATTCCGCTATCTTCTCCAAGGGGAGCCTGGCCAGGACCAAGGCCGTCCCTGCAAGGCAAGAGGAGGTGGCTTCAGGGGCAGGAACCCAGCGTGGGAGAGTGAGGAGCAAAACACAAACCACCAGCGAGGTCCCCAAACAGGCTCCGTGCTCTGGGCCCAGGGCAGGAATCGCTTCCCCGGACCGGGAATCAAACTCCCCGAGGTTAAAGTAGACATTGGAATATTTTCTGTGGGGTGGGGAGGAGGGAGGAAGGATCCCTGGGGGACGATCTGAAGGCAGACGGAGATCACGAGAAGCCGTGGGCACCTCGGCGTCCCCGCAGCCTCCTCCTCCCCGCCCAGCAGCGGCACCGGGAAGTTTCTGACGGCCGAGGTGTTTTGGGCTTCCCACAAAAGCGCCAGATGAAGCAGCCGGCAGGAAAAACCACCCTCCCCGACTCAGGGATTTGTTCGAAAGGAGAAGAAAATCCTTCGTGGCAGGGAGAGGAGGGGAGCGGAAGCTCGGCTGACGTCGGGGCGTAAGCAAAACTAGAGCGAAAAAAGGCGAGGTTTGGGTTTTTAGCGGCTCCCCCAGCACGAGCTCCAGAGCGGCTCCGTTTTTTTAAGTTCTCACAAACACTCAAATCCATCGGGAATCTCCCAAGGCCTGGCCACAAGACCAGCCTTGAGAGGCTCTCAGCTGAAGGCTCGGCGAGAAGCTACCTCACCAAGCTAAAAACCCCGCGTTCCGTGCCCAAATTATCTCGTGGAAAGGACAAAGCCTCGGTTCTCCACCCCGCGGGGGCAGCGGACGGTCTCCACGTGCTCGGGTCGAGCAGAAATCCGTTGCCAGCTTGGCCCGGAGCGTTTCTCCACACGGAGCAGGGATGGAGACGAGTTGTAAAGCCAGGAAGGATCTTCCAACCTTCGGTGAGGTCTCGAGGAGGCTCCAAAGGCGGACACGAGGAGCAAGCACGTGAAGGTGGGGTTGTAGAACCCACCACGAGGGACCTCTTCCCAAAAAAAACCAAAACCCGACGGCTTTTCCGTACGCACCTTGCAGGAGGCCCCCGGCAGCCTCCGGAGAGAGGGTGGAGGGGTTGAGGGAATGGGTCATCTTGTGGAGTAACTCCGCTTTTTGTGGGGGTAACTCGGCTTTTTGTGGAGTAACTCAGCTTTTTGTGGAGTAGCTCAGTGTTTTGTGGGAGTAACTCAGCCTTTTGGGGGAGTAACTCTACTTTTTGTGGGGGTAACTCGGCTTTTTGTGGAGTAACTCGGCTTTTTGTGGAGTAACTCAGCCTTTTGGGGGAGTAACTCGGCTTTTTGTGGAGTAACTCAGTGTTTTGTGGGAGTAACTCAGCCTTTTGGGG